>CAWTZC010000281.1:0-127569 GCA_963919715.1 Microtus obscurus | reverse complement strand
AACCACTGAGACATTTCTCCAGCCCTAGGAATACCACAGCTATGCCATGGTGAATGTAGGGTGTTCAGAGAAGCCAAGTCCATTGAACTGTCATTTCTGCTGGGATTTGGATGGACCATGAGCCAGGCTGTGGTTTTGTTGCCCTTTATGTGATGACCTGGGCAGTGGTCTTTGTCATCTGTGCCTCCCTGTATATGGATTTCCTGGGAAGAGTGACACTCTGCAGCCCTGGCATGGTAGAATATTATACTTGTAATATCACTGCTCCAGTGTCCACACAGAAATCAAGTGCTTTTGGTGTGCGGTGGGAGTACAGATTTGAATACTGATAGTCTTGTTTCTAGAAGTTCTGAATATTACATTCTACTTTCAAGTTTGTCTTATAAATGTTTTA
Source organism: Microtus obscurus (assembly GCA_963919715.1). Taxonomy (NCBI): domain Eukaryota; kingdom Metazoa; phylum Chordata; class Mammalia; order Rodentia; family Cricetidae; genus Microtus; species Microtus obscurus. Next base: position 127,175 of record CAWTZC010000281.1, on the reverse strand, counting down.
AATAATTTAAAAGCTGGTAGAACTATGGTGATGTTGATTGTCTTTTATCAATACACGATTAGAATGCCTTCTAACTTGTCTGCTACCACTAGCCACGTAATGATGTCATTCAGTGATATTTAGTTCCAGGCGACAAAAAGAGTTTCCTGAGCTGCAGAGGTTTCTTAGGTGTGTATGGTGTTGGGCAGATAGGGCTAGAATCCTTTTATCTTGTGCTATAATCCATGTGACAGGAAGCAGAAATTTTTCTATATTGCTTTGGTATTGGGCATCAATGGGGCTGGGTTTACCTGAAAACACAACAAGACCAAGGGCTGCAGAGCAGGAGGTCATTTCTTTTTACGTGAGGATTCTAGACATGGGGCCTCTCTGTTTGGAAGAAATACCAGTAGCTGTAGGGGTCAGAAACAACAGTTTAATGGTCACTTTGAGGTAATTTTGTAAATGTTGTGAAGTCTTTATTTATTTAATTTCTCTACTAGGTTGCTGGCTAACATTGTTCAAGGTCATGTTTTCTGACTATGTTTCCTTTACGATATTTTGATTAATAACTAATGATATTTTCCTGCCTATGTTTCTTGTCTTTTCTCTCTATGCTCTTTATTCTTTTCTCAAATATTGTACACATTGTCTTGATTGTTGTAGCTTTGTGGTAATTTTTTTCTCCCAAGACAGGAGTTATTGTTGTAGCTTTTGGAGCCTGTCCTGGAACTTGCTCTGTAGGCCTCTTGACTTTGAACTCACAGAGATCCATGTCTTCTTTGTTCCTGAGTGCTGATATTAAAGTGTGCATCACCACAACTTTTGTGCAAGAAGTCATATTATGTCAATCTGTGTACTATTTTTTCATAATCCCACTGATTACTCTGGTTGTTTCCACTACGAATATAGCTTTTGTAATCAGTTTTTCTTGTTATGAATTGTTGGACATTATCAATGCTCATGTATTCATTTATGATACAAATTTACCATACACACCGCCATCATGTTTCGTCAATGTCATTTATTTACTTCTTTTATTTATTTTGGTTTGTTGCTTTATTGTTAATCTGAGACTTTTTGGTTTATTTGATAAAAAGGCGTTATGGATGTTGGCAGATGGCTCATCACATATTCATTTTGGATGCTGATACCTATGTTCAGAGACCTAACTCAAGTTGTTAGGCTCATAACTCTACGATTTCATATCCAGCCATCTGAACCCTTCTTTTTGTATGTCACGCTGCATACATATGGGAAGATATTCTAACTCATGTACAAATATATACAAAAAATAACTATAAACTTGTTTCCACAAAGTACTTTTTGACTTATAAAGCAATTAGAGTAAAACGTTGCTTTAGGTGTACACCGATTCTTTAAAAAAAAAACCTGCTATCTTTGCATTTGTTTGAAAATGTTTTCATTCCTCCACTCTGATTGGCAGACTTGTACAGGCAATTATCAATCATGGGAAACAAATGGTGTCTAAGTGACCCTTGGAGACATCCTATTTTTACTATAAGATAATGAGATCATTTTAGTAGTCAAAACTATTTTCTACAAGTTAAGACATGAGAAGGTTTCAAGTGAAATCTCTAATTTTGGTGAACATCCCCTCCTCACCCTAGCCATTTTCTGTTTCGTTAAAGGAGAGAGAACTTGAAGTCTATAGAGATGAGTGCTAGTCAGTAATTTCTTAGAGTTTGATTTTGTTTAAAATCTTGTAGTTTTTATTTAAAGCATAGTATGTCTTTGTCAGTCTATGTTATTGATTTTATTAATTGTTATTTAAGAATATTGTTCATTTTCTGAAAATAATGGTCTCACTAACTTTTGTATTCAAAAAAATTCTCCATGTTATTAGTTCCTTGAGTTTTTTTGGTTTGGGAGTTTCTGTGGAGAGACAGTTTTAGTTTTTTTTCTTCTTTATCTTGTTTATTTGCCATTTTCCATTCTCTGGCATATCTATCTTCACGTTTGTGTTTTTGCTGGTCAAGTGACTGAGGTTATTAGTACATTGCCTTTAGATCTTTAAAATATTTTTTGTATGTTATTGTTCTTTTTCTCTTAATTAGCCTCAGCTATCAGCATCGATAGCTTAGAGTAACCTGAGAAAACACCAGTTGAGGGTATTCCTATATCGAATGTCTGATTAAGTTGTCTGAGAGAGATTGTATTATTTTGATTGATATGGGAAGGTTTTTCCATTGTGTTGGCAATATCTCTAAGCAAACATCTCTGGGATAGATAGGAGAGCTAGCTAAGCACAAGGCAGTGACAAAACAAGAGAGAAAGCTAGAAAATAATGGTTCCACATGTTTGCCTTTAGCTGTTATTTTTAGCTTGAGTATCTGTTTTAAGCTCCCATAAGTAAGAATTGCGAAATAGTGTTAACAACCTAATAAACTTCCTCATTACCTGAGTTGCTTTTGATTAGATAATTTAATAGCAGCAACAGAACAGAATTTGGAACAGAAATGGGACTCCAAATGCTGCAAAGGACCTGGAAATGTTGACTTTTATAAGAATGTGAAGATATCAGAAAACTGGACAAGAAGTCTAATCAGCTGTTCTTTTGGGACCTAGAAGATGGAAATGTTGAGTAGTAATGGCAGAGAGTGGAGATCAAAGTCATAAAATTTTTTGTGGGCTGTAAGCTCTACAGGGAACCATGGAGTTGGCCTGACCTAACTTCCTTGAGAGACCTGTTCATAAGGATTTTTCCCAAGGTTAAAGCCCATGGTTCCTGGGTCACAATATCCTTCCCAATTCCTGGTAGACTGTTGCATTCCCTCAGACAGTGAAACATTCAGGCTGATGTGTGCTTCTTTGTATGATCCCTTAGTAGTCGGAATCATGAAAGTTTATCGGGACAATTCAATTTAAACATTAATCTTGTGTACAGCTGTATAGCTTGCAAATGTTATTATATCTTGGCTGTATACCGAGGCTGCTTGTTCATTTCACAAATGCCCAGACCTGCAATAACTATAAAAAATTATTTTAATTATAAGACTGCTTAGCCAATAGCTTAGACTTTTTTTAAATTAACTCTTACATCTAAAATTAACCTATTTTTGTTAATCTTTGTTCATCACATGACTGTGGCCTACCAGTAAGGTTCCATCCAGCATCTGTTTCCTTCAGCAGCTACATGGCATCTCCCTGACTCTGCCTTCTTTTCTCCTTTATCTCTACTTGTTTTATTCTGTGAAACGCCGTTAAGCCCAAAATAGCTTCTTTATTAACTAATGGTAATAAAACATCTTCATACGCATTAAGGAAATCCCACATCACCTCCTATTTTCTGTCTCATAAAAAGGAAGGTTTCAATTTTGACATAGCAAGATTACATATTAAACCATTATCCAGCAAGAATTAGACTTACAATATTTAGTCCCCTGTATACTTGCAAGTTAAGGAAAGTACCATATCATCTATTCCATCTTTTTCGGTTCAAGGTTTTATGTCTAATCTATTTTTATAATTATAAAACTGATCTCTTTCTTCAAATCCATCCCAGACTCGAGAAGGATATACTACTACCTAAGTAAACAGGAAGTACATTGTAAGCAACTTCCAAAACTCTAGAATTGACAAAGACATCTTGCTGCCTGGACAGTCACCCAAAGTTCTTCTGTAACATTGGGGCATCCATCTCCGGCCTATAGGGCCCATAGTGTCTGGGCAGACTTTTTCCATGAAGCGGGAAATTTCAGAGACAGTTCTCCCTATATTGTCAGTTTGTTAGTCACCTTTTTTTGTGGGTCCTGCAGAATGTCTGGCGACTCTTGCATGGGAGCAGAACTTTGAATGACTTTCTCACCTTCTTTAGGCAACTTTAGCACTCATTTTCTGTGGGTCCTGGAATGTCTAGTTTATAAAACATACCATGAAGCAATTCCAGCAGAAGTTCTCTTGCCCAAATGGCTAAATCTCGTCACATTGAAGGCAAATTCCATAATGAGTTTCTTTAATGCCCATCAACCTCTCTAAAATAATAGGTGCTGAGCAGAGGCAGACGTGGCTCACTGTCATGAAAAGTCCTAAGTTTTTTAAAAACATTTTAAATGCCATATTCTGTAATGTCTTTGAAGATTTAAAGAATACCTATCCATCTGAAATATTTCTTTGTACTTCTAGAGCCTAACATGTGATAAAAGTTTAACTCTTATAAAAGACTATCTATTAATTTGTATTTCTTTTTACGTATTTATTTATTTTAATGAAAAAATTTCTGCCTCCCCCAACCCCTTACCATTTCCTTCCCCCTCCTCCCCCTCGTCTCCCCTCCCTCTCCAGTCCAAAAGAGCAGTCAGGGTTCCTGCCCTGTGGGAGGTCCAAGGTCCTCCCCCTCCATCCAGGTCTAGGAAGGTGAGCATCCAAACAGTCTAGGGCTCCCACAAGGCCAGTTCAAGCAGTAGGATCAAACCCAGTGCCATTGTCCTTGGTTTCTCATCAGCCCTCATTGTCTGTCGTGTTCAGAGAGTCTGTTTTATCCCATGCTTATTCAGTCCCAGTCCAGCTGGCCTTGTGAGCTCTCCCAATAAGGATCAGCCCCACTTTCACAGTGGATGGGTGCCACCTGTCCCTGACTCCTTGCTCATGTTCTCCCTCCTTCTGTTCTTCTTTGGCTTTGGGAGTTCAGGTCTGCCTCCAATGTGGGTCTCTGTCTCTATCTCCATCCATTGCCAGATGAAGGTTCTATGGTTATATGCCAGGTATTCATGGCAGTATGGCTATAGATAGGGCCATTTCAGGTTCCCTCTCCTCAGTTGCCCAAGGAACTAACTGAGGACATCTCCCCTGTACATCTGGGAGCCCCCTCTAGAGTCAAGTCTCTTGTCAACCGTAAGATGGCTCCCCTTAATTAGGACATATACTACAATGGTCCCATATCCACCTTCCTTTATCCCAACCAACCCATTCCCCAAGCTCCCCCCCATCCTCGCCTTCTGACTTTTCTCTCTCCCAATTTCCCCTTACCCCCATCCCACTCCACCCCCAAGTTTCCAATTTTTGCCCAGCAATCTCGTCTACTTCCGATACCCAGGAACATGACCATCGTTTTTCTTTGGGTTCACCTTCTTATTTAGCTTCTCCAGGATCACAAATTATAGGCTCAATGTTCTTTATTTATGGCTAGAAACCAATTATGAGTGAGTCCATCCCTGTTCATTGTTTTGGGTCTGGGTTACCTCACTCAGGATAGTGTTTTCTATTTTCCATCCATTTGCAAAATTCAAGATGTCATTGTTTTTATACCACGGAGTAGTACTCTAATATGTATATATTCCACATTTTCTTCATCCATTCTTCCATTGAAGGGCATCTAGGTTGTTTCCAAGTTCTGGCTGTTACAAATAATGCTGCTATGAACATAGTTGAACAAATGCTCTTGTAATATGGTAGGGCATCTCTTAGTTATATTCCCAAAATGGTATTAGGTCCTGGGGGTAGGTTGAACCTGAATTTCCTGAGAAATCACCACTGCTTTCCCAAAGTGGTTGCACAAGTTTGCATTCCCACCAGCAATGGATCAGTGTACCCCTTACTCCAGAACCTCTCTAGCAAAGGCTATCATTGGTGTTTTTGATTTTAGCCATTCTGTCACAGGTATAAGATGTTATCTCAGATTTGTTTTGATTTGCATTTCCCTGATTGCTAAGGGGAGGTTGAGCATGACCTTAAGTGCCTTTTGGCCATTTGAATTTCTCCTGTTGAATATTCTCTGTTCAGTTCAGTGCCCATTTTAAAGTCTAGTTTCATGACTCTTTATGTATTTTGGAGATGAGACCTTTGTCTGTTGCAGGGTTGGTGAAGATCTTCTCCCTGTCATAGGTTGCCATTTTGTCTTGGTGACCGTGTCCTTTGCTTTACAGAAGCTTCTCAGTTTCAGGAGGTCCCATTCATTCAATATTGTCCTTAGACTCTGTTCTGCTGGGGTTATACGTAGGAAGCGATCCCTGTGCCCATATTTGTAGAGTACTTCCTACTTTCTCTTCTATCAGGTTCAGTGTGTTCAGATTGATATTGAGGTCTTTAATCCATTTGGACTTGAGTTTTGTGCATGGTGATAGATATGGATCTATTTTCATTCTTCTACAGGTTGACATCCAGTTATGCCAGCACGCATTTGTTGAAGATGCTTTCTTTCTTCCAGTACTTTTAGCTCCTTTATCGAAAATGAGGTGTTCATAGGATTGAGGTTCAAATCCGGGTCTTCTGTATTCGATTCCATTGGTTGACTTCTCTGTTTTTATGCCCATACCAAGCTGTTTTCAATACCGTAGCTCTGTAGTACGAGTTTGAAGTCAGGGATGGTAATGCCTCCGAAGTTCCTTAATTGTATGAGATTGTTTTAGCTATCCTAGGTTTTTTGTTTTTCCATATAAAAAGTTGATTATTGTCCTCTCAAGATCTTTTGAAGAATTTTGATGGACCTTGATGGGATTGCATTGATTCTATAAATTGCCTTTGGAAGGATTGCCTTTTTTACTATGTTGATCCTCCCAATCCAAGAGCAAGGGAGAACCTACCATTATCTGATCCTCTTCAATTTCTTTCTTCAATGCCTTAAAGTTCTTGGTTCTAATAGATCTTTCACTTCCTTGGATAGAGTTACCCCAAAGTATTTTGGTATGCTATTTTTGGCTATCGAAAGTTGATGCTTCTCTGATTTCCCCCTCTCTGCTTCCATATCCTTTGTGTATAGGAGAGCGACTGATTTTTGGAGTTGACCTTGTATCCTGCCAAGCATTACTAAAGGTGTTTATCGGCTGTAGGAGTTCTTTGGTGGAGTTTTTGGGGTCGCTTATGTACACTATCATATCATCTGCAAATAACAAAAGTTTAACTTCTTCCTTTCCAATTTGAATCCCCTTGATCCCCTTATGTTGTCTTATTGCTATTACTAGAACTTCAAACACTATATTGAAGAGACATGGAGAGAGTGTACAGCCTTGCCGTGTTCCTGATTTTAGTGGGATGGTTTGAGTTTCTCTCCGTTTAATTTGAAGTTAGCTTTTTGCATGTAAATAGCTTTTATTATATTTAGGTATGACCCTTTGTATCCCTAATCTCTCCAAGACTTTTATCACAAAGGGTTGTTAAATTTTGTCAAATGCTTTTTCAGCATCTAATGAAATGGTCATATGGTTTTTTCTTTCAGTTTAATTTTATGATGGATTACATTGATAGATTTTCTTATGCTGAAGCAGCCCCTGCATCTCTGGGATGAAGCCTACTTGATAATAATGGATAATTTTTCTATTGTGTTCTTGGATTCGGTTTGCCAGTATTTTATTGAGGATTTTCGTGTTGATGTTCATGAGTGAGATTGGCCTGTAATTCTTTTCTTCGTTGAGTCTTTGTGTGTTTTTTGTATCAGGTAACTGTAGCTTCATAAAAGGAATTTGGCAACGACTCTTCTGTTTCAATATTGTGAAATACATTAAGGAGTATAGGTATTAGGTCTTCTTGGAAGTTCTGGTAGAATTCTGCATTGATACTGTCTGGACCTGCACTTTTTTTGGAAGGGGGTTTTTTGTTAACAGCTTCTAATTCTTCACGACTAACAGGTCTATTTAGATTGTTCTACCCCTGGTCCTGGTTTAACTTTGATATATGGTACTTATCAAAAAAAATGTCCATTTTTTTACATTTTCCAATTTTGTAGCATACACGCTTTTGTAGTAAAGATCTAATGATTCTCTGAATTTCCTCTGTGTCTGTGGTTATGTCCCCCTTTTCATTTCTGATCTTGTTAATTTGCCTATTCTCTCTCTGCCATTTGATATGTTTGGATAGGAGCTTATCAATCTTGTTGATTTTCTCCAGGAACCGCTTTATGTTTCATTGATTCTTTGTATTTTTTTCTGTGTTTCTATTTTGTTGATTTCAACCCTCAGTTTAATTATTTCCAGTCTTCTACTCCTCTTAGGTAGTCTGATTCTTTTTATTTTCTAGAACTTTCATGTGGGCTGTTAAGTCTCCAATGTATGCTTTCTCCGTTTTCTTTAAGTGGGTACTTAGTGCTATGAACTTTCTGCTTTCATAGTGTCCCATAAGTTTGAGTAGGTTGTTTCTTTATTTTCATTGAATTTAAGGAAGATTTAATTTCTTTCTTTATTTCTTCTTTGATCCAGGTGTGGTTCAGTAGTTTACTGTTCAGTTTCCATGAGTTTGTAGCCTTCCTGGGGGTAGGATTGTTGTGGAATTCTAACTTTAATCCATGGTGATCTGATAAGATACAGGATTTTACGAATATTTTTTTGTAATTGTTTAAGTTTGCTTTGTTACCGAGGATGTGGTCAATTTTCGAGAAGGTTCCATGAGCTGCATAGAAGAAGGTATATTCTTTCCTATTTGGGTGGAGTGTTCTATAGATGTCTAAGTCCATTTGATTCATTACCTCCATTAATTCTCTTATTTCTCTGTTAGCTTTCTGTCTGATTGACCTGTCCATTGGTGAGAGAGGAGTGTTTCAATCTCCTACTATTAATGTGTGCGGTTTGAAGGCACCCCTGGAGTTTTAGTAATGTTTCTTTTACATAAGTGGGTGCTTTTATATTAGGGGGCATAGATATTCAGGATTGAGACTTCATCCTGATGAATTGTTCCTCTTATGAGTATAAAATGTCCCTCTGCATCTCTTCTGATTGATTTAAGTTTGAAGTCAGCTTTGTTAGAAATCAGTATGGCCACACCTGTTCGTTTCTTAGGTCCATTTGCTTGATAAATCTTTTCCCATCCCTTTACTCTAAGTAGATGCCTTTCTTTGTGGTTGAGGTGTGTTTCTTGTAAACAGCAGAATGTTGGATCCTGTTTGCGTATCCACTCTCTTAGCCTGTGCCTTTTTATAGGTGAGTTGAGTCCATTGACATTAAGTGATATTAATGACCAGTGGTTGTTAACTCCGGTCACTTTTTTAGTCATAGAGTTTGTGTGTTTGCCTTCTTTGAGTTGTGCTGGTGAAGGGTCTCTAGATGTTTGAGTTATTGTGGACATTGTTGGACTCCTTGGTTTGTGATTTTCTTTCTATTACTTTCTGTAAGGCTGGATTTGTGGCTACATATTGTTTAAATTTGTTTTTATCCTGGAAAATTTTGTTTTCTCCATTTATGGTGAACGAAAGCTTGGCTGGGTATAGTAGTCTGGGCTTGCATCCATGTTCTCGAAGCTTCTGCAGTACGTCTATCCAGGACCTTCTGGCTTTCATGGTTTCCATAGTGTAGTCAGGTGTGAGTCTGATAGGTTTACCTTTATACGTAACTTGACCTTTTTCCTTTGCAGCTCTTAATATTCTTTCTTTATTCTGTATGTTTTGTGTTTTGATTATTATATGACGAGGAGATGGGGTTTTTTTTTTTGGTTCAGTCTATTCGGTGTTCTGTATGCTTCTTGAACCTTCAAAGGAATATCTTTCTTTAGTTTGGGAAAGTTTTCTTCTATAATTTTATTAAATATATTTTCTGGACCATTGAGCTGTACTTCTCCTTCTTCAATCCCAATTATCCTTAGGTTTAGTCTTTTTATTGTGTCCCATATTTCCTGAATGTTTTGTGATGAGAATTTGTTGGTTTTGCTGTTTTCTTTTATCAGTGTGTTTATTTTCTCTATGGTATCTTCAGTGTCTGACATTCTTTCTTCTATCTCTTGTAATCTGTTGGTAGTACTTGTCTCTGTAGTTCCTGTTCGTTTACCCAGATTTTCCATCTCTATCCTTTCCTCAGTTTGTGTTTTCTTCATTACTTTCATTGCATTCTTCAAGTCTTGAACCACTTCCTTACCTGTTTGATTGCTTTTTCTTGTTTCTCTTGGTTTCTTGGGTATCTTTGAGCGATTTCTTCATTTCCTCTACCTTTTTGTTTGTAATCTCTAATTGTTTACTGCAGTTTTACACCTCCTGTTTAAGGTCTTCTATTATTTTCTTAATTCACTTTTGAATCGATTTCATCTAATTCTTCTGGGGTAGGGTGTACAATTCTTCTTATTTCAGGATCCCTGGATTCTGGTGATGTCATGTTGCCTTTCAGGTTGTTGGAGGAATTCTTGCATTGGCGCCTTCCCATTTCTTCCTGCAAATGGAGTCAGGAGTGGCCTGGTGTCTTACATACAGCAGGGCAGAGTTGGGGGTGGGGTGCTGGGGGTATGGGTCGTGCAAGTAAGACAGCCCTGCAGAAGGAGCTGGGGGAGGGGGCTTGTGCTCTTTTCAGGGACAATCTGTCCCTGGATAGCACACACTCACCCATCCAGATGTAACTCCTCAGCACCTAAACAGGGCCTCCTGATAGATCCAATGATCCAGGGCCCTCACCTAGGATATTAAAGAACTGAAGAAACTAGATAACAACAAACCAAATAATCCAATTATAATGGGGAACACCTCTAAACAGAATTCTTAGTAAAGGGAATCTAAAGTGACTGAGAAACACCTGAAGACATGGTCAACATCCTTAGCCATTAGGGAAATGAATATCAAAACTACTTTGAGATTTCATCTTACAAGGCTTAGAACTGTTAAGATCCATAACACAAGTGACAGCTAAGGCTGCCAAGGATATATAGCAAGGGGATTCATTGCTGTTGCAAGTCCAAACTTGTACAGCCAATGTAGAAATTATTATGCAGTCCTCAGGAAATTGGGTGTCAATCTACCTCAAGACCAATGTATACCACTACCACAAGGACATTTGCTCAACTGTGTTCATAGTGGCTTTGTTCATAAAAGCCATAAACTGCTATATCTGGGAGAGATTGTGTTGATTGATGATTGATGTGTGATGGCTCCTCCACTGTGGGTGGCAATATCTCTTTGAAATTGGGCTTGGGATACAAAAGGCTCCAATCTGACTAGGCAAGAGAGAAAGCCATGAAACACTCCTTGTCCGTGTATTTTTGCCTTCAACTATTAGCTTGCTTTTCTATCCTAAGCTCCCAAAATGATGAAGCCAAATTACCCCCACTCATTGTCTGAGCTGCTTTTCATTAAAAGATTTAATTGGAGCAACATGAATGCAGGTTAGAACAAAAAATGGAAAACCATAAGTAATATTGTTGATAGACAGAACCAGGGAATGATGTCTCTTGGAAGAGTATAAGAAGATATCAAAACTTTAGGTGGCAAAAAAAATAATACAAAGTAGTACAGAGAATTAATTAGCTGTTCTTGTAGGATCAGAAAGATGGAAATGTTAAGAGAAATAACAGAAAGTGGAGATTGAAATCATAGAATTTCAGTTGAAATTGATTATTCTAGAGAATATTTTTGTGATATTTTGGATCAAAAATATTTCTTTTTCTGCCTCTCCGACCTGGAAATTTAGTAAAGCAGAATTTAAAAAATATGAGCTAATTCCTTAAATGGAATATTGAATGTGGTGGATGGTTATTATTGATGATTCATTCAAGACTACAGTGAAAAAAAAACACCAAGTGGGGGCAGAAATGAACGAAAATGAAAAGGCAGTTTCTTATGGCAGTCAATTACTGGAAAAGGAAGGGATTTTCAAGGATTTTATCACCATTATAGAAGGCCCTTGCTATAGAATGGAAGCCTAGCAAGGTGCTCTAAGGGTAAGACTCCATTTACATAAGCATTCAACTTATGGAAGGAGTAAGCAAAGTGATTCTGAACCGTAACCCTAAATGCATTTTTCTTCATTGGTTACCATGAGCCTATAGTGACCCAGGTCAGGATGTAATTGATTGAATGAAAACCTCCCATATAGGAAGATGTATTTGAACATGTCCCTCTTCTTGGCAACTTTCATTTGATTGCTTGTGAATCCAGTAGGAGGAGGAGCCTTTCTGGATGAAATTCCTCATTGGACATGTGATATGAGTTTCTATAGCCTCAACCTATTCCCTGTTCTTTGTGCCTGCTATGTTGTGGTTGAAACTAATCGGTCAGCTTTCTTCTTTTGCTGTCATGACTTCCCCACAATTATAAACTCTATCACTAGATCACATAAGATTCAGCAAAATTAACTGCTATTTGATGCTAAGACAGTTTGGTAGCCTACAGTTTTCATTATTGTTTGTTTATTTCTGAATACAAGATTTGTCTGTGTAGCCCTAGATGTCCTGAAAGTTGCTCTGTATACCAGGCTGGCTTCAAACTCAATCCCCTGACCCTGATTCCCAAGTACTGTGATTAAAAGTGGGCCTTGATTTTTTGTTTTTATATTGCTGTATGATGGTTTTGTTCCTATCAAGCATATGCTGTTGTGCTGAGCTTCACCCATATCTTGAATTTTAAAATTTGACAGAGGGTATCATTATGTTTCCCAGGATGGCATGTATTCATGACATTGATACTGGTTGTGCTTTCTGAGTCATTGGATTGCAGGTGCATCACCATCTTCCTTCCTATTTTGTTTTGTTTGAATTTTTATTTTAATATGAGTATTTACTTGTACATGGATATCTACCATGTGAGTGCCTGATCCTTACATTGATTAAAAGATGGAACTAGGAACCCTGAACTTGTAATAATGAATAGTTGTGATCCCCCCCATGTAATTCCTTGGAGTCAGACCAGGAGTACTCTTTATTGTTGAAACATCTTTTCCTGCTCAGTGTTGATTATTTGTAATCAACATATATATTTGATGTTTTCATTTGTCCATTTATAACTTTTTAAACATCCAGTGCCTTTTAGTAAAATCTTATTTATGTTGCAGTTTAAATTGAGACACTTCAGGTTTCTCATAGATGAATAAAGAGCTGGAGTAAATAGATAACTCTTTTCAGGAACTACAGCAAAATCCTCTGAGTTCTTTCAATCTTTTATGTTTGTTTGATTGACTTTTAAATGGAAACAGATCCTTAAAATATATTTATGGCTGTCCTAGAAGTGATTGCAAAGACTAGGCCATTCAACTCAGAGACAGATTGATATATGCCTCTGCCTTCTGAGTGCAAGGATTAAAGGCATGATTCAATACACCCAGCTTGACTATCTTATTTTTCTTTGTTTGCAGTTAGAAATTAATCATCCATACAATTTCTCTCATGTGTACTCTGTACTGTTGATCTGTTTACTTATCTTTCATTGTTGGTTAATAGGCATTTCAAAGGGTTCATAAATTACAGAGGTGAATCTCTCCATTCAGTTTGTTTCTAAAGTGACTTGGTAATTAAATTGTGTCTATTTCATAGAATAAGTATGGGGAGCACCAAAGTTATATGACTATGCTGTCAAGAAGTATATAATTGCTGTGTTGTCAAAGTCATGCTTTCTGTTGTACAAATGTATGGAATATTTTAGAATGCAGTGACCTATGATGATGTACATATTAACTTCACTTGGGAAGAATGGACTCTGCTGTATCCCACTCAGAGGAGTCTCTACAAAGATGTGATGTTGGAAACCTACAGAAACCTTACTAGTATAGGTAAGACTGAATTATATTTCATGTTTTAATACAAGGGGACAATTGTTCATTGGTAACTGGTGCTCTTTTGTAATATGATTGAGGAAGAAGAAGAATGATATGAATAAATCAGGCATGGTTGTAAGGTTCTACTGCAAATTGTAACTAGTTTTTTTTACACCTTTCAATATATAACATTACACTTTTTGGCATTATATTTTAGGATACAGTTGGGAAGACCATAATATTGAAGAACATTGTCAAAGTTCTAGAAGACATGAAAGGTAATTTTTCATGTGTAAAGCTGATAGAATTGTATCTCTGAGGAATTTGTAATGCATCCTATAAGTTTTAAACAAAAGCAACAGTGTAAATACTAAAGTGCATTGAAGATTTTTAAATTCTCACAAAATCATATACCTTAATTTCAGATAAATGAACTGCATTTGCAAGCCATTTTTTTAAGAAGGAAGACAAGGAAACAATGTCTTAACCTATATTAAAATTTGAATCATAATATGATGAGAGCTATATTGTAGAATTATCAATCCATTCATTTCATACTGTTCATATTATAAAATATATACATATTGAAAAGGTGATAAGTATCTCTCTAAAACTCTATTATACTAATGGTCCATAGAAAAGGTAGTTTAACTCATATACTTGTGACTGTGGAAAGTTTAGTGAGGGGGCAGTTAAAGTCAACAGTCAAGGGGCAGCTGTTATGGAGAGGCCTTAATCCAGATAACACAAATCTATGAATGTAAAGTCAAACTGTGTGAACTAAATGTGGAAACCTTATATTTGTTATTGTTCTTTTACTAAGTATATTGTATGTTACTCTGGATACAAGCCACATGAGCATAGGGATGTGAAAATATATAACATACCTTTTTCTCAGAACAGTTAGAAGATATGTAGCAGTTCCCATGTTGAATATACTTGTTGAATTTGTTGGACAAGTATATAAGTAATTGGTTTTCTAGCGTCATTGTTAATATATCAGCAAGCTCAGATTTCATAAAAGCATCATGAGTACTAGGACTGTGTAAGTACTTCTGTTCGTCATAGTTCACTTACCAAATGTAGTATTCCTCACAATATAGGAAACTTTATGTATGCAACAAGGGTGGTGAAGCTCTGAGAATTTTCAGTTCTCTTCAAATATGTAAAAATTCTCATATCGAAAAAAAAGATTCTGTAAATGTGAACCATGGAATAAAGGCTGTTATCTATTGTCTTCAAAGATGCAAAACAAGCCTTAATGAAGGGAACAACAAGATTGTAAACATGGTGATAAAACCTTACGTTATAATTTTTTTTTAAAATTGGACCAAATTGTAAAATTAATTCATACAGATAAAAATATTCAACAATGAATGTGCTAATTCTTTCATGTACCACTATCATTACAGGCATGAAAAAAGTCAAACTAGAGAGAAAACTTCTGTATATACTCAACGTTTAAAGCCTTCACATGTGACAGTCATCTACACAGGCTTGAAAGAACACATACTAGATTGAAACCCTATGAACATAATGAATGTGGTAAAGCCTTTTAAATCCCAGTCCTCTTCAGATACATAAAAGAACACATACTGGAAAGAAGGACTGTGAATGTAATCAGTGTTGTAAAGTCTTTGCACATCACAGTCATCGACAAGAACATAAAAGAACACATACTGGAGAGAAACCCTATAAATGTAGTCAGTGTGGAAAAGTCTTTTACGCCATTGTCATCTACAAGAACATAAAAGAGCACATACTGGAGAGAAGCCCTATGAATGTAATCAGTGTGGCAAAGCCTTTGCACATAACAGTAGTCTCCAAATACATGAAAGAAGCCATACTGGACAGAAGCCTATGAATGTAATCAGTGTGGAAAAGCCTTTGACGTCACAGTAGTCTCCAATACATGAAAGAAGCCATACTGGAGAGAAGCCCTATGAATGTAATCAGTGTGGAAAAGCCTTTGCCCGCCATAGTCATCTACAAGTACATGAAAGAAGCCATACTGGAGAGAAGCCCTATGAATGTAATCAGTGTGGAAAAGCCTTTGCCTGCCATAGTCATCTACAAATACATGAAAGAAGCCATACTGGAGAGAAGCCGTATGAATGTAATCAGTGTGGAAAAGCCTTTGCACGTCACAGTAGTCTCCAAATACATGAAAGAAGCCATACTGGAGAGAAGCCGTATGAATGTAATCAGTGTGGAAAAGCCTTTGCACATAACAGTAGTCTCCAAATACATGAAAGAAGCCATACTGGACAGAAGCCGTATGAATGTAATCAGCGTGGAAAAGCCTTTGTACTGTCACAGTAGTCTCCGAATACATGAAAGAAGCCATACTGGAGAGAAGCCCTATGAATGTAATCAGTGTGGAAAAGCCTTTGCCTGCCATTAGTCATCTCAAGTACATGAAAGAAGCCATACTGGAGAGAAGCCCTATGAATGTAATCAGTGTGGAAAAGACTTTGCCTGCCATAGTCATCTACAAGTACATGAAAGAAGCCATACTGGAGAGAAGCCGTATGAATGTAATCAGTGTGGAAAAGCCTTTGCACATAACATTAGTCTCCAAATACATGAAAGAAGCCATACTGGAGAGAAGCCCTAGAATGTAATCAGTGTGGAAAAGCCTTTGCACATCACAGTAATCTCCGAATACATGAAAGAAGCCATACTGGAGAGAAGCCCTATGAATGTAATCACTGTGGAAAAGCCTTTGCATACCATAGTCATCTACAAGTACATAAAAAGAAGTCATACTGGAGAGAAGCCCTATGAATGTAATCAGTGTAGAAAAGCCTTTGCATGTCGCAGTTATCTCCGAATACATGAAAGAAGCCATACTGAGAGAAGCCCTATGAATGTAATCAGTGTGGAAAAGCCTTTACACGTCACAGTAGTCTCCAAATACATGAAAGAAGCCATACTGGAAGAAGCCACATGAATGTAATCAGTGTGGAAAAGCCTTTACACGCCACAGTAGTCTCCAAATACATGAAAGAAGCCATACTGGAGAGAAGCCGATGAATGTAATCAGTGTGGAAAAGCCTTTGCACATAACATTATCTTCAAATACATGAAAGAAGCCATACTGGAGAGAAGCCCTATGAATGTAATCAGTGTGGAAAAGCCTTTGCACATCACAGTAATCTCCGAATACATGAAAGAAGCCATACTGGGAGAAGCCCTATGAATGTAATCATGTGGAAAAGCCTTTGCATACCATAGTCATCTACAAGTACATAAAAGAAGTCATACTGGAGAGAAGCCCTATGAATGTAATCAGTGTAGAAAAGCCTTTGCATGTCGCAGTTATCTCCGAATACATGAAAGAAGCCATACTGGAGAGAAGCCCTATGAATGTAATCAGTGTGGAAAAGCCTTTGCACATAACAGTAGTCTCCAAATACATGAAAGAAGCCATACTGGACAGAAGCCGATGAATGTAATCAGTGTGGAAAAGCCTTTGTACGTCACAGTAGTCTCCAAATACATGAAAGAAGCCATACTGGAGAGAAGCCCTATGAATGTAATCAGTGTGGAAAAGCCTTTCATGCCATAGTCATCATACAAGTACATGAAAGAAGCCATACTGGAGAGAAGCCCTATGAATGTAATCAGTGTGGTAAAGCTTTTGCATGTATCAGAGTCATCTCCGAATACATGAAAGAAGCCATACTGGAGAGAAGCCGTATGAATGTAATCAGTGTGGAAAAGCCTTTGCATATAACAGTAGTCTCCAAATACATGAAAGAAGCCATACTGGAGAGAAGCCCCTATGAATGTAATCAGTGTGGAAAAGCCTTTGCACATAACAGTAGTCTCCATATACATGAAAGAAGCCATACTGGAGAGAAGCCCTATGAATGTAATTAGTGTGATAAAGCCTTTGCTTATAGCATAGTTATTTTCAAGGTGCCTCAATGCCTGTGATATTGTTTATAGAGTTGTTTTAATTGTATTTGTTTGATGTCATTATATGTTTGTGTGAGTATGTAAAAGTTTTCATGTTTGCTTCTGAGAATGTTTGACCCTCGGATTCTTGTGGAAAGAATTACAGGAAGTTTTCAAAAATTAGGCCTTGGTTCTAGGAATGAATATTTCTTAATTGCCCAGCCATGTCTAGTGCTCTAAATTTTTAAAGCCTATTTGTATCATGTTGAAGTCAACTAATAGGGATAAACTCATATGAGATGAAAACTCTATTCCTGAAAATGATTTTGTAAAGACGTTGGACATCACAGTTGTCTTCTGCTTCAAGAGAAAAAAAAACATGTTTCCTTTATTTTTGTAATGCCTTGAAGGAAGTCAATTAGTTACCATGTTCACTGAAGACTGATGTTAGAGATCACTTCATTGTGGTTTCTCTTTGAAACATTTGAGGTAGATAATAAAATGTGCTTCATGTGATTCTAATTCATTTCTTGCCTCTAAAACTTTCCAGAAATTAGAAAAATCATAAATCTTGCTTTATCAAGAGTTGCTGTTTGAGTGTAGCCTATGTTTGGTTTCAGAGTATCTGAACTATGAGGGAAAGGGTACTGGAACACAAACACAAGGGACACCATATTTTGGAAGAGGAACAAGAAGTTCTCTGAGAGACTGGAAAAGTTTCTACTAAAATACCAATTTTTCAGACTCGAGCCCTGTGTTTCCCGAGGGTGTAATGGCAGAGCTGGGAAGGGCTGTGCTGGGTTAGTAATTTGATTTGTGCTCATCTAGTAAGGGAACTGCTACTGTCTTGAGGCTCAGCTGGGCAATTCTAGCTCTTGAGGGAATCTGGGCAAGCCTAGCTATCAGGAGCACCAGTGGGAAAGTAGATTGAAAGCAATGAGGGAGCCAATAGGGAGCCACAAGAGTTGATTTTTTTCCCCTAAATTGTATATTGGATTTCTACCTCCAGTTCTTATCCCACCATCCTCTGAAGAGGTAATACCAACTACCATTATGAGATTGGGGCAATGACTGTTCTAGTTTGTTTCAGCTGAACTTTTTTTTTTGGCATCAGGTGGTAGTATTATGGAGCCCTTCTATAGAGCCTCTCATAAAGACCAAAGTCTCAGATGTAGACAGAGTTGTCTGGGAAGATGTACTGTTGTCTGGGAAGCACTAACATATCCAAAGTCCATGAGGCATTCTTGACAGACTCACAATAGCTTCCATCTGTTAGAGGTTTCCATTTAACTTCTACAGTTGGACTCAAGAGTGATGAGCCCACAACCAATTGTCACACTATTTTATACCTGTTTCATCAGCCAAAAGTCAGCATGATGCCCTCCCTATGTGGCTTCTGGATAGGGAGAAGAGAGGTATTTAGCATCATTTAATATGGAGGATAAAACAATCCTAGGCCTGTCCTTCTTTGCAGTGTGCAGGTGCTCTAGGAGCCAAGGTCTGATGTCTCACATCCACACAGATTCTTTTTACTCAAGAAACTATTACTGAGATTTGCTATCTAACTAATATGTCATGTAGACTTACATCTAATGTCTTGAGAGTGTGAACCGTTGTGTTGTTCGCAATCCTCTTATCCTTTGATTAAAATTTCTTCTTGAGTACTGAAGGCCGATTCAGGTGTCAAAAATTAATCTTTCTTTCTGTGTTGTCAATGCCAGTTGATTATCTAGTCTTTAGAGGTCACTTGTGGCTTGGAAGGAACCTCAGAATCTTCAGGTCTCTCTGTTATCAGTTGTCCATCAATGTGAGGATAAGTCAAAAGCTTTGTTTTTGTACCGTGGCTTCCTTTGAAGCCTTGAAGACATCTTTCCCACATTGATGCTCCTGTACACTTGATAATGATTCCAATTCATTGATTGGGTTCTCCATGGCCTCCATGAACAGGACAATAAATGATCAATAAGTAGCCTTTGTTCCTATGAACTTCACTGATCTTGTATAGAAATGAGAGAAATATTCTGCCTTTTTGGTCCCTGTAATGACATGAGAATAGCTTCTAAGAATGATTATTAAACACCTAGAAGATCAGTTTTATATTAGTTTTGGTACTTTAAACTACTTTATAATACTTCAAGAGTCAGAAACAACTCAATAAACTTTCTTTGGCATACCTTTCAACCACTCCCTGTAATAGTTGGAATCTGACCTTGCAAACTTTAATAAATATATGATTCCTAAGTCTCATCTTTATGTACCTTAAACAACTTACTCAGACCTTCTTAGCTTGTAAAACCTTTCCAGTTTTCTTTACCCGGAGGTATCTAGTCATAATCATGTTCATAATCTAAGTCCTTTTTTACTATGGTGATTTACATATTTATATTCTTCTAACGTGTTCTTTTATGTACTGCTTCCTTTTTGCTAATAGCATAATAAGTAGGAACATTAAGAAATATGTTTATGATCTGTTGTGAGAATTTTCTCCCCCATGGAAGGGGGCAGAAGCAATTTCTATCCCATAGCCATAATTCCCAATGAAGACACAAAGTACAGTTTCACCAAAGTCCATCCTGGGGAACCAACCAGTGAGTTTATTGAGCTTACTTACTGAGCATGGTTGAAAAGGTACATACAAGGGTTTTGATTCTGTGGTGGTTTGAATCAAAATGACCCCCAAAGTCCCATGGAGAGTCACTATTAAGAGGTGTGGCCTTGTTGAACTATGTCATAGTCACTTTCTGCTGCCTGCTGATCTGGATGTAGAACACTCAGCTCTTTCTCAGCACTCCATTTCTGCCTACATCCACCATGCTTTCTGCCATGATGATAATGGACTAAATCCTCTGAAACTGTAAGCTAGCCTCAATCAAATGTTTTCCTTTATAAGTGTTGCTGTGGTCATGGTGTTTCTTCACAGCAATAGAAGCTCTAACTAAGATACCCAAAAGCAGTCACACAGGCACCTTTCCATCCAGTATGTACAATGGCTCTCCACTAGCTGCATATGTGGAGCTTACCTTCTCTCTACACTTCCACTGTCCATATACTCTCCCTTACAATCCATTTCTCAGTGAACATATGAAGTAAGCCTGATAGCACGCAAGGTAAATGCCCACTTTCAAAGATGGCTTTCTCATAGGTGAATACACAGAATGTACATCCTCCGTCAAGTCTTTCCCAGGCTATGTACTCTAGTTCATCCCTAAAACCAGAAGGTCACATGTCATTAGGGATGAATTGCATATAGTTGCCTGGAAAAGAGGATTTGTATTCAGATGGAGGTGATACTTTCTTTCATGATGAAATATTAACAATCAGCGCCCGGTGGTAGGTCATCCTTTGTAAGCAGTCACAGGTGATCACAGGAATGTACAATTGTTTGTCTTTAGATAGTGCTGAGTAACAACAAAAGAAAACTGAATAGAAACTGTATATGATAATGTAATAAATTAGTAATTCCTAGGTATAAACTGTTCAACTAAACCTTAAATAAAATACAATACATTATTCATATGATACATGGCATCACTACTGAAAGACCCCCAATGCTGGGGAGACTCTCACTCAAGTCTTGGGGATAACACGATCCCCCACCCCAGTAACTCATGAGGGACCGTCCTTGCTTCAATCACAGGAGGATTTAATGGATGATACAGGAAAAAGTGCATGGGGCCGAGACTCATAAGCCACGCAGGCGAAGAGTTCGACCCTGAGTGACCGGGAGATGGAGTTTTAAGGGAAGAAACCACAGCCCTAGTAATCCAAAATGGTCATAGAAAAATTTAAAATCCAGTGATGGTCACAAGGCAACTCGCTGCCTCTCAAGATCACTCTCAAGATTACAATCTAACTTTATCTTCAGCTAGTTCCTGAAACACAGTCACTGAACTGGCTGATCCTAGATTCCTGATTCTACTCTTCCTGCTTAGATTTTTGGCTATTTTCTTCCTGCTGGGAGGGTCTGGATTTATCCAGGTATTTCACTACTATAATCATGCTTTGGGGTTTTAATGTATGTAGTTGATACCAAGAAACAGCAAATACATAACAAAATATCATGGAATTGATCCTGTCCACACAACTCAGAAATCCATCTTCAAACTGTGATGCTCCAGCTTACTCTAGATAGTTGCACAGGCAGACGTTTCTATGGGTGAGCGTCTCATTTGCTTTTTCCAACTACAGACATGTATACACAAAAGTTAAATAAACATTTACATCTTTAGATCAAAATCTCTACTAGTCCTGATTAACAAACTACATGTCTTTGGGTGTATTTCAGAGCCAGCCCTCTCTCCGCTAAATTCTATATTGTGTGGCTTACTCACTAGGATTGGTCAATCCTTTATATCACCAATTCTACTCTTCACATTGCGACTGAGTAGTGGAGTACTACACAGTACATGAGATCCCATTTACAACTTCCACAAATTAAGTCCAAAAGGGCCTTGCACCTAAATGTCAAGTGCTAAGTGCAGAACTTCTAGAAAATACTTGAAACTAGGCCTCTCTGACTTTGGCAACCTGCCTAGGCTTCAGGGATTTCTCTAAGGCAATGATGTACAGAGCAACAACAGAGCTCTGTTTCTAATCTCAGGAATATGCTTGGGAGAGCTGGTAAAGATGTGGGCCAGGGCCTTTGGAAAAGGGTTGTTTCAGATCCTCAGAACCCAAGACTTCACAGAAGGGTGAAAGCTGTGGTTATCAGTTCCAACACCACTGTGAACTTTGTTTATAATGTTCTTTGGTTTACCCGATGTTCTTCTTGTGCAACATTGTCTGATTGTATACTTCCTTTTAAAACCAAACCCATTGATTTAGATTAGCAAGAGACTTGCTGTTGAACTTGACTTAGATCTCCAGCCAATCTGGGATTTGTCTTTCTGTAGATTAGCAGCCAGTGCTGGGAATGCTGTGCTGTGTCCCTTCTGCTCACCTGGTTCTGTCACTCAGACTTCACTAGCCAATCAGAGCCTCCACCAGTCAAATGGGAGGCTTCTTCCGGGAGCCAGGCTTCCGGTTCGAGTGCTTCCTGAAGAAATCACAGTCTCTCTCATGCACTGTGCCTTGTGATCGTTTGTGGGGATAAAGTTTGTCAGCTAGGCAGCTACACTATGGTGAGTGAGTGGTTGCTCTCCAGAATGCGGGTAGAGGTGGGCCAAGGAGAGTAAGGGGCCAAAGTTCCCAGGTTGGGAGGATATGCCAGCCTTGGAGCACCTGGCTGCTCTTCCCATCGTGCGGAGTAGTGGCTGGGCTTGGCGGGTGAGGGGCTGCTGTCCCCAGTCTAGGTGGAGTGGTCTGCTGAGGCTTGTGACCAATGTGGTGCATCTTCCCTGGCTGGGTGGGAGCCAGTGGACAAACAGAGTTTAGTGTATTCTTGTCTAAGTGATCCTTGCAACTCCCCCTGGCAGCCTATGAATAACTTCACTGCCTGGGTTGTGTCTGTTGTTCCAAAAAGGGGAGGGAAGGGTGCTGGCGGGATGCCAGCAAGGGCGGGAGGGTGCTGGCGGAGGCCAGCAGGGTAGGTGGGTAAACACGCGAGACGAACGGACATGTACAACGGAGACAAAGACAACTTTAATGGAAAGGGAATAGCACACAAGGAAAAAAGGGGCAGAATATGAAACACACGGGAAGCGGGGGAGGGAAGGAAGTACAAACCAAAAAAGGGACGAGTGGGCTTCGTGGCGTCTTTTAAAGAAGGCCCCCGGGGATGTTTGGGAAGGTGACCTCACATCCGTGAGCACCTGTGGGCAGGTAATACTGGAGGATCCTGGGAGCTGTAGTTTCCCAAGGAACGGCATTTCACCATCTTTGGTTAATTAAAAGAAAAATTGAGGGGGGTAGGGAATAGGGGCATCGCCCGGTCTCTTGTAACTGCTTCCTGCTGGCTTTGAGGCGTTGTGGGTTTAGGGGTGTCCGGTGGTCCGCTGGCGTTTTTTAAGCGTTGTGGGGTCCAGGGAGTATCCGGTGGTCCGCTGGCGTCTTGGGATGGTCAATCGTCTGGTGTTCTGTGTGGTGATCTTGTTGGCTTCAGTGGCAAACGCTGGAAGGCAAAAGCTGCATTAGTAAAGAAAAATTGGGGGTAGGGGTTATCGGTAGAGGGAAGATGATGAGAAGTGGAAGAAAAAGTGATGGCCTGTGTCAAGAGAACGCACAGGGCAACAAGCTGGTCATGACAAGCCTGAAAGAGGGAGTGATCCAGGCCAATAGGGAAAAGAAGTACAGAGGGAAAATACAGAACAGAGCTGGGGACAGGACAAGAGAATAGAGAGTACTCTGTGGTGGGGGAGGGCTGGTGAATAGTGACTGAGCATGGGGAGGCGGAAAGGGGGAGAGCCCCAGCCTGCGAGCAGAAGAGGTGACATTCAGAGCAGAAGACAAAGAGATGATACTTATTTTCATTAATGATCCGCTTGCTTTTTGTCCGCTTCCAGGAGCTTAAAAGAGTGTCTTAGGAAAAATCAATGACTGACCTGATTTTTATGTTATGTCAGGTAATAGTCTGCTAACGCCCAAGACCTTGGCTTTCCGTTTGATGATCTGTAACGACAACTGTTAGGGATTTGAAGGGGGGTATATTAGCATAGGAAGGTTAAGTTGAGCTGTGGAAATAGATGTAAGGTGCAACAAGTGAATCCAGTGAGGGACTTCTTTAAACTTGGCAGCTGTGAGGGTTAGAAGAATTACTCTGAAAGGACCCTGCCATTTGGGAAAGGGCCCTTTGGGAGAGCCCGGAAGCCTGAGAAGGGCAAGGAGCAGAAGTCTTCCCAATCCAGATGGAGTTCCTGTGACACTCTTGATGGGGGCTTTTAAAGTGCCCTTAGTCCGTTTTACCTTACCTGGAGACTGGGGTCTGAGGGTAATAAGGTGTGTGAAAATCCTCGGGAATTGAACTCTGCTGGCAGGAGGCTGTCGTCCTTAGGTGAGAGTGTTTTTTGAGTAAACAATTAGGGAGGCTTTGGAATATCCCAATATCCCGGGGAGGTGCTTTAATCTGCCTGCTTTTGCAGCCAGAGGCGGGAAAGGCCTCCCGCTGCTTGTAGAGACCTGTTGGATGAATATTCATGAGGGGCTCTTGCGGCTCTGAAACGGGGAAATTTATCGGGGACCTGGAAAGGAAGCGATTAGTTGAGGTGTTCGGCGGGAAGGGGCAGTCCCTGCGTGGGGAGTTGGGATCTGCCGAGTCCAGAGCAGAGGCGCGTATCCAACCTTTCCAAAAGGAAACTGTTTGCGCTGTGGGGAGCAAGAATGGACCGGTTAGAGGCTTCCCGGGGAAAGAGATTTAAATGATTTCTTTTGGCGTCTGGAACCTGCGGAAGAGAAACTCCGCGGACAGAGGCGGAGGCTCGTCAGCTGGGTCTATTGCCATAGAGATTGCAGGGGGGTTTGGAATCTGAGAGGCATCGCGGGGGTGCTCTGGAAAACCGAGGAAGCGGGGTTGGGCGGGGGAGACAGAGAGAAGTCCGACGTCATTTTAACTGTTAATTGCTTCCGCCGCCTGATAGTGGAAAAACGTGAGAGTTGACCGAGCGGGAGAATTTGGAGATGGGTTTAGGGGTTTGGATCCCATGGTTAATGGTAGATTCGCCTGGATAGGGCACAAGAGAGGTGCCCGTGGACACGGCAGTCTCAGAATGAGGGCGTCCCCAAGATTCCGGAGGCCGCGGTAGGCAATCGACTCTAGCCTAGCGATAGGAAAAATTTTAGCCAGGCAGAGAAGATTAAGCCGGATTTCTTAGGTGCTCGCAAATAGGCGAGACCGGTGGGCTTCTTAAGAAGCCGGATTCTGTAGGTGCCCGCAAGTAGGCGAGACCGGTGGCGTAGGGCCGGATAGGTGCCTGTAATTGCAGGCTCGCGAGAGAGAGAGAAGGAAGAAAAGGAAGAAAAGAGAATAAGGCAGAATCAGCGTTAACCAGGGGCGGGTAGAAGGCGTCAAACTCCCGAATTAGCTGTCTGTGGCGGAAGGACACGGAAGTGGCTGCAAGCCCGGTTGCGGCTCGTCCGGGCGGGACGGCTCAAGACTCCAGGAGACGATGGGAGCCGGGAGGCCTCAGATGGAGGGGGCCCGGAACGAAAGTCACCGAGTTTAAACGGCACCAATATGTTGTTCCAAAAGGAAGGAGAGGAACGGAGGGGTGCTGGCGGGATGCCAGCAAGGGCCGGAGGGATGCTGGCGGGAGGCCAGCAGTAGGTGGGTAAACACGCAAGACGAACGGACACGTACAACGGAGACAAAGACAACTTTAATGGAAAGGAATAGCACACAAGGAAAAAAGGGGCAGGAATATGAAACACACGGGAAAGCGGGGAGGGAAGGAAGTACAAACCAAAAAAGGGACAAGTGGGCTTCGTGGGCGTTCTCTTTTTAAAGAAGGCCCCGGGGATGTTTGGGAAGGTGACCTCACATCCGTGAGCACCTGTGGGCAGGTAATACTGGAGGATCCTGGGAGCTGTAGTTTCCCAAGGAACGGCAGTGTCTGCACAGAGCAGAGCTTTGGGAGCTGCAAATGGTGGTGACTGTAGTGCTTTTGTTGCCGCATGTGGAGAGATATCACCATATTTCCAAACTCGGAGCCTACTGGTCTTTCCAGTATCTTCAGAAGATCTGCACTTTTAGCATTTAGGTTTAGGATCCATCTGTAGTTATATTTGTGGAGCTCATAAATGGTTTCTCCTGTGTAGAGTAGCACTCCACTGCTAAACTGTGAAGTAGGACGGCATAATTGATAATAGAATTAATGGTTTAAGGATTTGCCAGTTCTTAGGAGACATTAAGTCACACAAAGTAGAATTTAAGGAAGGAAGGGAGGGCTGGATCCCAAATTCCCCAAAGATAAGTAATATGCTAACCATGCCTGTTAGGGATTAATATCATGAGATGCAAACGTTTGGTCACCATGATTAATAAGCCATTAAGGTATGTTCCTATGACAAATGAAACAACCATGATTTACAATCAGCCAAAAGACCCACTTCCCCATCAAAGACCTCTAACATGCTGCCCAAGGGGCCATTACAGGGTCACAGCCTGTGTGCCATGAAAGTATATTAATTCTAGAACAGCTGCATTTTTCAGCTTTTAGAAAAGCAGTGTACAGTCAATGTCCCCTATACAGATTGAGGTGGACTTGAATTCTGTCTGTAGCCCCCACAGGGCATTACCCTTGCTACCCTCTTGACTAACCACCATAAAATTTTGCATTACAAGTATGCTGCACCACAGAGTTCTAAAATTATCAATTTGAGTCCTATCTTGTAAGGCGTCCATTGCAATAACAATAAAAAGATTTTTGAGGAACATGGCTTCTCCTTCAGACCGGAAGAGTAGGAACAGTATACTGTGTACCCTGGAACGGGGAAAAAAAAAACTGGACAATAACTAGATCACAGAATGAAGTTTAAGGGAGTGAGCATTAGGGTTATCCATTACAAAGCAGGACCTGATTGACTCAGTGTGTGATTTTCTGTGTGATTTCCCATCATAAATTAATTCCTTGCATGTGAATGAAGACAGACACCAATGGGTGTACAATTTTGGGCGGATAGCCTGAACTACTATATATTTAGTTTCCAATTAGTGAACTCTCCCACGTAGATATGTTCAATCCTGGTTGACACAGTTAAGTCAGCTCAGATGCTTGAGACACAGGCCATTGGATGTAACTCCATGTGTCCGCTTACAGCACTCAGAAGCTAACCTTTTACATGGGACAAAATCATGCTTTCTCTTACTCATGGCATTCTCCCTACCAGGGAAGTGTCTACTCAGTTTCAAAGTCATTATAACTAAGTGTTCAATTATTTTTTTTATTATTTTAAGAAGTCAATTAAAGGTTGTCATATTTTAGATATCATCTTCAAAAGCATACCTGCTATAATCTTCGTTTGTATTTTCTAATGTTTCCCAGGTTTTGAATTTCATTTTATTTTTAAGAGCTGTTTATTTACTCTTCTTTTTATTTATATCAGATTAGAGCAGTGATTCTCAACCTAGTGGGTCATGACTCATTTTGGTGGATCAAATGAACCTATCACAGGACAGGCCTAAGACCATCAAAAAGTATAGATATTTATATTATAATTCATAACAGCAAAAATATAGTTATGAAGTAGTAGTGAAAATCATTTTATATGTGGGGAGATCACTGCATCATGAGTAACTGTATTAAAGAGTCACAGCACTAGGAAGGTTGAGAAAAGTGTTTTAGATTAACGTCTCCTATAGCTCAGGATTGCATCATACTATGTAACTGAGAATTGCTGTGAACACCTAATCCTGCCTCTGCTACATAGTGCTGCAAAAAATAGTCCAGCAACTCCTACCATGCTGGATCTTGACTGGTTGTATGTGAAGGAGAAATAGATCAGTGAATGAGTATCCTCCAACTTATCTAGATTTTATTGTGAATTCACAAGTGAAGTGGGACCTGTGTAATAACTGAGTTCACTGACCAATTTTAAAGCCAGCGTAGTCACATCAGAAAAAAGGGATGGGGGGCTGGAGAGATTGCTCAGTGATAAAGAGCACTGCCTGCTCTTTCAAAGGTCCTGAGTTCAATTCCCGGCAACCACATGGTGGCTCACAACCATCTGTAATGAGGTCTGGTGCCCTCTTCTGGCTTGCAGACATACACACAGACAGAAAAGGGGATGGGAAAGAAGGAGTGTAGAAAAGCTTTCCTGCTATGACAATAGTTGACATTAGCAGTGAGTAGTGAGGTAATCAATTTTAAATGTTCTATAAATGTGCTGACTTGCCATTCCGTGGGTCCACAGACCATGCATACAGGAATTTATATAAAGAGCTTAACTTATCATTAAACCAAATTACTGTAGTTACAGTAGTTCAAGTAAAATAGAAGAGCTGCATAAAATGGTGTGGCCCTGTCTACCATAATTTATTTTTCAGGTTTAAGATGTATACTCTGAGAGAAATTATGTGAGTAGTACTTGGTGTGTCTCTAATACAAATCCCTGGTCTCTGGAGCACATGACCATAAAATCTGTTTAGAGTTTTTAACAAATTTTTTTCAGGATTATAAATACATTATTTCCACTATCTCTTTCTTGCCTCTAAGCCCTCCCATAGACCCTTTGTTGTGTTCTAATTCTCATGGCTTGTTTTTTGTTTAGCAACAATTACTGTTTTTGACCTGTGTTTGTTTGCAAGCCCTCCCAGCTATGAAATAAGGGGTTGGCTACTCTGAACCTTGAGTGTGTAATGGAAAGTGTACACATAGGACCATGTGCCTTGGAGGAGGAACAGGAAGTGCTCTGGGAAAATGGAAGATTTTACTAAACCACAAAATTTCCAGATTAGGATCTTGTCTGACCATAGTGTGGATGGACAGACCTGGAGGATTTTTGCTTTCTAAGACATTTGATTTCTGCCCAACCAGTAGGGTAACTGCCAATGTCTTGAAGCCCAGCTGGGTGGGCCTAGCTAATGAGGGACTCTGGTTGGCAATTAGGAGCACCAGCAGGAGGTAGTTTACAGGTTTTTTCCAGTATTGTATCCACATTCTCTTTCCTGTTCCCAAGCCCTACCACAATCCCTCAGTGTCTTCTAATTCATGGCCCACTTTTCTTTAAAACAGTTGTAAATGTGACTTGTGTTTGGCTGCAAGATTTCTCAGGTATGAGGCGATGGGTTGACTGCAGTACACATTGAGTGTGTAATAGGATGTGCACACAGAGGACCCTGGGCTTTGGATGAGGAACAGGATGTGCTCTTTGAAAGTGGAGGATTATCTAGTAAAATACTAACTTTCTATCTAGGGCCCTGTCCACTGGGCTGGAAGGACAGGACAGGAAGTAC
Organism: Microtus obscurus; assembly: GCA_963919715.1. Taxonomy (NCBI): domain Eukaryota; kingdom Metazoa; phylum Chordata; class Mammalia; order Rodentia; family Cricetidae; genus Microtus; species Microtus obscurus. The sequence continues at coordinate 98,081 of CAWTZC010000281.1, read as the reverse complement.
TGTGCTATCTGAGTCATTTGATCTTTGATCACCCAGTAGTCGAGCTGACATTATTCTAAGGCCAAGTTGGGTGGCCCTAGCCAAGGAGGGGGTTCTGGAAAGTCTTAGCAATCAGGAACAATAGTGGCAGGTAGCTTGCAGATTCTTTTCAGGATTCTTTTCTACTTTTATTGTAGTGAGTTTTTTTTTAAACTATACTATTTTGTTTTTTAATGATTTACTTATTTTTATCGTGCATACAAAATTCTGCCTCCATGTATGCCCAGATGTCAAAAGAGGGCACCAGATCTCATTACAGATGGTTGTGAGCCACCATGTGGTTACTGGGAATTGAACTCAGGACCTCTGGAAAAGCAGTCAGTGCTCTTAACCACTGAGACATTTCTCCAGCCCTAGGAATACCACAAGCTATGCCATGGTGAATGTAGGGTGTTCAGAGAAGGTCCGTTGAACTGTCATTTCTGCTGGGATTTGGATGGACCATGAGCCAGGCTGTGGTTTTGTTGCCCTATGTGATGACCTGGGCAGTGGTCTTTGTCATCTGTGCCTCCCTGTATATGGATTTCCTGGGAAGAGTGACACTCTGCAGCCCTGGCATGGTAGAATATTATACTTGTAATATCACTGTCCAGTGTCCACACAGAGTCATGCTTTTGGTGTGCAGTGGGAGTACAGATTTGAATACTGATAGTCTTATTTCTAGAAGTTCTGAATATTACATTCTACTTTCAAGTTTGTCTTATAAATGTTTTAAATAATTTAAAAGCTGGTAGAACTATGGTGATGTTGATTGTCTTTTATCAATACATGATTAGAATGCTTCTAACTTGTCTGCTACCACTAGCCACAATGATGTCATTCAGTGATATTTAGTTCCAGGCGACAAAAAGAGTTTCTGAGCTGCAGAGGTTTCTTAGGTGTGTATGGTGTTGGGCAGGTAGATAGGGCAGAACCTATATCTTGTGCTATAATCCATGTGACAGGAAGCAGAAATTTTTCTATATTGCTTTGGTATTGGGCATCAATGGGGCTGGGTTTACCTGAAAACACAACAAGACCCAAGGGGCTGCAGAGCAGGAGGTCATTTCTTTTTACAGTGAGGGTTCTAGAGCATGGGGCCTCTCTGTTTGGAAGAAATACCAGTAGCTGTAGGGTCAGAAACAACAGTTTAATGGTCACTTTGAGGTAGTTTTGTGAATGTTGTGAAGTCTTTATTTATTTAATTTCTCTACACATAGGTTGCTGGCTAACATTGTTCAAGGTCACATGTTTTCTGACTATGTTTCCTTTGATATTTTGATTAATAGCTAATGATATTTTCCTGCCTATGTTCTTGTCTTTTTCTCTCTATGCTCTTTATTCTTTCTCAAATATTGTACTCATTCTTGATTGTTGTAGCTTTGTGGTAATTTTTTCTCCCAAGACAGGAGATTGTTGTAGCTTTGGAGCCTGTCCTGGAACTTGCTCTGTAGACCGTCTGACTTTGAACTCACAGAGATCCATGTTTCTTTGCTTCCTGAGTGCTGATATTAAAGTGTGCATCACCACAACCCAGCAAGAAGTCATATTATGTCAATCTGTGTACTATTTTTTCATAATCCCACTGATTACTCTGGGTGTTTCCACTACGAATATAGCTTTGTAATCAGTTTTCTTGTTATGAATTGTTGGGCATTATCATTGTAATGTATTCATTTATGATACAAATTTACCATACACACCGCTTCATCATGTTTCCAAGTGTCATTTATTTACTTCTTTATTTATTTTGGTTTTGTTGCTGTTATTGTTAATCTGAGAGACTTTTGGTTTATTTGATAAAAGGCATTATGGATGTTGGCAGATGGCTCATCACATATTCATTTTGGATGTGATGACCTATGTTCAGATACCTAACTCAAGTTGTTAGGCTCATAACTCTACGATTTCAGATCCAAAGCCATCTGAACCCTTCTTTTTGTATGTCACCTGCATACATATGGAAGATATTCTAACTCATGTACAAATATATACAAAAAATAACCATAAACTTGTTTTCAAAAGTACTTTTGACTTATAAAGCAATTAGAGTAAAACAAGTTGCTTTAGGTGTACACTGATTCTTTAAAAAAAAAACCTGCTATCTTGAATTTTGTTTGAAAATGTTTTCATTTCCTCACTCTGATTGCAGACTTACAGGCAATTATCAATCATGGGAAACAAATGGTGTCTAAGTGACCCTAGGAGACATCCTATTCTTTACTATAAGATAATGAGATCCTTTTAGTAGTCAAAACTATTTTCTACGAAGTTAAGACATGAGAAGGTTTCAAGTGAATCTCTAATTTTGGTGGAACATCCCTCCTCACCCTAGCCATTTTCTGTTATTGGTAAAGGAGAGAGAACTGAAGTCTATAGGATGAGTGCTGGTCAGTGATTTCTTAGAGTTCGATTTTGTTTAAAATCTTGTAGTTTTTATTTAAAGGAGCATAATATGTCTTTGTCATCTATGTTATTGATTTTATTAATTGTTATTTAAGAATATTGTTCATTTTCTGGAAAATAATGGTCTCACTAACTTTGTATTCAAAAAAATTCTCATGTTATTAGTTCCTTGAGTTTTTATTGGTTTGGGAAGTTTCTGTGGAGAGACAGTTTTAGTTTTTTTCTTCTTTATCTTGTTTATTTGCCATTTTCCATTCTCTGGCATATCTATCTTCACGTTTGTGTTTTTGCCGGTCAAGTGACTGAGGTTATTAGTACATTGCCTTTAGATCTTTAAAATATTTTTTGTATGTTATTGTCTTTTTCTCTTAATTAGCCTCAGCTATCAGCATGCGATAGCTTAGAGTAACCTGAGAAAACACCAGTTGAGGGTATTCCTATATCAGAATGTCTGATTAAGTTGTCTGAGAGAGATTGTGTTGGTTTTGATTGATATGGGAAGGTTTTTCCATTGTGTTGGCAATATCTCTGAGCAAGCAGCTCAGGGATAGATAGGAGAGCTAGCTAAGCACAAGGCAGTGACAAAACAAGAGAGAAAGCTAGAAAATAATGGTTCCACATGTTTTGCCTTTAGCTATTATTTTTAGCTTGAGTATCTGTTTTAAGCTCCCATAAGTAAGAATTGTGAAATAGTGTTAACAACCTAATAAACTTCCTCATTACCTGAGTTGCTTTTGATTAGATAATTTAATAGCAGCAACAGAACAGAAATTTGGAACAGAAATGGGACTCATGTGCTGCAAAGGACCTGGGAATGTTGACTGTTATAAGAATGCTGAAGATATCAGAAAACTGGACAAGAAGTCTAATCAGCTGTTCTTTTGGGACCTAGAAGATGGAAATGTAGAGAGTAATGGCAGAGAGTGGAGATCAAAGTCATAAAATTTTTGTGGGCTGTAAGCTCTACGGGAACCATGGAGTTGGCCTGACCTAACTTCCTTGAGAGACCTGTGTCATAGGATTTTCAGGTTAAAGCCCATGGTTCCTGGGTCACAATATCCTTCCCAATTCCTGGTAGACTGTTGCATTCCCTCAGACAGTGAAACATTCAGGCTGATGTGTGCTTCTTTGTATGATCCCTTAGTAGTCAAGGAATCATGAAAGTTTAACAGGACAATTCAATTTAAACATTAATCTTGTGTACACTGTATAGCTTGCAAATGTTATTATATCTTGGTGTATACAGAGGCTGCTTGTTCATTTCACAGATGCCCAGACCTGCAATAACTATAAAAAATTATTTTAATTATAAGACTGCTTAGCCAATAGCTTAGGCTTTTTTTAAAGTAACTCTTACATCTAAAATTAACCTATTTTTATTAATCTTTGTGTCATCACATGACTGTGGCCTACCAGTAAGGTTCCATCCAGCATCTGTTTCCTTCAGCAGCTACATGGCATCTCCCTGACTCTGCCTTCTTTTCTCCTTTATCTCTACTTGTTTTATTCTGTGAAGCCATAAGCCCAAAGTAGCTTCTTTATTAACTAATGGTAATAAAACATCTTCATAGCATACAGGGGGAATCCCACATCACCTCCTATTTTCTGTCTACATAAAAAGGAAGGTTTCAATTTTGACATAGCAAGATTACCTATAATGAAACCATTATCCAGCAAGAATTAGACTTACAATATTTAAGTCCCTGTATACTTGGCAAGTTAAGGAAAATACCATATCATCTATTCCATCTTTTCGATTCTAAGGTTTTATGTCTAATCTATTTTTTTATAATTATAAAACTGTCTCTTTCTTCAAATCCATCCCAGACTCGAGAAGGATATACTACTACCTAAGTAAACAGGAAGTACATTGTAAGCAACTTCCAAAACTCTAGAATTGACAAAGATATCTTGCTGCCTGGACAGTCACCCAAAGTTCTTCTGTAACATTAAGGCATCCATCTCCAGCCTATAGGCCCATAGTGTCTGGCAGACTTTTCCATGAAGCGGGAAATTTCAAAGACAGTTCTGCCTATATTGGCAGTTTGTTAGTCACCTTGTTTGTGGGTCCTGCAGAATGTCTGGCAGACTCTTGCATGGAGCAGGAACTTTGAATGACTTTCTCACCTTCTTTAGGCAACTTTAGCACTCATTTTTCTGTGGGTCCTGAATGTCTAGTTTATAAAACATACCATGAAGCAATTCCAGCAGCAGCTTCTTGCCCAAATGGCTAGTCACATTGAAGGCAAATTCCATAATGAGTTTCTTTAATGCCCATCAACCTCTCTAAAATAATAGGTGCTGCCAGAGGCAGACGTGGCTCACTGTCATGAAAAGTCCTAAGTTTTTAAAACATTTTAAATGCCATATTCTGTATGTCTTTGAAAGATTTAAAGAATACCTATCCATCTGAAATGTATCTTTGTACTTCTAGAAAGCCTAACATGAATAAAAGTTTAACTCTTATAAAAGACTATCTATTAATTTGTATTTCTTTTTATGTATTTATTTATTTTAATGAAAAAATTTCTGCCTCCCCCGACCTACCATTTCCTTCCCTCCTCCCCCTCGTCTCCCCTCCCTCTCCAGTCCAAAGAGCAGTCAGGGTTCCCTGCCCTGTGGGAGGTCCAAGGTCCTCCCCTCCATCCAGGTCTAGGGAAGGTGAGCATCCAAACAGTCTAGGCTTCCACAAGGCCAGTTCATGCAGTAGGATCAAAACCCAGTGCCATTGTCCTTGGTTTCTCATCAGCCCTCATTGTCTGTCATGTTCAGAGAGTCTGGTTTTATCCCATGCTTATTCAGTCCCAGTCCAGCTGGCCTTGGTGAGCTCCCAATAGATCAGCCCCACTTTCACAGTGGATGGGTGCACCCCTTGCTGTCCTGACTCCTTGCTCATGTTCTCCCTCCTTCTGTTCTTCATTTGGACTTTGGGAGTTCAGTCCGCCTCCAATGTGGGTCTCTGTCTCTATCTCCTTCCATTGCCAGATGAAGGTTCTATGGTTCTATGCAAGGTATTCATCAGTATGGCTATAGATAGGGCCATTTCAGGTTCCCTCTCCTCAGTTGCCCAAGGAACTAACTGAGGACATCTCCCTGTACATCTGGGAGCCCCTCTAGAGTCAAGTCTCTTGTCAACCATAAGATGGCTCCCTTATTAGGACATATACTACAATGGTCCCATATCCACCCTTCCTTCATCCCAACCATCCTATTCACCCAAGCCCCCCCCCATCCTCGCCTTCTGACTTTTCTCTCCCAATTTCCCCTTACCCCCATCCCACTCCACCCCCCAAGTTCCCAATTTTTGCCCGGCAATCTCGTCTATTTCCGATACCCAGGAGCATGACTATATGTTTTTCTTTGGGTTCACCTTCTTATTTAGCTTCTCCAGGATCACAAATTATAGGCTCAATGTTCTTTATTTATGGCTAGAAACCAATTATGAGTGAGTCCATCCCATGTTCATTGTTTTGGGTCTGGGTTACCTCACTCAGGACAGTGTTTTCTATTTCCATCCATTTGCATGCAAAATTCAAGATGTCATTGTTTTTATACCACGGAGTAGTACTCTAATATGTATATATTCCACATTTTCTTCATCCATTCTTCCATTGAAGGGCATCTAGGTTGTTTCCAAGTTCTGGCTATTACAAATAATGCTGCTATGAACATAGTTGAACAAATGCTCTTGTAATATGGTAGGGCATCTCTTAGGTATATTCCCAAAAATGGTATTGCTGGGTCCTGGGGTAGGTTGAACCTGAATTTCCTGAGAAATCACCACACTGCTTTCCAAAGTGGTTGCACAAGTTTGCATTCCCACCAGCAATGGATCAGTGTACCCCTTACTCCAGAACCTCTCTAGCAAAGGCTATCATTGGTGTTTTTGATTTTAGCCATTCTGACAGGTATAAGATGTTATCTCAGATTTGTTTTGATTTGCATTTCCCTGATTGCTAAGGAGGTTGAGCATGACCTTAAGTGCCTTTTGGCCATTTGAATTTCTCCTGTTGAATATTCTCTCGTTCAGTTCAGTGCCCATTTTAAAGTCTAGTTTCGTGACTTCTTTATGTATTTTGGAGATGAGACCTTTGTCTGTTGCAGGGTTGGTGAAGATCTTCTCCCTGTCAGTAGGTTGCCATTTTGTCTTAGTGACAGTGTCCTTTGCTTTACAGAAGCTTCTCAGTTTCAGGAGGTCCCATTCATTCAATATTGTCCTTAGTCTCTGTTCTGCTGGGGTTATACGTAGGAAGCGATCGCCTGTGCCCATATGTTGTAGAGTACTTCCTACTTTCTCTTCTATCAGGTTCAGTGTGTTCAGATTGATATTGAGGTCTTTAATCCATTTGGACTTGAGTTTTGTGCATGGTGATAGATATGGATCTATTTTCATTCTTCTACAGGTTGACATCCAGTTATGCCAGCACCATTTGTTGAAGATGCTTTCTTTCTTCCATTGTGTACTTTTAGCTCCTTTATCGAAAATGAGGTGTTCATAGGATTGAGGGTTAAAATCCGGGTCTTCTATTCGATTCCATTGGTTGACTTCTCTGTTTTTATGCCCATACCAAGCTGTTTTCAATACCATAGCTCTGTAATAGAGTTTGAAGTCAGGGATGGTAATGCCTCCAGAAGTTCCTTAATTGTATGAGATTGTTTTGGCTATCCTGGGTTTTTTGTTTTTCCATATACAAAGTTGATTATTGTCCTCTCAAGATCTTTGAAGAATTTTGATGGGCCTTGATGGGGATTGCATTGATTCTATAAATTGCCTTTGGAAGGATTGCCTTTTTTACTATGTTGATCCTCCCAATCCAAGAGCAAGGGAGAACCTACCATTATCTGGTATCCTCTTCAATTTCTTTCTTCAATGCCTTAAAGTTCTTGTCTAATAGATCTTTCACTTCCTTGGATAGAGTTACCCCAAAGTATTTTATGCTATTTTTGGCTATCGTGAAAGTTGATGCTTCTCTGATTTCCCCCTCTCTGCTTCCATATCTTTTGTGTATAGGAGGGCGACTGATTTTTTGGAGTTGACCTTGTATCCTGCCACATTACTAAAGGTGTTTATCAGCTGTAGGAGTTCTTTGGTGGAGTTTTTGGGGTCGCTTATGTACACTATCATATCATCTGCAAATAACAAAAGTTTAACTTCTTCCTTTCCAATTTGAATCCCCTTGATCCCCTTATGTTGTCTTATTGCAATTGTTAGAACTTCAAACGCTATATTGAAGAGGCATGGAGAGAGTGGACAGCCTTGCCGTGTTCCTGATTTTAGTGGGATGGTTTGAGTTTCTCTCCGTTTAATTTGATGTTAGCTGTCGGCTTGCTGTAAATAGCTTTTATTATATTTAGGTATGACCCTTGTATCCCTAATCTCTCCAAGACTTTTATCATAAAGGGTTGTTAAAGTTTGTCAAATGCTTTTTCAGCATCTAATGAAATGATCATATGGTTTTTTCTTTCAGTTTAATTTTATGATGGATTACATTGATAGATTTTCGTATGCTGAAGCAGCCCTGCATCTCTGGGATGAAGCCTACTTGATAATAATGGATAATTTTTCTATTGTGTTCTTGGATTTGGTTTGCCAGTATTTTATTGAGGATTTTCGTGTTGATGTTCATGAGTGAGATTGGCCTGTAATTCTTTCTTCGTTGAGTCTTTGTGTGTTTTTTGTATCAGGGTAACTGTAGCTTCATAAAAGGAATTTGGCAATGACTCTTCTGTTTCTATATTGTGAAATACATTAAGGAGTATAGGTATTAGGTCTTCTTGGAAGTTCTGGTAGAATTCTGCATTGATACTGTCTGGACCTGCACTTTTTTTTTTGGAAGGGATGTTTTTGTTAACAGCTTCTAATTCTTCACGCCTAACAGGTCTATTTAGATTGTTCACCTGGTCCTGGTTTAACTTTGATATATGGTACTTATCAAAAAAAAGTCCATTTCTTTTACATTTTCAAATTTTGTAGCATACACGCTTTTGTAGTAAGATCTAATGATTCTCTGAATTTCCTCTGTGTCTGTGGTTATGTCCCCCTTTTCATTTCTGATCTTGTTAATTTGCGTATTCTCTCTCTGCCATTTGATATGTTTGGATAGGAGCTTATCAATCTTGTTGATTTTCTCCAGGAACTAGCTTTATGTTTTATTTATTCTTTGTATTTTTTTCTGTGTTTCTATTTTGTTGATTTCCAGCCCTCAGTTTAATTATTTCCAGTCTTCTACTCCTTTTAGGTGAGTCTGATTCTTTTTATTTTCTAGAACTTTCATGTGGGCTGTTAAGTCTCCAATGTATGCTTTCTCCGTTTTCTTTAAGTGGGTACTTAGTGCTATGAACTTTCTGCTTTCATAGTGTCCCATAAGTTTGAGTAGGTTGTTTCTTTATTTTCATTGAATTCAAGGAAGATTTAATTTCTTTCTTTATTTCTTCTTTGATCCAGGTGTTGTTCAGTAGTTTACTGTTCAGTTTCCATGAGTTTGTAGGCTTCCTGGGGGTAGGATTGTTGTTGAATTCTAACTTTAATCCATGGTGATCTGATAAGATACAGGATTTTACGAATTTTTTTGTAACTGTGGAAGTTTGCTTTGTTACCGAGGATGTGGTCAATTTTCGAAGGTTCCATGAGCTGCATAGAAGAAGGTATATTCTTTCCTATTTGGGTGGAGTGTTCTATAGATGTCTAAGTCCATTTGATTCATTACCTCCATTAATTCTCTTATTTCTCTGTTAGCTTTCTGTCTGATTGACCTGTCCATTGGTGAGAGAGGAGTGTTTCAATCTCCTACTATTAATGTGTGCGGTTTGAAGGCACCCTGGAGTTTTAGTAATGTTTCTTTTACATAAGTGGGTGCTTTTATATTAGGGGGCATAGATATTCAGGATTGAGACTTCATCCTGATGAATTGTTCCTCTTATGAGTATAAAATGTCCCTCTGCATCTCTTCTGATTGATTTAAGTTTGAAGTCAGCTTTGTTAGAAATCAGTATGGCCACACCTGTTCGTTTCTTAGGTCCATTTGCTTGATAAATCTTTTCCCATCCCTTTACTCTAAGTAGATGCCTTTCTTTGTGGTTGACGTGTGTTTCTTGTAAACAGCAGAATGTTGGATCCTGTTTGCGTATCCACTCTCTTAGCCTGTGCCTTTTTATAGGTGAGTTGAGTCCATTGACATTAAGTGATATTAATGACCAGTGGTTGTTAACTCCGGTCACTTTTTAGTCATAGAGTTTGTGTGTTTGCCTTCTTTGAGTTGTGCTGGTGAAGGGTCTCTAGATGTTTGAGTTATTGTGGACATTGTTGGACTCCTTGGTTTGTGATTTTCTTTCTATTACTTTCTGTAAGGCTGGATTTGTGGCTACATATTGTTTAAATTTGTTTTTATCCTGGAAAATTTTGTTTTCTCCATTTATGGTGAACGAAAGCTTGGCTGGGTATAGTAGTCTGGGCTTGCATCCATGTTCTCGTAGCTTCTGCAGTACATCTATCCAGGACCTTCTGGCTTTCATGGTTTCCATAGTGTAGTCAGGTGTGAGTCTGATAGGTTTACCTTTATACGTAACTTGACCTTTTTCCTTTGCAGCTCTTAATATTCTTTCTTTATTCTGTATGTTTTGTGTTTTGATTATTATATGACGAGGAGATGGGGTTTTTTTTTTGGTTCAGTCTATTCGGTGTTCTGTATGCTTCTTGAACCTTCAAAGGAATATCTTTCTTTAGTTTGGGAAAGTTTTCTTCTATAATTTTATTAAATATATTTTCTGGACCATTGAGCTGTACTTCTCCTTCTTCAATCCCAATTATCCTTAGGTTTAGTCTTTTTATTGTGTCCCATATTTCCTGAATGTTTTGTGATGAGAATTTGTTGGTTTTGCTGTTTTCTTTGATCAGTGTGTTTATTTTCTCTATGGTATCTTCAGTGTCTGACATTCTTTCTTCTATCTCTTGTAATCTGTTGGTAGTACTTGTTTCTGTAGTTCCTGTTCGTTTACCCAGATTTTCCATCTCTATCCTTTCCTCAGTTTGTGTTTTCTTCATTACTTCCATTGCATTCTTCAAGTCTTGAACCACTTCCCTTACCTGTTTGATTGCTTTTTCTTGTTTCTCTTGGTTTCTTGGGTATCTTTGAGCGATTTCTTCATTTCCTCTACCTTTTTGTTTGTAATCTCTAATTGTTTATTGCAGTTTTACACCTCCTGTTTAAGGTCTTCTATTATTTTCATGTAATTCACTTTTGAATCGATTTCATCTAATTCTTCTGGGGTAGGGTGTACAATTCTTCTTATTTCAGGATCCCTGGATTCTGGTGATGTCATGTTGCCTTTCAGGTTGTTGGAGGAATTCTTGCATTGGCGCCTTCCCATTTCTTCCTGCAAATGGAGTCAGGAGTGGCCTGGTGTCTTACATACAGCAGGGCAGAGTTGGGGGGTGGGGTGCTGGGGGTATGGGTCGTGCCGAAGTAAGACAGCCCTGCAGAAGGAGCTGGGGGAGGGGGGCTTGTGCTCTTTTCAGGGACAATCTGTCCCTGGATAGCACACACTCACCCATCCAGATGTAACTCCTCAGCACCTAAACAGGGCCTCCTGGTAGTCCAATGATCCAGGGCCCCTCACCTAGGATATTAAAGAACTGAAGAAACTAGATAACAACAAACCAAATAATCCAATTATAATGGGGAACACCTCTAAACAGAATTCTTAGTAAAGGAATCTAAAGTGACTGAGAAACACCTGAAGACATGGTCAACATCCTTAGCCATTAGGGAAATGAATATCAAAACTACTTTGAGATTTCATCTTACAAGGCTTAGAACTGTTAAGATCCATAACACAAGTGACAGCTAAGGCTGGCAAGGATATATAGCAAGGGGATTCATTGCTGTTGCAAGTCCAAACTTGTACAGCCAATGTAGAAATTATTATGCAGTCCTCAGGAAATTGGGAGTCAATCTACGTCAAGACCAATGTATACCACTACCACAAGGACATTTGCTCAACTGTGTTCATAGTGGCTTTGTTCATAAAAGCCATAAACTGCTATATCTGGGAGAGATTGTGTTGATTGATGATTGATGTGTGATGGCTCCTCCACTGTGGGTGGCAATATCTCTTTGAAATTGGGCTTGGGATACAAAAGGCTCCAATCTGACTAGGCAAGAGAGAAAGCCATGAAACACTCCTTGTCCGTGTATTTTTGCCTTCAACTATTAGCTTGCTTTTCTATCCTAAGCTCCCAAAATGATGAAGCCAAATTACCCCCACTCATTGTCTGAGCTGCTTTTCATTAAAAGATTTAATTGGAGCAACATGAATGCAGGTTAGAACAAAAAATGGAAAACCAAAAGTAATATTGTTGATAGACAGAACCAGGGAATGATGTCTCTTGGAAGAGTATAGAACATATCAAAACTTTAGGTGGCAAAAAAAAAATAATACAAAGTAGTACAGAGAATTAATTAGCTGTTCTTGTAGGACCAGAAAGATGGAAATGTTAAGAGAAATGACAGAAAGTGGAGATTGAAATCATAGAATTTCAGTTGAAATTGATTATTCTAGAGGTTATTTTTGTGATATTTTGGATCAAAAATATTTCTTTTTCTGCCTCTGACCTGGAAATTTAGTAAAGCAAATTTAAAAATATGAGCTAATTCCTTAAATGGAATATTAAATGTGGTGGATGGTTATTATTGATGATTCATTCAAGACTACAGTGAAAAAAAAAACACCAAGTGGGGGCAGAAATGAATGAAAATGAAAAGGCAGTTTCTTATGGCAGTCAATTACTGGAAAAGGCAGGGATTTTCAAGGATTTTATCACCATTATAGAGAAGGCCCTTGCTCTAGAATTGAAGCCTAGCAAAGGTGCTCTAAGGGTAAGACTCCATTTACATAAGCATTCAACTTATGGAAGGAGTAAGCAAAGTGATTCTGAACCGTAACCCTAAACGCATTTTTCTTCATTGGTTACCATGAGCCTATAGTGACCCAGGTCAGGGATGTAATTGATTGAATGAAAACCTCCCATATAGGAAGATGTATTTGAACATGTCCCTCTTCTTGGCAACTTTCATTTGATTGCTTGTGAATCCAGTAGGAGGAGGAACCTTTCTGGATGAAATTCCTCATTGGACATGTGATATGAGTTTCTATAGCCTCAACCTATTCCCTGTTCTTTGTGCCTGCTATGTTGTGGTTGAAACTAATCGGTCAGCTTTCTTTTTTGCTGTCATGACTTCCCTACAATTATAAACTCTATCACTAGATCACATAAGATTCAGCAAAATTAACTGCTATTTGATGCTAAGACAGTTTGGTAGCCTACAGTTTTCATTATTGTTTGTTTATTTCTGAATACAAGATTTGTCTGTGTAGCCCTAGATGTCCTGAAAGTTGCTCTGTATACCAGGCTGGCCTCAAACTCAATCCCCTGACCCTGATTCCCAAGTACTGTGATTAAAAGTGGGCCTTGATTTTTTTGTTTTTATATTGCTGTATGATGGTTTTGTTCCTATCAAGCATATGCTGTTGTGCTGAGCTTCACCCATATCTTGAATTTTAAAATTTGACAGAGGGTATCATTATGTTTCCCAGGATGGCATGTATTCATGACATTGATACTGGTTGTGCTTTCTGAGTCATTGGATTGCAGGTGCATCACCTTCTTCCTTCCTGTTTTGTTTTGTTTGAATTTTTATTTTAATATGAGTATTTACTTGTACATGGATATCTACCATGTGAGTGCCTGATCCTTACATTGATTAAAAGATGGAACTAGGAACCCTGAACTTGTAATAATGAATAGTTGTGATCCCCCCATGTAATTCCTTGAGTCAGACCAGGAGTACTCTTTACTGTTGAAACATCTTTTCCTGCTCAGTGTTGATTATTTGTAATCAACATATATATTTGATGTTTTCATTTGTCCATTTATAACTTTTTAAACATCCAGTGCCTTTTAGTAAAATCTTATTTATGTTGCAGTTTAAATTGAGACACTTCAGGTTTCTCATAGATGAATAAAGAGCTGGAGTAAATAGATAACTCTTTTCAGAAACTACAGCAAAATCCTCTGAGTTCTTTCAATCTTTTATGTTTGTTTGATTGACTTTTAAATGGAAACAGATCCTTAAAATATATTTATGGCTGTCCTAGAAGTGATTGCAAGGACTAGGCCATTCAACTCAGAGGCAGATAGATATATGCCTCTGCCTTCTGAGTGCAAGGATTAAAGGCATGATTCAATACACCCAGCTTGACTATCTTATTTTTCTTTGTTTGCAGTTAGAAATTAATCATCCATACAATTTCTCTCATGTGTACTCTGTACTGTTGATCTGTTTACTTATCTTTCATTGTTGGTTAATAGGCATTTCAAAGGGTTCATAAATCACAGAGGTGAATCTTCCATTCAGTTTGTTTCTAAAGTGACTTGGTAATTAAATTGTGTCTATTTCATAGAATAAGTATGGGGAGCACCAAAGTTATATGACTATGCTGTCAAAGAAGTATATAATTGCTGTGTTGTCAAAGTCATGCTTTCTGTTGTACAAATGTATGAAATATTTTAGAATGCAGTGACCTATGATGATGTACATATTAACTTCACTTGGGAAGAATGGACTCTGCTGGATCCCACTCAGAGGAGTCTCTACAAAGATGTGATGTTGGAAACCTACAGAAACCTTACTAGTATAGGTAAGACTGAATTATATTTCATGTTTTAATACAAGGGGACAATTGTTCATTGGTAACTGGTGCTCTTTTGTAATATGATTGAGGAAGAAGAAGAATGATATGAATAAATCAGGCATGGTTGTAAGGTTCACTGCAAATTGTAACTAGTTTTTTTACACCTTTCAATATATAACATACACTTTTTGGCATTATATTTTAGGATACAGTTGGGAAGACCATAATATTGAAGAACATTGTCAAAGTTCTAGAAGACATGAAAGGTAATTTTCATGTGTAAGCTGATAGAATTGTATCTCTGAAGAATTTGTAATGCATCCTATAAGTTTTAAACAAAAGCAACAGTGTAAATAATAAAGTGCATTGATGATTATTAAACTCTCACAAAATCATATACCTTAATTTCAGATAAATGAACTGCATTTGCAAGCCATTTTTTTAAGAAGGAAGACAAGGAAACAATGTCTTAACCTATATTAAAATTTGAATCATAATATGATGAGAGCTATATTGTAGAATTATCAATCCATTCATTTCATACTGTTCATATTATAAAATATATACATATTGAAAAGGTGATAAGTATCTCTCTAAAACTCTATTATACTAATGGTCCATAGAAAAGGTAGTTTAACTCATATACTTGTGACTGTGGAAAGTTTAGTGAGGGGGGGCAGTTAAAGTCAACAGTCAAGGGGCAGCTGTTATGGAGAGGCCTTAATCCAGATAACACAAATCTATGAATGTAAAGTCAAACTGTGTGAACTCAATGTGGAAACCTTATATTTGTTATTTTTCTTTTTACTAAGTATATTGTATGTTACTCTGGATACAAGCCACATGAGCATAGGGATGTGAAAATATACAACGTACCTTTTTCTCAGAACAGTTAGAAGATATGTAGCAGTTCCCATGTTGAATATACTTGTTGCATTTGTTGGACAAGTATATAAGTAATTGGTTTTCTAGCGTCATTGTTAATATATCAGCAAGCTCAGATTTCATAAAAGCATCATGAGTACTAGGACTGTGTAAGTACTTCTGTTCGTCATAGTTCACTTACCAAATGTAGTATTCCTCACAATATAGGAAACTTTATGTATGCAACAAGGTGGTGAAGCTCTGAGAATTTTCAGTTCTCTTCAAATATGTAAAAATTCTCATATCGAAAAAAGATTCTGTAAATGTGAACCATGGAATAAAGGCTGTTATCTATTGTCTTCAAAGATGCAAAACAAGCCTTAATGAAGGGGAACAACAAGATTGTAAACATGGTGATAAAACCTTACGTTATAATTTTTTTTAAAATTGGACCAAATTGTAAAATTAATTCATACAGATAAAAATATTCAACAATGAATGTGCTAATTCTTTCACATGTACCACTATCATTACAGGCATGAAAAAAGTCAAACTAGAGAGAAAACTTCTGTATATACTCAACGTGTTAAAGCCTTCACATGTGACAGTCATCTACACAGGCTTGAAAGAACACATACTAGTTTGAAACCCTATGAACATAATGAATGTGGTAAAGCTTTTTAAATCCCAGTCCTCTTCAGATACATAAAAGAACACATACTGGAGAGAAGGACTGTGAATGTAATCAGTGTTGTAAAGTCTTTTGCACATCACAGTCATCGACAAGAACATAAAAGAACACATACTGGAGAGAAACCCTATAAATGTAGTCAGTGTGGAAAAGTCTTTTTACGCCATTGTCATCTACAAGAACATAAAAAGAGCACATACTGGAGAGAAGCCCTATGAATGTAATCAGTGTGGCAAAGCCTTTGCACATAACAGTAGTCTCCAAATACATGAAAGAAGCCATACTGGACAGAAGCCATATGAATGTAATCAGTGTGGAAAAGCCTTTGTACGTCACAGTAGTCTCCGAATACATGAAAGAAGCCATACTGGAGAGAAGCCCTATGAATGTAATCAGTGTGGAAAAGCCTTTGCCTGCTATAGTTATCTACAAGTACATGAAAGAAGCCATACTGGAGAGAAGCCGTATGAATGTAATCAGTGTGGAAAAGCCTTTGCCTGCCATAGTCATCTACAAGTACATGAAAGAAGCCATACTGGAGAGAAGCCGTGTGAATGTAATCAGTGTGGAAAAGCCTTTGCACGTCACAGTAGTCTCCAAATACATGAAAGAAGCCATACTGGAGAGAAGCCGTATGAATGTAATCAGTGTGGCAAAGCCTTTGCACATAACAGTAGTCTCCAAATACATGAAAGAAGCCATACTGGACAGAAGCCCTATGAATGTAATCAGTGTGGAAAAGCCTTTGTACGTCACAGTAGACTCCGAATACATGAAAGAAGCCATACTGGAGAGAAGCCCTATGAATGTAATCAGTGTGGAAAAGCCTTTGCCTGCCATAGTCATCTACAAGTACATGAAAGAAGCCATACTGGAGAGAAGCCCTATGAATGTAATCAGTGTGGAAAAGCCTTTGCCTGCCATAGTCATCTACAAGTACATGAAAGAAGCCATACTGGAGAGAAGCCGTATGAATGTAATCAGTGTGGAAAAGCCTTTACACGTCACAGTAGTCTCCAAATACATGAAAGAAGCCATACTGGAGAGAAGCCGTATGAATGTAATCAGTGTGGAAAAGCCTTTACACGTCACAGTAGTCTCCAAATACATGAAAGAAGCCATACTGGAGAGAAGCCCTATGAATGTAATCAGTGTGGAAAAGCCTTTGCACATAACATTAGTCTCCAAATACATGAAAGAAGCCATACTGGAGAGAAGCCCTATGAATGTAATCAGTGTGGAAAAGCCTTTGCACATCACAGTAATCTCCGAATACATGAAAGAAGCCATACTGGAGAGAAGCCCTATGAATGTAATCACTGTGGAAAAGCCTTTGCATACCATAGTCATCTACAAGTACATGAAAGAAGCCATACTGGAGAGAAGCCCTATGAATGTAATCAGTGTAGAAAAGCCTTTGCATGTCGCAGTTATCTCCGAATACATGAAAGAAGCCATACTGGAGAGAAGCCCTATGAATGTAATCAGTGTGGAAAAGCCTTTGCACATAACAGTAGTCTCCAAATACATGAAAGAAGCCATACTGGACAGAAGCCGTATGAATGTAATCAGTGTGGAAAAGCCTTTGTACGTCACAGTAGTCTCCGAATACATGAAAGAAGCCATACTGGAGAGAAGCCGTATGAATGTAATCAGTGTGGAAAAGCCTTTGCATGCCATAGTCATCTACAAGTACATGAAAGAAGCCATACTGGAGAGAAGCCCTATGAATGTAATCAGTGTGGTAAAGCTTTTGTGTATCAGAGTCATCTCCGAATACATGAAAGAAGCCATACTGGAGAGAAGCCGTATGAATGTAATCAGTGTGGAAAAGCCTTTGCATATAACAGTAGTCTCCAAATACATGAAAGAAGCCATACTGGAGAGAAGCCCTATGAATGTAATCAGTGTGGAAAAGCCTTTGCACATAACAGTAGTCTCCATATACATGAAAGAAGCCATACTGGAGAGAAGCCCTATGAATGTAATTAGTGTGATAAAGCCTTTGCTTATAGCATAGTTATTTTCAAGGTGCCTCAATGCCTGTGATATTGTTTATAGAGTTTTTTTAATTGTATTTGTTTGATGTCATTATATGTTTGTGTGAGTATGTAAAGTTTTCATGTTTGCTTCTGAGAATGTTTGACCCTCGGATCTTGTGGAAAGAATTACAGGAAGTTTTCAAAAATTAGGCCTTGGTTCTAGGAATGAATATTTCTTAATTGCCCAGCCATGTCTAGTGCTCTAAATTTTTAAAGCCTATTTGTATCATGTTGAAGTCAACTAATAGGGATAAACTCATATGAGAGGAAAACTCTATTCCTGAAAATGATTTTGTAAAGACGTTGGACATCACAGTTGTCTTCTGCTTCAAGAAAAAAAAAACATGTTTCCTTTATTTTTGTAATAGCCTTGAAGGAAGTCAATTAGTTACCATGTTCACTGAAGACTGATGTTAGAGATCACTTCATTGTGGTTTCCTCTTTGAAACATTTGAGGTAGATAATAAAATGTGCTTCATGCGATTCTAATTCATTTCTTGCCTCTAAAACTTTCCAGAAATTAGAAAAATCCTAAATCTTGCTTTATCAAGAGTTGCTGTTTGAGTGTAGCCTATGTTTGGTTTCAGAGTATCTGAACTATGAGGGAAAGGGTACTGGAACACAAACACAAGGGACACCATATTTTGGAAGAGGAACAAGAAGTTCTCTGAGAGACTGGAAAAGTTTCTACTAAAATACCAATTTTTCAGACTCGAGCCCTGTGTTTCCCGAGGGTGTAATGGCAGAGCTGGGAAGGGCTGTGCTGGCTTAGTAATTTGATTTCTGCTCATCTAGTAAGGGAACTGCTACTGTCTTGAGGCTCAGCTGGGCAATTCTAGCTCTTGAGGGAATCTGGGCAAGCCTAGCTATCAGGAGCACCAGTGGGAAAGTAGATTGAAAGCAATGAGGGAGCCAATAGGGAGCCACAAGAGTTGATTTTTTTCCCCTAAATTGTATATTGGATTTCTACCTCCAGTTCTTATCCCACCGTCCTCTGAAGAGGTAATACTAACTACCATTATGAGATTGGGGCAATGACTGTTCTGGTTTGTTTCAGCTGAACTTTTTTTTTTGGCATCAGGTGGTAGTATTATGGAGCCCTTCTATAGAGCCTCTCATAAAGACCAAAGTCTCAGATGTAGACAGAGTTGTCTGGGAAGATGTACTGTTGTCTGGGAAGCACTAACATATCCAAAGTCCATAAGGCATTCTTGACAGACTCACAATAGCTTCCATCTGTTAGAGGTTTCCATTTAACTTCTACAGTTGGACTCAAGAGTGATGAGCCCACAACCAATTGTCACACTATTTTATACCTGTTTCATCAGCCAAAAGTCAGCATGATGCCCTCCCTATGTGGCTTCTGGATAGGGAGAAGAGAGGTATTTAGCATCATTTAATATGGAGGATAAAACAATCCTAGGCCTGTCCTTCTTTGCAGTGTGCAGGTGCTCTAGGAGCCAAGGTCTGATGTCTCACATCCACACAGATTCTTTTTATCAAGAAACTATTACTGAGATTTGCTATCTAACTAATATGTCATGTAGACTTACATCTAATGTCTGTGGAGTGTGAACCATTGTGTTGTTCGCAATCCTCTTATCCTTTGATTAAAATTTCTTCTTGAGTACTGAAGGCCGATTCAGGTGTCAAAAATTAATCTTTCTTTCTGTGTTGTCAATGCCAGGGTGAGTATCTAGTCTTTAGAGGTCACTTGTGCTTGGAAGGAACCTCAGAATCTTCAGGTCTCTCTGTTATCAGTTGTCCATCAATGTGAGGATAAGTCAAGAGCTTTGTTTTTGTACCGTGGCTTCCTTTGAAGCCTTGAAGACATCTTTCCCACATTGATGCTCCTTTTGTACACTTGATAATGATTCCAATTCATTGATTGGGTTCTCCATGGCCTCCATGAACAGGACAATAAATGATCAATAAGTAGCCTTTGTTCCTATGAACTTCACTGATCTTGTATAGAAATGAGAGAAATATTCTGCCTTTTTGGTCCCTGTAATGACATGAGAATAGCTTCTAAGAATGATTATTAAACACCTAGAAGATCAGTTTTATATTAGTTTTGTACTTTAAACTACTTTATAATACTTCAAGAGTCAGAAACAACTCAATAAACTTTCTTTGGCATACCTTTCAACCACTCCCTGTAATAGTTGGAATCTGACCTTGCAAACTTTAATAAATATATGATTCCTAAGTCTCATCTTTATGTACCTTAAACAACTTACTCAGACCTTCTTAGCTTGTAAAACCTTTCCAGTTTTCTTTACCCCCGGAGCTATCTAGTCATAATCATGTTCATAATCTAAGTCCTTTTTTACTATGGTGATTTACATATTTATATTCTTCTAACGTGTTCTTTTATGTACTGCTTCCTTTTTGCTAATAGCATAATAAGTAGGAACATTAAGAAATATGTTTATGATCTGTTGTGAGAATTTTCTCCCCCATGGAAGGGGCAGAAGCAATTTCTATCCCATAGCCATAATTCCCAATGAAGACACAAAGTACAGTTTCACCAAAGTCCATCCTGGGGAACCAACCAGTGAGTTTATTGAGCTTACTTACTGAGCATGGTTGAAAAGGTACATACAAGGGTTTTGATTCTGTGGTGGTTTGAATCAAAATGACCCCCAAAGTCCCATGGAGAGTCACTATTAAGAGGTGTGGCCTTGTTGAACTATGTCATAGTCACTTTCTGCTGCCTGCTGATCTGGATGTAGAACACTCAGCTCTTTCTCCAGCACCATTTCTGCTTACATCCACCATGCTTTCTGCCATGATGATAATGGACTAAATCCTCTGAAACTGTAAGCTAGCCTCAATCAAATGTTTTCCTTTATAAGTGTTGCTGTGGTCATGGTGTTTCTTCACAGCAATAGAAGCTCTAACTAAGATACCCAAAAGCAGTCACACAGGCACCTTTCCATCCAGTATGTACAATGGCTCTCCACTAGCTGCATATGTGGAGCTTACCTTCTCTCTACACTTCCACTGTCCATATACTCTCCCTTACAATCCATTTCTCAGTGAACATATGAAGTAAGCCTGATAGCACGCAAGGTAAATGCCCACTTTCAAAGATGGCTTTCTCATAGGTGAATACACAGAATGTACATCCTCCGTCCCAAGTCTTTCCCAGGCTATGTACTCTAGTTCATCCCTAAAACCAGAAGGTCACATGTCATTAGGGATGAATTGCATATAGTTGCCTGGAAAAGAGAGGATTTGTATTCAGATGGAGGTGATACTTTCTTTCATGATGAAATATTAACAATCAAGCGAAGCCGGTGGTGGTCATCCTTTGTAAGCAGTCACAGGTGATCACAGGAATGTACCAATTGTTTGTCTTTAGATAGTGCTGAGTAACAACAAAAGAAAACTGAATAGAAACTGTATATGATAATGTAATAAATTAGTAATTCCTAGGTATAAACTGTTCAACTAAACCTTAAATAAAATACAATACATTATTCATATGATACATGGCATCACTACTGAAAGACCCCCAATGCTGGGGAGACTCTCACTCAAGTCTTGGGATAACATGATCCCCCACCCCAGTAACTCATGAGGGACCGTCCTTGCTTCAATCACAGGAGGATTTAATGGATGATACAGGAAAAAGTGCACTGGGGCCGAGACTCATAAGCCACGCAGGCGAAGAGTTCGACCCTGAGTGACCGGGAGATGGAGTTTTTAAGGGAAGAAACCACAGCCTAGTAATCCAAAATGGTCATAGAAAAATTTAAAATCCAGTGATGGTCACAAGGGGGCAACTCGCTGCCTCTCAAGATCACTCTCAAGATTACAATCTAACTTTATCTTCAGCTAGTTCCTGAAACACAGTCACTGAACTGGCTGATCCTAGATTCCTGATTCTACTCTTCCTGCTTAGATTTTTGGCTATTTTCTTCCTGCTGGGAGGGTCTGGATTTATCCAGGTATTTCACTACTATAATCATGCTTTGGGGTTTTAATGTATGTAGTTGATACCAAGAAACAGCAAATACATAACAAAATATCATGGAATTGATCCTGTCCAGCACAACTCAGAAATCCCTCTTCAAACTGTGATGCTCCAGCTTACTCTAGATAGTTACACAGGCAGACGTTTCTATGGGTGAGCGTCTCATTTGCTTTTTTCACTACAGACATGTATACACAAAAGTTAAATAAACATTTACATCTTTAGATCAAAATCTCTACTAGTCCTGATTAACAAACTACATGTCTTTGGGTGTATTTCAGAGCCAGCCCTCTCTCCGCTAAATTCTATATTGTGTGGCTTACTCACTAGGATTGGTCAATCCTTTATATCACCAATTCTACTCTTCTACATTGCGACTGAGTAGTGGAGTACTACACAGTACATGAGATCCCATTTACAACTTCCACAAATTAAGTCCAAAAGGGCCTTGCACCTAAATGTCAAGTGCTAAGTGCAGAACTTCTAGAAAATACTTGAAACTAGGCCTCTCTGACTTTGGCAACCTGCCTAGGCTTCGGGAGGTTTCTCTAAGGCAATGATGTACAGAGCAACAACAGAGCTCTGTTTCTAATCTCAGGAATATGCTTGGGAGAGCTGGTAAAGATGTGGGCCAGGGCCTTTGGAAAAGGGTTGTTTCAGATCCTCAGAACCCAAGACTTCACAGAAGGGTGAAAGCTGTGGTTATCAGTTCCAACACCACTGTGAACTTTGTTTATAATGTTCTTTGGTTTACCCGATGTTCTTCTTGTGCAACATTGTCTGATTGTATACTTCCTTTTAAAACCAAACCCATTGATTTAGATTAGCAAGAGACTTGCTGTTGAACTTGACTTAGATCTCCAGCCAATCTGGGATTTGTCTTTCTGTAGATTAGCAGCCAGTGCTGGGAATGCTGTGCTGTGTCCCTTCTGCTCACCTGGTTCTGTCACTCAGACTTCACTAGCCAATCAGAGCCTCCACCAGTCAAATGGGAGGCTTCTTCCGGGAGCCAGGCTTCCGGTTTAGTGCTTCCTGAAGAAATCACAGTCTCTCTCATGCACTGTGCCTTGTGATCGTTTGTGGGGATAAAGTTTGTCAGCTAGGCAGCTACACTATGGTGAGTGAGTGGTTGCTCTCCAGAATGCGGGTAGAGGTGGGCCAAGGAGAGTAAGGGGCCAAAGTTCCCAGGTTGGGAGGATATGCCAGCCTTGGAGCACCTGGCTGCTCTTCCCACGTGCGGAGTAGTGGCTGGGCTTGGCGGGTGAGGGGCTGCTGTCCCCAGTCTAGGTGGAGTGGTCTGCTGAGGCTTGTGACCAATGTGGTGCATCTTCCCCTGGCTGGGTGGGAGCCAGTGGACAAACAGAGTTTAGTGTATTCTTGTCTAAGTGATCCTTGCAACTCCCCCTGGCAGCCTATGAATAACTTCACTGCCTGGGTTGTGTCTGTTGTTCCAAAAAAGGGAGGGGAGGGGTGCTGGCGGGATGCCAGCAAGGGCCGGAGGGATGCTGGCGGGAGGCCAGCAGGGTAGGTGGGTAAACACGCGAGACGAACGGACATGTACAACGGAGACAAAGACAACTTTAATGGAAAGGGAATAGCACACAAGGAAAAAAGGGGCAGGAATATGAAACACACGGGAAAGCGGGGAGGGAAGGAAGTACAAACCAAAAAAGGGACGAGTGGGCTTCGTGGCGTCTTTTTAAAGAAGGCCCCCGGGGATGTTTGGGAAGGTGACCTCACATCCGTGAGCACCTGTGGGCAGGTAATACTGGAGGATCCTGGGAGCTGTAGTTTCCCAAGGAATGGCATTTCACCATCTTTGGTTAATTAAAAAGAAAAAATTGAGGGGGGGTAGGGAATAGGGGCATCGCCCGGTCTCTTGTAACTGCTTCCTGCTGGCTTTGAGGCGTTGTGGGGTTTAGGGGGTGTCCGGTGGTCCGCTGGCGTTTTTTAAGCGTTGTGGGGTCCAGGGAGTATCCGGTGGTCCGCTGGCGTCTTGGGATGGTCAATCGTCTGGTGTTCTGTGTGGTGATCTTGTTGGCTTCAGTGGCAAACGCTGGAAGGCAAAAGCTGCATTAGTAAAGAAAAATTGGGGGTAGGGTTATCGGTAGAGGGAAGATGATGAGAAGTGGAAGAAAAAGTGATGGCCTGTGTCAAGAGAACGCTACAGGGCACAAGCTGGTCATGACAAGCCTGAAAGGAGGGAGTGATCCAGGCCAATAGGGAAAAGGAAGTACAGAGGGAAAATACAGAACAGAGCTGGGGACAGGACAAGAGAATAGAGAGTACT
The DNA here is from genome assembly GCA_963919715.1 of Microtus obscurus. Classification (NCBI taxonomy): domain Eukaryota; kingdom Metazoa; phylum Chordata; class Mammalia; order Rodentia; family Cricetidae; genus Microtus; species Microtus obscurus. The sequence continues at coordinate 74,097 of CAWTZC010000281.1, read as the reverse complement.
CTGTGGGTGGGGGAGGGCAGGTGAATAGTGACTGAGCATGGGGAGGCGGAAAGGGGAGAGCCCCAGCCTGCGAGCAGAAGAGGTGACATTCAGAGCAGAAGACAAAGAGATGATACTTATTTTCATTAATGATCCGCTTGCTTTTTTGTCCGCTTCCAGGAGCTTAAAAGAGTGTCTTAGGAAAAATCAATGACTGACCTGATTTTTATGTTATGTCAGGTAATAGTCTGCTTAACGCCCAAGACCTTGGCTTTCCGTTTGATGATCTGTAACGACAACTGTTAGGGATTTGAAGGGGGGTATATTAGCATAGGAAGGTTAAGTTGAGCTGTGGAAATAGATGTAAGGTGCAACAAGTGAATCCAGTGAGGGACTTCTTTAAACTTGGCAGCTGTGAGGGTTAGAAGAATTACTCTGAAAGGACCCTGCCATTTGGGAAAGGGCCCTTTGGGAGAGCCCGAAGCCTGAGAAGGGCAAGGAGCAGAAGTCTTACCCAATCCAGATGGAGTTCCTGTGACATCTTGATGGGGGCTTTTTAAAGTGCCCTTAGTCCGTTTTACCTTACCTGGAGACTGGGGTCTGAGGGTAATAAGGTGTGTGAAAATCCTGGGGAATTGAACTCTGCTGGCAGGAGGCTGTCGTCCTTAGGTGAGAGTGTTTTTGAGTAAACAATTAGGGAGGCTTTGGAATATCCCAATATCCCGGGGGAGGTGCTTTAATCTGCCTGCTTTTGCAGCCAGAGGCGGGAAAGGCCTCCCGCTGCTTGTGAGACCTGTTGGATGAATATTCATGAGGGGCTCTTGCGGCTCTGAAACGGGGGAAATTTATCGGGGACCTGGAAAGGAAGCGATTAGTTGAGGTGTTCGGCGGGAAGGGGCAGTCCCTGCGTGGGGAGTTGGGATCTGCCGAGTCCAAGAGCAGAGGCGCGTATCCAACCTTTCCAAAAGGAAACTGTTTGCGCTGTGGGGAGCAAGAATGGACCGGTTAGAGGCTTCCCGGGGGAAGAGATTTAAATGATTTCTTTTGGCTCTGGAACCTGCGGAAGAGAAACTCCGCGGACAGAGGCGGAGGCTCGTCAGCTGGGTCTATTGCCATAGAGATTGCAGGGGGGGTTTGGAATCTGAGAGGCATCGCGGGGGTGCTCTGGAAAACCGAGGAAGCGGGGTTGGGCGGGGGGAGACAGAGAGAAGTCCGACGTCATTTTAACTGTTAATTGCTTCCGCCGCCTGATAGTGGAAAAACGTGAGAGTTGACCGAGCGGAGAATTTGGAGATGGGTTTAGGGGTTTGGATCCCATGGTTAATGGTAGATTCGCCTGGATAGGGGCACAAGAGAGGTGCCCGTGGACACGGCAGTCTCAGAATGAGGGCGTCCCCAAGATTCCGGAGGCCGCGGTAGGCAAAATCGACTCTAGCCAAGCGATAGGAAAAAATTTTAGCCAGGCAGAGAAGATTAAGCCGGATTTCTTAGGTGCTTGCAAATAGGCGAGACCGGTGGGCTTCTTAAGAAGCCGGATTCTGTAGGTGCCCGCAAGTAGGCGAGACCGGTGGGCGTAGGGCCGGATAGGTGCCTGTAATTGCAGGCTCGCGAGAGAGAGAGAAGGAAGAAAAGGAAGAAAAGAGAATAAGGCAGAATCAGCGTTAACCAGGGGCGGGTAGAAGGCGGTCAAACTCACGAATTAGCTGTCTGTGGCGGAAGGACACGGAAGTGGCTGCAAGCCCCGGTTGCGGCTTCGTCCGGGCGGGACGGCTCAAGACTCCAGGAGACGATGGGAGCCGGGAGGCCTCAGATGGAGGGGGCCCGGAACGAAAGTCACCGAGTTTAAACGGCACCAATATGTTGTTCCAAAAGGAAGGAGAGGAACGGAGGGGTGCTGGCGGGATGCCAGCAAGGGCCGGAGGGATGCTGGCGGGAGGCCAGCAGGGTAGGTGGGTAAACACGCAAGACGAACGGACACGTACAACGGAGACAAAGACAACTTTAATGGAAAGGGAATAGCACACAAGGAAAAAAGGGGCAGGAATATGAAACACACGGGAAAGCGGGGGAGGGAAGGAAGTACAAACCAAAAAAGGGACAAGTGGGCTTCGTGGGCGTCTTTTTAAAGAAGGCCCCCGGGGGATGTTTGGGAAGGTGACCTCACATCCGTGAGCACCTGTGGGCAGGTAATACTGGAGGATCCTGGGAGCTGTAGTTTCCCAAGGAACGGCAGTGTCTGCACAGAGCAGAGCTTTGGGAGCTGCAAATGGTGGTGACTGTAGTGCTTTTGTTGCCGCATGTGGAGAGATATCACCATATTTCCAAACCTCGGAGCCTACTGGTCTTTCCAGTATCTTCAGAAGATCTGCACTTTTAGCATTTAGGTTTAGGATCCATCTGTAGTTATATTTGTGGAGCTCATAAATGGTTTCTCCTGTGTAGAGTAGCACTCCACTGCTAAACTGTGAAGTAGGACGGCATAATTGATAATAGAATTAATGGTTTAAGGATTTGCCAGTTCTTAGAGACATTAAGTCACACAAAGTAGAATTTAAGGAAGGAAGGGAGGGCTGGATCCCAAATTCCCCAAAGATAAGTAATATGCTAACCATGCCTGTTAGGGATTAATATCATGAGATGCAAACGTTTGGTCACCATGATTAATAAGCCATTAAGGTATATTCCTATGACAAATGAAACAACCATGATTTACAATCAGCCAAAAGACCCACTTCCCCATCAAAGACCTCTAACATGCTGCCCAAGGGGGCCATTACAGGGTCACAGCCTGTGTGCCATGAAAGTATATTAATTCTAGAACAGCTGCATTTTTCAGCTTTTAGAAAAGCAGTGTACAGTCAATGTCCCCTATACAGATTGAGGTGGACTTGAATTCTGTCTGTAGCCCCACAGGGCATTACCCTTGCTACCCTCTTGACTAACCACCATAAAATTTTGCATTACAAGTATGCTGCACCACAGAGTTCTAAAATTATCAATTTGAGTCCTATCTTGTGGCGTCCATTGCAATAACAATAAAAAGATTTTTGAGGAACATGGCTTCTCCCTTCAGACCGGAAGAGTAGGAACAGTATACTGTGTACCCTGGAACGGGGAAAAAAAAAACTGGACAATAACTAGATCACAGAATGAAGTTTAAGGGAGTGAGCATTAGGGTTATCCATTACAAAGCAGGACCTGATTGACTCAGTGTGTGATTTTCTGTGTGATTTCCCATCATAAATTAATTCCTTGCATGTGAATGAAGACAGACACCAATGGGTGTACAATTTTGGGCGGATAGCCTGAACTACTATATATTTAGTTTCCAATTAGTGAACTCTCCCACGTAGATATGTTCAATCCTGGTTGACACAGTTAAGTCAGCTCAGATGCTTGAGACACAGGCCATTGGATGTAACTCCATGTGTCCGCTTACAGCACTCAGAAGCTAACCTTTTACATGGGACAAAATCATGCTTTCTCTTACTCATGGCATTCTCCCCTACCAGGGGAAGTGTCTACTCAGTTTCAAAGTCATTATAACTCAAGTGTTCAATTATTTTTTTTATTATTTTAAGAAGTCAATTAAAGGTTGTCATATTTTAGATATCATCTTCAAAAGCATACCTGCTATAATCTTCGTTTGTATTTTCTAATGTTTCCCAGGTTTTGAATTTCATTTTATTTTTAAGAGCTGTTTATTTACTCTTCTTTTTATTTATATCAGATTAGAGCAGTGATTCTCAACCTAGTGGGTCATGACTCATTTTGGTGGATCAAATGAACCTATCACAGGACAGGCCTAAGACCATCAAAAAGTATAGATATTTATATTATAATTCATAACAGCAAAAATATAGTTATGAAGTAGTAGTGAAAATCATTTTATATGTGGGGGAGATCACTGCATCATGAGTAACTGTATTAAAGAGTCACAGCACTAGGAAGGTTGAGAAAAGTGTTTTAGATTAACGTCTCCTATAGCTCAGGATTGCATCATACTATGTAACTGAGAATTGCTGTGAACACCTAATCCTGCCTCTGCTACATAGTGCTGCAAAAATAGTCCAGCAACTCCTACCATGCTGGATCTTGACTGGTTGTATGTGAAGGAGAAATAGATCAGTGAATGAGTATCCTCCAACTTATCTAGATTTTATTGTGAATTCACAAGTGAAGTGGGACCTGTGTAATAACTGAGTTCACTGACCAATTTTAAAGCCAGCGTAGTCACATCAGAAAAAGGGATGGGGGGGCTGGAGAGATTGCTCAGTGATAAAGAGCACTGCCTGCTCTTTCAAAGGTCCTGAGTTCAATTCCCGGCAACCACATGGTGGCTCACAACCATCTGTAATGAGGTCTGGTGCCCTCTTCTGGCTTGCAGACATACACACAGACAGAAAAGGGGATGGGAAAGAAGGAGTGTAAAAGCTTTCCTGCTATGACAATAGTTGACATTAGCAGTGAGTAGTGAGGTAATCAATTTTAAATGTTCTATAAATGTGCTGACTTGCCATTCCGTGGGTCCACAGACCACGCATACAGGAATTTATATAAAGAGCTTAACTTATCATTAAACCAAATTACTGTAGTTACAGTAGTTCAAGTAAAATAGAAGAGCTGCATAAAATGGTGTGGCCCTGTCTACCATAATTTATTTTTCAGGTTTAAGATGTATACTCTGAGAGAAATTATGTGAGTAGTACTTGGTGTGCTCTAATACAAATCCCTGGTCTCTGGAGCACATGACCATAAAATCTGTTTAGAGTTTTTAACAAATTTTTTTCAGGATTATAAATACATTATTTCCACTATCTCTTTCTTGCCTCTAAGCCCTCCCATAGACCCTTTGTTGTGTTCTAATTCTCATGGCTTGTTTTTGTTTAGCAACAATTACTGTTTTTGACCTGTGTTTGTTTGCAAGCCCTCCCAGCTATGAAATAAGGGGTTGGCTACTCTGAACCTTGAGTGTGTAATGGAAAGTGTACACATAGGACCATGTGCCTTGGAGGAGGAACAGGAAGTGCTCTGGGAAAATGGAAGATTTTACTAAACCACAAAATTTCCAGATTAGGATCTTGTCTGACCATAGTGTGGATGGACAGACCTGGAGGATTTTTGCTTTCTAAGACATTTGATTTCTGCCCAACCAGTAGGGTAACTGCCAATGTCTTGAAGCCCAGCTGGGTGGGCCTAGCTAATGAGGGACTCTGGTTGGCAATTAGGAGCACCAGCAGGAGGTAGTTTACAGGTTTTTTCCAGTATTGTATCCACATTCTCTTTCCTGTTCCCAAGCCCTACCACAATCCCTCAGTGTCTTCTAATTCATGGCCCACTTTTCTTTAAAACAGTTGTAAATGTGACTTGTGTTTGGCTGCAAGATTTCTCAGGTATGAGGCGATGGGTTGACTGCAGTACACATTGAGTGTGTAATAGGATGTGCACACAGAGGACCCTGGGCTTTGGATGAGGAACAGGATGTGCTCTTTGAAAGTGGAGGATTATCTAGTAAAATACTAACTTTCTATCTAGGGCCCTGTCCACTGGGCTGGAAGGACAGGACAGGAAGTACTGTGCTATCTGAGTCATTTGATCTTTGATCACCCAGTAGTCGAGCTGACATTATTCTAAGGCCAAGTTGGGTGGCCCTAGCCAAGGAGGGGTTCTGGAAAGTCTTAGCAATCAGGAACAATAGTGGCAGGTAGCTTGCAGATTCTTTTCAGGATTCTTTTCTACTTTTATTGTAGTGAGTTTTTTTTAAACTATACTATTTTGTTTTTTAATGATTTACTTATTTTTATCGTGCATACAAAATTCTGCCTCCATGTATGCCCAGATGTCAAAAGAGGGCACCAGATCTCATTACAGATGGTTGTGAGCCACCATGTGGTTACTGGGAATTGAACTCAGGACCTCTGGAAAAGCAGTCAGTGCTCTTAACCACTGAGACATTTCTCCAGCCCTAGGAATACCACAAGCTATGCCATGGTGAATGTAGGGTGTTCAGAGAAGGTCCGTTGAACTGTCATTTCTGCTGGGATTTGGATGGACCATGAGCCAGGCTGTGGTTTTGTTGCCCTATGTGATGACCTGGGCAGTGGTCTTTGTCATCTGTGCCTCCCTGTATATGGATTTCCTGGGAAGAGTGACACTCTGCAGCCCTGGCATGGTAGAATATTATACTTGTAATATCACTGTCCAGTGTCCACACAGAGTCATGCTTTTGGTGTGCAGTGGGAGTACAGATTTGAATACTGATAGTCTTATTTCTAGAAGTTCTGAATATTACATTCTACTTTCAAGTTTGTCTTATAAATGTTTTAAATAATTTAAAAGCTGGTAGAACTATGGTGATGTTGATTGTCTTTTATCAATACATGATTAGAATGCTTCTAACTTGTCTGCTACCACTAGCCACAATGATGTCATTCAGTGATATTTAGTTCCAGGCGACAAAAAGAGTTTCTGAGCTGCAGAGGTTTCTTAGGTGTGTATGGTGTTGGGCAGGTAGATAGGGCAGAACCTATATCTTGTGCTATAATCCATGTGACAGGAAGCAGAAATTTTTCTATATTGCTTTGGTATTGGGCATCAATGGGGCTGGGTTTACCTGAAAACACAACAAGACCCAAGGGGCTGCAGAGCAGGAGGTCATTTCTTTTTACAGTGAGGGTTCTAGAGCATGGGGCCTCTCTGTTTGGAAGAAATACCAGTAGCTGTAGGGTCAGAAACAACAGTTTAATGGTCACTTTGAGGTAGTTTTGTGAATGTTGTGAAGTCTTTATTTATTTAATTTCTCTACACATAGGTTGCTGGCTAACATTGTTCAAGGTCACATGTTTTCTGACTATGTTTCCTTTGATATTTTGATTAATAGCTAATGATATTTTCCTGCCTATGTTCTTGTCTTTTTCTCTCTATGCTCTTTATTCTTTCTCAAATATTGTACACATTCTTGATTGTTGTAGCTTTGTGGTAATTTTTTCTCCCAAGACAGGAGATTGTTGTAGCTTTGGAGCCTGTCCTGGAACTTGCTCTGTAGACCGTCTGACTTTGAACTCACAGAGATCCATGTTTCTTTGCTTCCTGAGTGCTGATATTAAAGTGTGCATCACCACAACCCAGCAAGAAGTCATATTATGTCAATCTGTGTACTATTTTTTTCATAATCCCACTGATTACTCTGGGTGTTTCCACTACGAATATAGCTTTGTAATCAGTTTTCTTGTTATGAATTGTTGGGCATTATCATTGTAATGTATTCATTTATGATACAAATTTACCATACACACCGCTTCATCATGTTTCCAAGTGTCATTTATTTACTTCTTTATTTATTTTGGTTTTGTTGCTGTTATTGTTAATCTGAGAGACTTTTGGTTTATTTGATAAAAGGCATTATGGATGTTGGCAGATGGCTCATCACATATTCATTTTGGATGTGATGACCTATGTTCAGATACCTAACTCAAGTTGTTAGGCTCATAACTCTACGATTTCAGATCCAAAGCCATCTGAACCCTTCTTTTTGTATGTCACCTGCATACATATGGAAGATATTCTAACTCATGTACAAATATATACAAAAAATAACCATAAACTTGTTTTCAAAAGTACTTTTGACTTATAAAGCAATTAGAGTAAAACAAGTTGCTTTAGGTGTGCACTGATTCTTTAAAAAAAAAACCTGCTATCTTGAATTTTGTTTGAAAATGTTTTCATTTCCTCACTCTGATTGCAGACTTACAGGCAATTATCAATCATGGGAAACAAATGGTGTCTAAGTGACCCTAGGAGACATCCTATTCTTTACTATAAGATAATGAGATCCTTTTAGTAGTCAAAACTATTTTCTACGAAGTTAAGACATGAGAAGGTTTCAAGTGAATCTCTCTAATTTTGGTGGAACATCCCTCCTCACCCTAGCCATTTTCTGTTATTGGTAAAGGAGAGAGAACTGAAGTCTATAGGATGAGTGCTGGTCAGTGATTTCTTAGAGTTCGATTTTGTTTAAAATCTTGTAGTTTTTATTTAAAGGAGCATAATATGTCTTTGTCATCTATGTTATTGTTTTTATTAATTGTTATTTAAGAATATTGTTCATTTTCTGGAAAATAATGGTCTCACTAACTTTGTATTCAAAAAAATTCTCATGTTATTAGTTCCTTGAGTTTTTATTGGTTTGGGAAGTTTCTGTGGAGAGACAGTTTTAGTTTTTTTCTTCTTTATCTTGTTTATTTGCCATTTTCCATTCTCTGGCATATCTATCTTCACGTTTGTGTTTTTGCTGGTCAAGTGACTGAGGTTATTAGTACATTGCCTTTAGATCTTTAAAATATTTTTGTATGTTATTGTCTTTTTCTCTTAATTAGCCTCAGCTATCAGCATGCGATAGCTTAGAGTAACCCTGAGAAAACACCAGTTGAGGGTATTCCTATATCAGAATGTCTGATTAAGTTGTCTGAGAGAGATTGTGTTGGTTTTGATTGATATGGGAAGGTTTTTCCATTGTGTTGGCAATATCTCTGAGCAAGCAGCTCAGGGATAGATAGGAGAGCTAGCTAAGCACAAGGCAGTGACAAAACAAGAGAGAAAGCTAGAAAATAATGGTTCCACATGTTTTGCCTTTAGCTATTATTTTTAGCTTGAGTATCTGTTTTAAGCTCCCATAAGTAAGAATTGTGAAATAGTGTTAACAACCTAATAAACTTCCTCATTACCTGAGTTGCTTTTGATTAGATAATTTAATAGCAGCAACAGAACAGAAATTTGGAACAGAAATGGGACTCATGTGCTGCAAAGGACCTGGGAATGTTGACTGTTATAAGAATGCTGAAGATATCAGAAAACTGGACAAGAAGTCTAATCAGCTGTTCTTTTGGGACCTAGAAGATGGAAATGTAGAGAGTAATGGCAGAGAGTGGAGATCAAAGTCATAAAATTTTTGTGGGCTGTAAGCTCTACAGGGAACCATGGAGTTGGCCTGACCTAACTTCCTTGAGAGACCTGTGTCATAGGATTTTCAGGTTAAAGCCCATGGTTCCTGGGTCACAATATCCTTCCCAATTCCTGGTAGACTGTTGCATTCCCTCAGACAGTGAAACATTCAGGCTGATGTGTGCTTCTTTGTATGATCCCTTAGTAGTCAAGGAATCATGAAAGTTTAACAGGACAATTCAATTTAAACATTAATCTTGTGTACACTGTATAGCTTGCAAATGTTATTATATCTTGGTGTATACAGAGGCTGCTTGTTCATTTCACAGATGCCCAGACCTGCAATAACTATAAAAAATTATTTTAATTATAAGACTGCTTAGCCAATAGCTTAGGCTTTTTTTTTAAAGTAACTCTTACATCTAAAATTAACCTATTTTTATTAATCTTTGTGTCATCACATGACTGTGGCCTACCAGTAAGGTTCCATCCAGCATCTGTTTCCTTCAGCAGCTACATGGCATCTCCCTGACTTCGCCTTCTTTTCTCCTTTATCTCTACTTGTTTTATTCTGTGAATCCATAAGCCCAAAGTAGCTTCTTTATTAACTAATGGTAATAAAACATCTTCATAGCATACAGGGGGAATCCCACATCACCTCCTATTTTCTGTCTACATAAAAAGGAAGGTTTCAATTTTGACATAGCAAGATTACCTATAATGAAACCATTATCCAGCAAGAATTAGACTTACAATATTTAAGTCCCTGTATACTTGGCAAGTTAAGGAAAATACCATATCATCTATTCCATCTTTTCGATTCTAAGGTTTTATGTCTAATCTATTTTTTTATAATTATAAAACTGTCTCTTTCTTCAAATCCATCCCAGACTCGAGAAGGATATACTACTACCTAAGTAAACAGGAAGTACATTGTAAGCAACTTCCAAAACTCTAGAATTGACAAAGATATCTTGCTGCCTGGACAGTCACCCAAAGTTCTTCTGTAACATTAAGGCATCCATCTCCAGCCTATAGGCCCATAGTGTCTGGCAGACTTTTCCATGAAGCGGGAAATTTCAAAGACAGTTCTGCCTATATTGGCAGTTTGTTAGTCACCTTGTTTGTGGGTCCTGCAGAATGTCTGGCAGACTCTTGCATGGAGCAGGAACTTTGAATGACTTTCTCACCTTCTTTAGGCAACTTTAGCACTCATTTTTCTGTGGGTCCTGAATGTCTAGTTTATAAAACATACCATGAAGCAATTCCAGCAGCAGCTTCTTGCCCAAATGGCTAGTCACATTGAAGGCAAATTCCATAATGAGTTTCTTTAATGCCCATCAACCTCTCTAAAATAATAGGTGCTGCCAGAGGCAGACGTGGCTCACTGTCATGAAAAGTCCTAAGTTTTTAAAACATTTTAAATGCCATATTCTGTATGTCTTTGAAAGATTTAAAGAATACCTATCCATCTGAAATGTATCTTTGTACTTCTAGAAAGCCTAACATGAATAAAAGTTTAACTCTTATAAAAGACTATCTATTAATTTGTATTTCTTTTTATGTATTTATTTATTTTAATGAAAAAATTTCTGCCTCCCCCGACCTACCATTTCCTTCCCCCTCCTCCCCCCTCGTCTCCCCTCCCTCTCCAGTCCAAAGAGCAGTCAGGGTTCCCTGCCCTGTGGGAGGTCCAAGGTCCTCCCCCCTCCATCCAGGTCTAGGAAGGTGAGCATCCAAACAGTCTAGGCTTCCACAAGGCCAGTTCATGCAGTAGGATCAAAACCCAGTGCCATTGTCCTTGGTTTCTCATCAGCCCTCATTGTCTGTCATGTTCAGAGAGTCTGGTTTTATCCCATGCTTATTCAGTCCCAGTCCAGCTGGCCTTGGTGAGCTCCCAATAGATCAGCCCCACTTTCACAGTGGATGGGTGCACCCTTTGCGGTCCTGACTCCTTGCTCATGTTCTCCCTCCTTCTGTTCTTCATTTGGACTTTGGGAGTTCAGTCCGCCTCCAATGTGGGTCTCTGTCTCTATCTCCTTCCATTGCCAGATGAAGGTTCTATGGTTCTATGCAAGGTATTCATCAGTATGGCTATAGATAGGGCCATTTCAGGTTCCCCTCTCCTCAGTTGCCCAAGGAACTAACTGAGGACATCTCCCCTGTACATCTGGGGAGCCCCTCTAGAGTCAAGTCTCTTGTCAACCATAAGATGGCTCCCTTAATTAGGACATATACTACAATGGTCCCATATCCACCCTTCCTTCATCCCAACCATCCTATTCACCCAAGCCCCCCCCCATCCTCGCCTTCTGACTTTTCTCTCCCAATTTCCCCTTACCCCCCATCCCACTCCACCCCCAAGTTCCCAATTTTTGCCCGGCAATCTCGTCTACTTCCGATACCCAGGAGCATGACTATATGTTTTTCTTTGGGTTCACCTTCTTATTTAGCTTCTCCAGGATCACAAATTATAGGCTCAATGTTCTTTATTTATGGCTAGAAACCAATTATGAGTGAGTCCATCCCATGTTCATTGTTTTGGGTCTGGGTTACCTCACTCAGGACAGTGTTTTCTATTTCCATCCATTTGCATGCAAAATTCAAGATGTCATTGTTTTTATACCACGGAGTAGTACTCTAATATGTATATATTCCACATTTTCTTCATCCATTCTTCCATTGAAGGGCATCTAGGTTGTTTCCAAGTTCTGGCTATTACAAATAATGCTGCTATGAACATAGTTGAACAAATGCTCTTGTAATATGGTAGGGCATCTCTTAGGTATATTCCCAAAAATGGTATTGCTGGGTCCTGGGGTAGGTTGAACCTGAATTTCCTGAGAAATCACCACACTGCTTTCCAAAGTGGTTGCACAAGTTTGCATTCCCACCAGCAATGGATCAGTGTACCCCTTACTCCAGAACCTCTCTAGCAAAGGCTATCATTGGTGTTTTTGATTTTAGCCATTCTGACAGGTATAAGATGTTATCTCAGATTTGTTTTGATTTGCATTTCCCTGATTGCTAAGGAGGTTGAGCATGACCTTAAGTGCCTTTTGGCCATTTGAATTTCTCCTGTTGAATATTCTCTGTTCAGTTCAGTGCCCATTTTAAAGTCTAGTTTCGTGACTTCTTTATGTATTTTGGAGATGAGACCTTTGTCTGTTGCAGGGTTGGTGAAGATCTTCTCCCTGTCAGTAGGTTGCCATTTTGTCTTAGTGACAGTGTCCTTTGCTTTACAGAAGCTTCTCAGTTTCAGGAGGTCCCATTCATTCAATATTGTCCTTAGTCTCTGTTCTGCTGGGGTTATACGTAGGAAGCGATCGCCTGTGCCCATATGTTGTAGAGTACTTCCTACTTTCTCTTCTATCAGGTTCAGTGTGTTCAGATTGATATTGAGGTCTTTAATCCATTTGGACTTGAGTTTTGTGCATGGTGATAGATATGGATCTATTTTCATTCTTCTACAGGTTGACATCCAGTTATGCCAGCACCATTTGTTGAAGATGCTTTCTTTCTTCCATTGTGTACTTTTAGCTCCTTTATCGAAAATGAGGTGTTCATAGGATTGAGGGTTAAAATCCGGGTCTTCTATTCGATTCCATTGGTTGACTTCTCTGTTTTTATGCCCATACCAAGCTGTTTTCAATACCATAGCTCTGTAATAGAGTTTGAAGTCAGGGATGGTAATGCCTCCAGAAGTTCCTTAATTGTATGAGATTGTTTTGGCTATCCTGGGTTTTTTGTTTTTCCATATAAAGTTGATTATTGTCCTCTCAAGATCTTTGAAGAATTTTGATGGGCCTTGATGGGGATTGCATTGATTCTATAAATTGCCTTTGGAAGGATTGCCTTTTTTACTATGTTGATCCTCCCAATCCAAGAGCAAGGGAGAACCTACCATTATCTGGTATCCTCTTCAATTTCTTTCTTCAATGCCTTAAAGTTCTTGTCTAATAGATCTTTCACTTCCTTGGATAGAGTTACCCCAAAGTATTTTATGCTATTTTTGGCTATCGTGAAAGTTGATGCTTCTCTGATTTCCCTCTCTGCTTCCATATCTTTTGTGTATAGGAGGGCGAGTGATTTTTTGGAGTTGACCTTGTATCCTGCCACATTACTAAAGGTGTTTATCAGCTGTAGGAGTTCTTTGGTGGAGTTTTTGGGGTCGCTTATGTACACTATCATATTATCTGCAAATAACAAAAGTTTAACTTCTTCCTTTCCAATTTGAATCCCCTTGATCCCCTTATGTTGTCTTATTGCAATTGTTAGAACTTCAAACGCTATATTGAAGAGGCATGGAGAGAGTGGACAGCCTTGCCGTGTTCCTGATTTTAGTGGGATGGTTTGAGTTTCTCTTCGTTTAATTTGATGTTAGCTGTCGGCTTGCTGTAAATAGCTTTTATTATATTTAGGTATGACCCTTGTATCCCTAATCTCTCCAAGACTTTTATCATAAAGGGTTGTTAAAGTTTGTCAAATGCTTTTTCAGCATCTAATGAAATGATCATATGGTTTTTTCTTTCAGTTTAATTTTATGATGGATTACATTGATAGATTTTCGTATGCTGAAGCAGCCCTGCATCTCTGGGATGAAGCCTACTTGATAATAATGGATAATTTTTCTATTGTGTTCTTGGATTTGGTTTGCCAGTATTTTATTGAGGATTTTCGTGTTGATGTTCATGAGTGAGATTGGCCTGTAATTCTTTCTTCGTTGAGTCTTTGTGTGTTTTTTGTATCAGGGTAACTGTAGCTTCATAAAAGGAATTTGGCAATGACTCTTCTGTTTCTATATTGTGAAATACATTAAGGAGTATAGGTATTAGGTCTTCTTGGAAGTTCTGGTAGAATTCTGCATTGATACTGTCTGGACCTGCACTTTTTTTTTGGAAGGGAGGTTTTTGTTAACAGCTTCTAATTCTTCACGACTAACAGGTCTATTTAGATTGTTCACCTGGTCCTGGTTTAACTTTGATATATGGTACTTATCAAAAAAAAGTCCATTTCTTTTACATTTTCAAATTTTGTAGCATACACGCTTTTGTAGTAAGATCTAATGATTCTCTGAATTTCCTCTGTGTCTGTGGTTATGTCCCCCTTTTCATTTCTGATCTTGTTAATTTGCGTATTCTCTCTCTGCCATTTGATATGTTTGGATAGGAGCTTATCAATCTTGTTGATTTTCTCCAGGAACCAGCTTTATGTTTCATTGATTCTTTGTATTTTTTTCTGTGTTTCTATTTTGTTGATTTCAGCCCCTCAGTTTAATTATTTCCAGTCTTCTACTCCTTTTAGGTGAGTCTGATTCTTTTTATTTTCTAGAACTTTCATGTGGGCTGTTAAGTCTCCAATGTATGCTTTCTCCGTTTTCTTTAAGTGGGTACTTAGTGCTATGAACTTTCTGCTTTCATAGTGTCCCATAAGTTTGAGTAGGTTGTTTCTTTATTTTCATTGAATTCAAGGAAGATTTAATTTCTTTCTTTATTTCTTCTTTGATCCAGGTGTTGTTCAGTAGTTTACTGTTCAGTTTCCATGAGTTTGTAGGCTTCCTGGGGGTAGGATTGTTGTTGAATTCTAACTTTAATCCATGGTGATCTGATAAGATACAGGATTTTACGAATTTTTTTGTAACTGTGGAAGTTTGCTTTGTTACCGAGGATGTGGTCAATTTTCGAAGGTTCCATGAGCTGCATAGAAGAAGGTATATTCTTTCCTATTTGGGTGGAGTGTTCTATAGATGTCTAAGTCCATTTGATTCATTACCTCCATTAATTCTCTTATTTCTCTGTTAGCTTTCTGTCTGATTGACCTGTCCATTGGTGAGAGAGGAGTGTTTCAATCTCCTACTATTAATGTGTGCGGTTTGAAGGCACCCTGGAGTTTTAGTAATGTTTCTTTTACATAAGTGGGTGCTTTTATATTAGGGGGCATAGATATTCAGGATTGAGACTTCATCCTGATGAATTGTTCCTCTTATGAGTATAAAATGTCCCTCTGCATCTCTTCTGATTGATTTAAGTTTGAAGTCAGCTTTGTTAGAAATCAGTATGGCCACACCTGTTCGTTTCTTAGGTCCATTTGCTTGATAAATCTTTTCCCATCCCTTTACTCTAAGTAGATGCCTTTCTTTGTGGTTGACGTGTGTTTCTTGTAAACAGCAGAATGTTGGATCCTGTTTGCGTATCCACTCTCTTAGCCTGTGCCTTTTTATAGGTGAGTTGAGTCCATTGACATTAAGTGATATTAATGACCAGTGGTTGTTAACTCCGGTCACTTTTTTAGTCATAGAGTTTGTGTGTTTGCCTTCTTTGAGTTGTGCTGGTGAAGGGTCTCTAGATGTTTGAGTTATTGTGGACATTGTTGGACTCCTTGGTTTGTGATTTTCTTTCTATTACTTTCTGTAAGGCTGGATTTGTGGCTACATATTGTTTAAATTTGTTTTTATCCTGGAAAATTTTGTTTTCTCCATTTATGGTGAACGAAAGCTTGGCTGGGTATAGTAGTCTGGGCTTGCATCCATGTTCTCGTAGCTTCTGCAGTACATCTATCCAGGACCTTCTGGCTTTCATGGTTTCCATAGTGTAGTCAGGTGTGAGTCTGATAGGTTTACCTTTATACGTAACTTGACCTTTTTCCTTTGCAGCTCTTAATATTCTTTCTTTATTCTGTATGTTTTGTGTTTTGATTATTATATGACGAGGAGATGGGGTTTTTTTTTTGGTTCAGTCTATTCGGTGTTCTGTATGCTTCTTGAACCTTCAAAGGAATATCTTTCTTTAGTTTGGGAAAGTTTTCTTCTATAATTTTATTAAATATATTTTCTGGACCATTGAGCTGTACTTCTCCTTCTTCAATCCCAATTATCCTTAGGTTTAGTCTTTTTATTGTGTCCCATATTTCCTGAATGTTTTGTGATGAGAATTTGTTGGTTTTGCTGTTTTCTTTGATCAGTGTGTTTATTTTCTCTATGGTATCTTCAGTGTCTGACATTCTTTCTTCTATCTCTTGTAATCTGTTGGTAGTACTTGTTTCTGTAGTTCCTGTTCGTTTACCCAGATTTTCCATCTCTATCCTTTCCTCAGTTTGTGTTTTCTTCATTACTTCCATTGCATTCTTCAAGTCTTGAACCACTTCCCTTACCTGTTTGATTGCTTTTTCTTGTTTCTCTTGGTTTCTTGGGTATCTTTGAGCGATTTCTTCATTTCCTCTACCTTTTTGTTTGTAATCTCTAATTGTTTATTGCAGTTTTACACCTCCTGTTTAAGGTCTTCTATTATTTTCATGTAATTCACTTTTGAATCGATTTCATCTAATTCTTCTGGGGTAGGGTGTACAATTCTTCTTATTTCAGGATCCCTGGATTCTGGTGATGTCATGTTGCCTTTCAGGTTGTTGGAGGAATTCTTGCATTGGCGCCTTCCCATTTCTTCCTGCAAATGGAGTCAGGAGTGGCCTGGTGTCTTACATACAGCAGGGCAGAGTTGGGTGGTGTGGTGCTGGGGGTATGGGTCGTGCCGAAGTAAGACAGCCCTGCAGAAGGAGCTGGGGGAGGGGGGCTTGTGCTCTTTTCAGGGACAATCTGTCCCTGGATAGCACACACTCACCCATCCAGATGTAACTCCTCAGCACCTAAACAGGGCCTCCTGGTAGTCCAATGATCCAGGGCCCTCACCTAGGATATTAAAGAACTGAAGAAACTAGATAACAACAAACCAAATAATCCAATTATAATGGGGAACACCTCTAAACAGAATTCTTAGTAAAGGAATCTAAAGTGACTGAGAAACACCTGAAGACATGGTCAACATCCTTAGCCATTAGGGAAATGAATATCAAAACTACTTTGAGATTTCATCTTACAAGGCTTAGAACTGTTAAGATCCATAACACAAGTGACAGCTAAGGCTGGCAAGGATATATAGCAAGGGGATTCATTGCTGTTGCAAGTCCAAACTTGTACAGCCAATGTAGAAATTATTATGCAGTCCTCAGGAAATTGGGAGTCAATCTACGTCAAGACCAATGTATACCACTACCACAAGGACATTTGCTCAACTGTGTTCATAGTGGCTTTGTTCATAAAAGCCATAAACTGCTATATCTGGGAGAGATTGTGTTGATTGATGATTGATGTGTGATGGCTCCTCCACTGTGGGTGGCAATATCTCTTTGAAATTGGGCTTGGGATACAAAAGGCTCCAATCTGACTAGGCAAGAGAGAAAGCCATGAAACACTCCTTGTCCGTGTATTTTTGCCTTCAACTATTAGCTTGCTTTTCTATCCTAAGCTCCCAAAATGATGAAGCCAAATTACCCCCACTCATTGTCTGAGCTGCTTTTCATTAAAAGATTTAATTGGAGCAACATGAATGCAGGTTAGAACAAAAAATGGAAAACCAAAAGTAATATTGTTGATAGACAGAACCAGGGAATGATGTCTCTTGGAAGAGTATAGAACATATCAAAACTTTAGGTGGCAAAAAAAAATAATACAAAGTAGTACAGAGAATTAATTAGCTGTTCTTGTAGGACCAGAAAGATGGAAATGTTAAGAGAAATGACAGAAAGTGGAGATTGAAATCATAGAATTTCAGTTGAAATTGATTATTCTAGAGGTTATTTTTGTGATATTTTGGATCAAAAATATTTCTTTTTCTGCCTCTGACCTGGAAATTTAGTAAAGCAAAATTTAAAAATATGAGCTAATTCCTTAAATGGAATATTAAATGTGGTGGATGGTTATTATTGATGATTCATTCAAGACTACAGTGAAAAAAAAAAACACCAAGTGGGGGCAGAAATGAATGAAAATGAAAAGGCAGTTTCTTATGGCAGTCAATTACTGGAAAAGGCAGGGATTTTCAAGGATTTTATCACCATTATAGAGAAGGCCCTTGCTCTAGAATTGAAGCCTAGCAAGGTGCTCTAAGGGTAAGACTCCATTTACATAAGCATTCAACTTATGGAAGGAGTAAGCAAAGTGATTCTGAACCGTAACCCTAAACGCATTTTTCTTCATTGGTTACCATGAGCCTATAGTGACCCAGGTCAGGATGTAATTGATTGAATGAAAACCTCCCATATAGGAAGATGTATTTGAACATGTCCCTCTTCTTGGCAACTTTCATTTGATTGCTTGTGAATCCAGTAGGAGGAGGAACCTTTCTGGATGAAATTCCTCATTGGACATGTGATATGAGTTTCTATAGCCTCAACCTATTCCCTGTTCTTTGTGCCTGCTATGTTGTGGTTGAAACTAATCGGTCAGCTTTCTTCTTTTGCTGTCATGACTTCCCTACAATTATAAACTCTATCACTAGATCACATAAGATTCAGCAAAATTAACTGCTATTTGATGCTAAGACAGTTTGGTAGCCTACAGTTTTCATTATTGTTTGTTTATTTCTGAATACAAGATTTGTCTGTGTAGCCCTAGATGTCCTGAAAGTTGCTCTGTATACCAGGCTGGCTTCAAACTCAATCCCCTGACCCTGATTCCCAAGTACTGTGATTAAAAGTGGGCCTTGATTTTTTGTTTTTATATTGCTGTATGATGGTTTTGTTCCTATCAATCATATGCTGTTGTGCTGAGCTTCACCCATATCTTGAATTTTAAAATTTGACAGAGGGTATCATTATGTTTCCCAGGATGGCATGTATTCATGACATTGATACTGGTTGTGCTTTCTGAGTCATTGGATTGTAGGTGCATCACCTTCTTCCTTCCTGTTTTGTTTTGTTTGAATTTTTATTTTAATATGAGTATTTACTTGTACATGGATATCTACCATGTGAGTGCCTGATCCTTACATTGATTAAAAGATGGAACTAGGAACCCTGAACTTGTAATAATGAATAGTTGTGATCCCCCCATGTAATGCCTTGAGTCAGACCAGGAGTACTCTTTACTGTTGAAACATCTTTCCTGCTCAGTGTTGATTATTTGTAATCAACATATATATTTGATGTTTTCATTTGTCCATTTATAACTTTTTAAACATCCAGTGCCTTTTAGTAAAATCTTATTTATGTTGCAGTTTAAATTGAGACACTTCAGGTTTCTCATAGATGAATAAAGAGCTGGAGTAAATAGATAACTCTTTTCAGAAACTACAGCAAAATCCTCTGAGTTCTTTCAATCTTTTATGTTTGTTTGATTGACTTTTAAATGGAAACAGATCCTTAAAATATATTTATGGCTGTCCTAGAAGTGATTGCAAGGACTAGGCCATTCAACTCAGAGGCAGATAGATATATGCCTCTGCCTTCTGAGTGCAAGGATTAAAGGCATGATTCAATACACCCAGCTTGACTATCTTATTTTTCTTTGTTTGCAGTTAGAAATTAATCATCCATACAATTTCTCTCATGTGTACTCTGTACTGTTGATCTGTTTACTTATCTTTCATTGTTGGTTAATAGGCATTTCAAAGGGTTCATAAATCACAGAGGTGAATCTTCCATTCAGTTTGTTTCTAAAGTGACTTGGTAATTAAATTGTGTCTATTTCATAGAATAAGTATGGGGAGCACCAAAGTTATATGACTATGCTGTCAAAGAAGTATATAATTGCTGTGTTGTCAAAGTCATGCTTTCTGTTGTACAAATGTATGAAATATTTTAGAATGCAGTGACCTATGATGATGTACATATTAACTTCACTTGGGAAGAATGGACTCTGCTGGATCCCACTCAGAGGAGTCTCTACAAAGATGTGATGTTGGAAACCTACAGAAACCTTACTAGTATAGGTAAGACTGAATTATATTTCATGTTTTAATACAAGGGGACAATTGTTCATTGGTAACTGGTGCTCTTTTGTAATATGATTGAGGAAGAAGAAGAATGATATGAATAAATCAGGCATGGTTGTAAGGTTCACTGCAAATTGTAACTAGTTTTTTTACACCTTTCAATATATAACATACACTTTTTGGCATTATATTTTAGGATACAGTTGGGAAGACCATAATATTGAAGAACATTGTCAAAGTTCTAGAAGACATGAAAGGTAATTTTCATGTGTAAGCTGATAGAATTGTATCTCTGAAGAATTTGTAATGCATCCTATAAGTTTTAAACAAAAGCAACAGTGTAAATAATAAAGTGCATTGATGATTATTAAACTCTCACAAAATCATATACCTTAATTTCAGATAAATGAACTGCATTTGCAAGCCATTTTTTTAAGAAGGAAGACAAGGAAACAATGTCTTAACCTATATTAAAATTTGAATCATAATATGATGAGAGCTATATTGTAGAATTATCAATCCATTCATTTCATACTGTTCATATTATAAAATATATACATATTGAAAAGGTGATAAGTATCTCTCTAAAACTCTATTATACTAATGGTCCATAGAAAAGGTAGTTTAACTCATATACTTGTGACTGTGGAAAGTTTAGTGAGGGGGCAGTTAAAGTCAACAGTCAAGGGGCAGCTGTTATGGAGAGGCCTTAATCCAGATAACACAAATCTATGAATGTAAAGTCAAACTGTGTGAACTCAATGTGGAAACCTTATATTTGTTATTTTTCTTTTACTAAGTATATCGTATGTTACTCTGGATACAAGCCACATGAGCATAGGGATGTGAAAATATACAACGTACCTTTTTCTCAGAACAGTTAGAAGATATGTAGCAGTTCCCATGTTGAATATACTTGTTGCATTTGTTGGACAAGTATATAAGTAATTGGTTTTCTAGCGTCATTGTTAATATATCAGCAAGCTCAGATTTCATAAAAGCATCATGAGTACTAGGACTGTGTAAGTACTTCTGTTCGTCATAGTTCACTTACCAAATGTAGTATTCCTCACAATATAGGAAACTTTATGTATGCAACAAGGGTGGTGAAGCTCTGAGAATTTTCAGTTCTCTTCAAATATGTAAAAATTCTCATATCGAAAAAAGATTCTGTAAATGTGAACCATGGAATAAAGGCTGTTATCTATTGTCTTCAAAGATGCAAAACAAGCCTTAATGAAGGGGAACAACAAGATTGTAAACATGGTGATAAAACCTTACGTTATAATTTTTTTTAAAATTGGACCAAATTGTAAAATTAATTCATACAGATAAAAATATTCAACAATGAATGTGCTAATTCTTTCACATGTACCACTATCATTACAGGCATGAAAAAAGTCAAACTAGAGAGAAAACTTCTGTATATACTCAACGTGTTAAAGCCTTCACATGTGACAGTCATCTACACAGGCTTGAAAGAACACATACTAGTTTGAAACCCTATGAACATAATGAATGTGGTAAAGCCTTTTTAAATCCCAGTCCTCTTCAGATACATAAAAGAACACATACTGGAGAGAAGGACTGTGAATGTAATCAGTGTTGTAAAGTCTTTGCACATCACAGTCATCGACAAGAACATAAAAGAACACATACTGGAGAGAAACCCTATAAATGTAGTCAGTGTGGAAAAGTCTTTTTACGCCATTGTCATCTACAAGAACATAAAAGAGCACATACTGGAGAGAAGCCCTATGAATGTAATCAGTGTGGCAAAGCCTTTGCACATAACAGTAGTCTCCAAATACATGAAAGAAGCCATACTGGACAGAAGCCATATGAATGTAATCAGTGTGGAAAAGCCTTTGTACGTCACAGTAGTCTCCGAATACATGAAAGAAGCCATACTGGAGAGAAGCCCTATGAATGTAATCAGTGTGGAAAAGCCTTTGCCTGCTATAGTTATCTACAAGTACATGAAAGAAGCCATACTGGAGAGAAGCCGTATGAATGTAATCAGTGTGGAAAAGCCTTTGCCTGCCATAGTCATCTACAAGTACATGAAAGAAGCCATACTGGAGAGAAGCCGTGTGAATGTAATCAGTGTGGAAAAGCCTTTGCACGTCACAGTAGTCTCCAAATACATGAAAGAAGCCATACTGGAGAGAAGCCGTATGAATGTAATCAGTGTGGCAAAGCCTTTGCACATAACAGTAGTCTCCAAATACATGAAAGAAGCCATACTGGACAGAAGCCCTATGAATGTAATCAGTGTGGAAAAGCCTTTGTACGTCACAGTAGACTCCGAATACATGAAAGAAGCCATACTGGAGAGAAGCCCTATGAATGTAATCAGTGTGGAAAAGCCTTTGCCTGCCATAGTCATCTACAAGTACATGAAAGAAGCCATACTGGAGAGAAGCCCTATGAATGTAATCAGTGTGGAAAAGCCTTTG
Organism: Microtus obscurus; assembly: GCA_963919715.1. Lineage (NCBI taxonomy): Eukaryota > Metazoa > Chordata > Mammalia > Rodentia > Cricetidae > Microtus > Microtus obscurus. The sequence goes on along the minus strand of CAWTZC010000281.1, from coordinate 51,956 downwards.
CCTGCCATAGTCATCTACAAGTACATGAAAGAAGCCATACTGGAGAGAAGCCGTATGAATGTAATCAGTGTGGAAAAGCCTTTACACGTCACAGTAGTCTCCAAATACATGAAAGAAGCCATACTGGAGAGAAGCCGTATGAATGTAATCAGTGTGGAAAAGCCTTTACACGTCACAGTAGTCTCCAAATACATGAAAGAAGCCATACTGGAGAGAAGCCCTATGAATGTAATCAGTGTGGAAAAGCCTTTGCACATAACATTAGTCTCCAAATACATGAAAGAAGCCATACTGGAGAGAAGCCCTATGAATGTAATCAGTGTGGAAAAGCCTTTGCACATCACAGTAATCTCCGAATACATGAAAGAAGCCATACTGGAGAGAAGCCCTATGAATGTAATCACTGTGGAAAAGCCTTTGCATACCATAGTCATCTACAAGTACATAAAAGAAGCCATACTGGAGAGAAGCCCTATGAATGTAATCAGTGTAGAAAAGCCTTTGCATGTCGCAGTTATCTCCGAATACATGAAAGAAGCCATACTGGAGAGAAGCCCTATGAATGTAATCAGTGTGGAAAAGCCTTTGCACATAACAGTAGTCTCCAAATACATGAAAGAAGCCATACTGGACAGAAGCCGTATGAATGTAATCAGTGTGGAAAAGCCTTTGTACGTCACAGTAGTCTCCGAATACATGAAAGAAGCCATACTGGAGAGAAGCCGTATGAATGTAATCAGTGTGGAAAAGCCTTTGCATGCCATAGTCATCTACAAGTACATGAAAGAAGCCATACTGGAGAGAAGCCCTATGAATGTAATCAGTGTGGTAAAGCTTTTGTGTATCAGAGTCATCTCCGAATACATGAAAGAAGCCATACTGGAGAGAAGCCGTATGAATGTAATCAGTGTGGAAAAGCCTTTGCATATAACAGTAGTCTCCAAATACATGAAAGAAGCCATACTGGAGAGAAGCCCTATGAATGTAATCAGTGTGGAAAAGCCTTTGCACATAACAGTAGTCTCCATATACATGAAAGAAGCCATACTGGAGAGAAGCCCTATGAATGTAATTAGTGTGATAAAGCCTTTGCTTATAGCATAGTTATTTTCAAGGTGCCTCAATGCCTGTGATATTGTTTATAGAGTTTTTTTAATTGTATTTGTTTGATGTCATTATATGTTTGTGTGAGTATGTAAAGTTTTCATGTTTGCTTCTGAGAATGTTTGACCCTCGGATCTTGTGGAAAGAATTACAGGAAGTTTTCAAAAATTAGGCCTTGGTTCTAGGAATGAATATTTCTTAATTGCCCAGCCATGTCTAGTGCTCTAAATTTTTAAAGCCTATTTGTATCATGTTGAAGTCAACTAATAGGGATAAACTCATATGAGAGGAAAACTCTATTCCTGAAAATGATTTTGTAAAGACGTTGGACATCACAGTTGTCTTCTGCTTCAAGAAAAAAAAAACATGTTTCCTTTATTTTTGTAATAGCCTTGAAGGAAGTCAATTAGTTACCATGTTCACTGAAGACTGATGTTAGAGATCACTTCATTGTGGTTTCCTCTTTGAAACATTTGAGGTAGATAATAAAATGTGCTTCATGTGATTCTAATTCATTTCTTGCCTCTAAAACTTTCCAGAAATTAGAAAAATCCTAAATCTTGCTTTATCAAGAGTTGCTGTTTGAGTGTAGCCTATGTTTGGTTTCAGAGTATCTGAACTATGAGGGAAAGGGTACTGGAACACAAACACAAGGGACACCATATTTTGGAAGAGGAACAAGAAGTTCTCTGAGAGACTGGAAAAGTTTCTACTAAAATACCAATTTTTCAGACTCGAGCCCTGTGTTTCCCGAGGGTGTAATGGCAGAGCTGGGAAGGGCTGTGCTGGCTTAGTAATTTGATTTCTGCTCATCTAGTAAGGGAACTGCTACTGTCTTGAGGCTCAGCTGGGCAATTCTAGCTCTTGAGGGAATCTGGGCAAGCCTAGCTATCAGGAGCACCAGTGGGAAAGTAGATTGAAAGCAATGAGGGAGCCAATAGGGAGCCACAAGAGTTGATTTTTTTCCCCTAAATTGTATATTGGATTTCTACCTCCAGTTCTTATCCCACCGTCCTCTGAAGAGGTAATACTAACTACCATTATGAGATTGGGGCAATGACTGTTCTGGTTTGTTTCAGCTGAACTTTTTTTTTGGCATCAGGTGGTAGTATTATGGAGCCCTTCTATAGAGCCTCTCATAAAGACCAAAGTCTCAGATGTAGACAGAGTTGTCTGGGAAGATGTACTGTTGTCTGGGAAGCACTAACATATCCAAAGTCCATAAGACATTCTTGACAGACTCACAATAGCTTCCATCTGTTAGAGGTTTCCATTTAACTTCTACAGTTGGACTCAAGAGTGATGAGCCCACAACCAATTGTCACACTATTTTATACCTGTTTCATCAGCCAAAAGTCAGCATGATGCCCTCCCCTATGTGGCTTCTGGATAGGGAGAAGAGAGGTATTTAGCATCATTTAATATGGAGGATAAAACAATCCTAGGCCTGTCCTTCTTTGCAGTGTGCAGGTGCTCTAGGAGCCAAGGTCTGATGTCTCACATCCACACAGATTCTTTTTATCAAGAAACTATTACTGAGATTTGCTATCTAACTAATATGTCATGTAGACTTACATCTAATGTCTGTGGAGTGTGAACCATTGTGTTGTTCGCAATCCTCTTATCCTTTGATTAAAATTTCTTCTTGAGTACTGAAGGCCGATTCAGGTGTCAAAAATTAATCTTTCTTTCTGTGTTGTCAATGCCAGGGTGAGTATCTAGTCTTTAGAGGTCACTTGTGCTTGGAAGGAACCTCAGAATCTTCAGGTCTCTCTGTTATCAGTTGTCCATCAATGTGAGGATAAGTCAAGAGCTTTGTTTTTGTACCGTGGCTTCCTTTGAAGCCTTGAAGACATCTTTCCCACATTGATGCTCCTTTTGTACACTTGATAATGATTCCAATTCATTGATTGGGTTCTCCATGGCCTCCATGAACAGGACAATAAATGATCAATAAGTAGCCTTTGTTCCTATGAACTTCACTGATCTTGTATAGAAATGAGAGAAATATTCTGCCTTTTGGTCCCTGTAATGACATGAGAATAGCTTCTAAGAATGATTATTAAACACCTAGAAGATCAGTTTTATATTAGTTTTGTACTTTAAACTACTTTATAATACTTCAAGAGTCAGAAACAACTCAATAAACTTTCTTTGGCATACCTTTCAACCACTCCCTGTAATAGTTGGAATCTGACCTTGCAAACTTTAATAAATATATGATTCCTAAGTCTCATCTTTATGTACCTTAAACAACTTACTCAGACCTTCTTAGCTTGTAAAACCTTTCCAGTTTTCTTTACCCCGGAGCTATCTAGTCATAATCATGTTCATAATCTAAGTCCTTTTTTACTATGGTGATTTACATATTTATATTCTTCTAACGTGTTCTTTTATGTACTGCTTCCTTTTTGCTAATAGCATAATAAGTAGGAACATTAAGAAATATGTTTATGATCTGTTGTGAGAATTTTCTCCCCCATGGAAGGGGCAGAAGCAATTTCTATCCCATAGCCATAATTCCCAATGAAGACACAAAGTACAGTTTCACCAAAGTCCATCCTGGGGAACCAACCAGTGAGTTTATTGAGCTTACTTACTGAGCATGGTTGAAAAGGTACATACAAGGGTTTTGATTCTGTGGTGGTTTGAATCAAAATGACCCCCAAAGTCCCATGGAGAGTCACTATTAAGAGGTGTGGCCTTGTTGAACTATGTCATAGTCACTTTCTGCTGCCTGCTGATCTGGATGTAGAACACTCAGCTCTTTCTCCAGCACCATTTCTGCTTACATCCACCATGCTTTCTGCCATGATGATAATGGACTAAATCCTCTGAAACTGTAAGCTAGCCTCAATCAAATGTTTTCCTTTATAAGTGTTGCTGTGGTCATGGTGTTTCTTCACAGCAATAGAAGCTCTAACTAAGATACCCAAAAGCAGTCACACAGGCACCTTTCCATCCAGTATGTACAATGGCTCTCCACTAGCTGCATATGTGGAGCTTACCTTCTCTCTACACTTCCACTGTCCATATACTCTCCCTTACAATCCATTTCTCAGTGAACATATGAAGTAAGCCTGATAGCACGCAAGGTAAATGCCCACTTTCAAAGATGGCTTTCTCATAGGTGAATACACAGAATATACATCCTCCGTCCCAAGTCTTTCCCAGGCTATGTACTCTAGTTCATCCCTAAAACCAGAAGGTCACATGTCATTAGGGATGAATTGCATATAGTTGCCTGGAAAAGAGGCTTTGTATTCAGATGGAGGTGATACTTTCTTTCATGATGAAATATTAACAATCAGTGAAGCCGGTGGTGGTCATCCTTTGTAAGCAGTCACAGGTGATCACAGGAATGTACCAATTGTTTGTCTTTAGATAGTGCTGAGTAACAACAAAAGAAAACTGAATAGAAACTGTATATGATAATGTAATAAATTAGTAATTCCTAGGTATAAACTGTTCAACTAAACCTTAAATAAAATACAATACATTATTCATATGATACATGGCATCACTACTGAAAGACCCCCAGTGCTGGGGAGACTCTCACTCAAGTCTTGGGACAACATGATCCCCCACCCCAGTAACTCATGAGGGACCGTCCTTGCTGCAATCACAGGAGGCTTTAATGGATGATACAGGAAAAAGTGCACTGGGGCCGAGACTCATAAGCCACGCAGGGGAAGAGTTCGACCCTGAGTGACCGGGAGATGGAGTTTTTAAGGGAAGAAACCACAGCCTAGTAATCCAAAATGGTCATAGAAAAATTTAAAATCCAGTGATGGTCACAAGGGGGCAACTCGCTGCCTCTCAAGATCACTCTCAAGATTACAATCTAACTTTATCTTCAGCTAGTTCCTGAAACACAGTCACTGAACTGGCTGATCCTAGATTCCTGATTCTACTCTTCCTGCTTAGATTTTTGGCTATTTTCTTCCTGCTGGGAGGGTCTGGATTTATCCAGGTATTTCACTACTATAATCATGCTTTGGGGTTTTAATGTATGTAGTTGATACCAAGAAACAGCAAATACATAACAAAATATCATGGAATTGATCCTGTCCAGCACAACTCAGAAATCCCTCTTCAAACTGTGATGCTCCAGCTTACTCTAGACAGTTACACAGGCAGACGTTTCTATGGGTGAGCGTCTCATTTGCTTTTTTCACTACAGACATGTATACACAAAAGTTAAATAAACATTTACATCTTTAGATCAAAATCTCTGCTAGTCCTGATTAACAAACTACATGTCTTTGGGTGTATTTCAGAGCCAGCCCTCCCTCCGCTAAATTCTATATTGTGTGGCTTACTCTCTAGGATTGGTCAATCCTTTATATCACCAATTCTACTCTTCTACATTGCGACTGAGTAGTGGAGTACTACACAGTACATGAGATCCCATTTACAACTTCCACAAATTAACTCCAAATGGGCCTTGCACCTAAATGTCAAGTGCTAAGTGCAGAACTTCTAGAAAATACTTGAAACTAGGCCTCTCTGACTTTGGCAACCTGCCTAGGCTTCGGGAGGTTTCTCTAAGGCAATGATGTACAGAGCAACAACAGAGCTCTGTTTCTAATCTCAGGAATATGCTTGGGAGAGCTGGTAAAGATGCGGGCCAGGGCCTTTGGAAAAGGGTTGTTTCAGATCCTCAGAACCCAAGACTTCACAGAAGGGTGAAAGCTGTGGTTATCAGTTCCAACACCACTGTGAACTTTGTTTATAATGTTCTTTGGTTTACCCGATGTTCTTCTTGTGCAACATTGTCTGATTGTATACTTCCTTTTAAAACCAAACCCATTGATTTAGATTAGCAAGAGACTTGCTGTTGAACTTGACTTAGATCTCCAGCCAATCTGGGATTTGTCTTTCTGTAGATTAGCAGCCAGTGCTGGGAATGCTGTGCTGTGTCCCTTCTGCTCACCAGGTTCTGTCACTCAGACTTCACTAGCCAATCAGAGCCTCCACCAGTCAAATGGGAGGCTTCTTCCGGGAGCCAGGCTTCCGGTTTAGTGCTTCCTGAAGAAATCACAGTCTCTCTCATGCACTGTGCCTTGTGATCGTTTGTGGGGATAAAGTTTGTCAGCTAGGCAGCTGCACTATGGTGAGTGAGTGGTTGCTCTCCAGAATGCGGGTAGAGGTGGGCCAAGGAGAGTAAGGGGCCAAAGTTCCCAGGTTGGGAGGATATGCCAGCCTTGGAGCACCTGGCTGCTCTTCCCACGTGCGGAGTAGTGGCTGGGCTTGGCGGGTGAGGGGCTGCTGTCCCCAGTCTAGGTGGAGTGGCCTGCTGAGGCTTGTGACCAATGTGGTGCATCTTCCCCTGGCTGGGTGGGAGCCAGTGGACAAACAGAGTTTAGTGTATTCTTCTCTAAGTGATCCTTGCAACTCCCCCTGGCAGCCTATGAATAACTTCACTGCCTGGGTTGTGTCTGCACAGAGCAGAGCTTTGGGAGCTGCAAATGGTGGTGACTGTAGTGCTTTTTTTGCCGCATGTGGAGAGATATCACCATATTTCCAAACTCGGAGCCTACTGGTCTTTCCAGTATCTTCAGAAGTTCTGCACTTTTAGCATTTAGGTTTAGGATCCATCTGTAGTTATATTTGTGGAGCTCATAAATGGTTTCTCCTGTGTAGAGTAGCACTCCACTGCTAAACTGTGAAGTAGGACAGCATAATTGATAATAGAATTAATGGTTTAAGGATTTGCCAGTTCTTAGGAGACATTAAGTCACACAAAGTAGAATTTAAGGAAGGAAGGGAGGGCTGGATCCCAAATTCCCCAAAGATAAGTAATATGCTAACCATGCCTGTTAGGGATTAATATCATGAGATGCAAACGTTTGGTCACCATGATTAATAAGCCATTAAGGTATATTCCTATGACAAATGAAACAACCATGATTTACAATCAGCCAAAAGACCCACTTCCCCATCAAAGACCTCTAACATGCTGCCCAAGGGGCCATTACAGGGTCACAGCCTGTGTGCCATGAAAGTATATTAATTCTAGAACAGCTGCATTTTTCAGCTTTTAGAAAAGCAGTGTACAGTCAATGTCCCCTATACAGATTGAGGTGGACTTGAATTCTGTCTGTAGCCCCACAGGGCATTACCCTTGCTACCCTCTTGACTAACCACCATAAAATTTTGCATTACAAGTATGCTGCACCATAGAGTTCTAAAATTATCAATTTGAGTCCTATCTTGTGGCGTCCATTGCAATAACAATAAAAAGATTTTTGAGGAACATGGCTTCTCCCTTCAGACCGGAAGAGTAGGAACAGTATACTGTGTACCCTGGAACGGGGAAAAAAAACTGGACAATAACTAGATCACAGAATGAAGTTTAAGGGAGTGAGCATTAGGGTTATCCATTACAAAGCAGGACCTGATTGACTCAGTGTGTGATTTTCTGTGTGATTTCCCATCATAAATTAATACCTTGCATGTGAATGAAGACAGACACCAGTGGGTGTACAATTTTGGGCGGGTAGCCTGAACTACTATATATTTAGTTTCCAATTAGTGAACTCTCCCACGTAGATATGTTCAATCCTGGTTGACACAGTTAAGTCAGCTCAGATGCTTGAGACACAGGCCATTGGATGTAACTCCATGTGTCTGCTTACAGCACTCAGAAGCTAACCTTTTACATGGGACAAAATCATGCTTTCTCTTACTCATGGCATTCTCCCTACCAGGGAAGTGTCTACTCAGTTTCAAAGTCAGTATAACTAAGTGTTCAATTATTTTTTTTATTATTTTAAGAAGTCAATTAAAGGTTGTCATATTTTAGATATCATCTTCAAAAGCATAGCTGCTATAATCTTTGTTTGTATTTTCTAATGTTTCCCAGGTTTTGAAGTTCATTTTATTTTTAAGAGCTGTTTATTTACTCTTCTTTTTATTTATATCAGATTAGAGCAGTGATTCTCAACCTAGTGGGTCATGACTCATTTTGGTGGATCAAATGAACCTATCACAGGACAGACCTAAGACCATCAAAAAGTATAGATATTTATATTATAATTCATAACAGCAAAAATATAGTTATGAAGTAGTAGTGAAAATCATTTTATATGTGGGAGATTACTGCATCATGAGTAACTGTATTAAAGAGTCACAGCACTAGGAAGGTTGAGAAAAGTGTTTTAGATTAATGTCTCCTATAGCTCAGGATTGCATCATACTATGTAACTGAGAATTGCTGTGAACACCTAATCCTGCCTCTGCTACATAGTTCTGCAAAAATAGTCCAGCAACTCCTACCATGCTGGATCTTGACTGGTTGTATGTGAAGGAGAAATAGATCAGTGAATGAGTATCCTCCAACTTATCTAGATTTTATTGTGAATTCACAAGTGAAGTGGGACCTGTGTAATAACTGAGTTCACTGACCAATTTTAAAGCCAGCGTAGTCACATCACAAAAAGGGATGGGGGGGCTGGAGAGATTGCTCAGTGTTAAAGAGCATTGCCTGCTCTTCCAAAGGTCCTGAGTTCAATTCCCGGCAACCACATGGTGGCTCACAACCATCTGTAATGAGGTCTGGTGCCCTCTTCTGGCTTGCAGACATACACACAGACAGAAAAGGGGATGGGAAAGAAGGAGTGTAAAAGCTTTCCTGCTATGACAATAGTTGACATTAGCAGTGAGTAGTGAGGTAATCAATTTTAAATGTTCTATAAATGTGCTGACTTGCCATTCCGTGGGTCCACAGACCACGCATACAGGAATTTATATAAAGAGCTTAACTTATCATTAAACCAAATTACTGTAGTTACAGTAGTTCAAGTAAAATAGAAGAGCTGCATAAAATGGTGTGGCCCTGTCTACCATAATTTATTTTTCAGGTTTAAGATGTATACTCTGAGAGAAATTATGTGAGTAGTACTTGGTGTGCTCTAATACAAATCCCTGGTCTCTGGAGCACATGACCATAAAATCTGTTTAGACTTTTTAACAAATTTTTTTCAGGATTATAAATACATTATTTCCACTATCTCTTTCTTGCCTCTAAGCCCTCCCATAGACCCTTTGTTGTGTTCTAATTCTCATGGCTTGTTTTTGTTTAGCAACAATTACTGTTTTTGACCTGTGTTTGTTTGCAAGCCCTCCCAGCTATGAAGTAAGGGGTTGGCTACTCTGAACCTTGAGTGTGTAATGGAAAGTGTACACATAGGACCATGTGCCTTGGAGGAGGAACAGGAAGTGCTCTGGGAAAATGGAAGATTTTACTAAACCACAAAATTTCCAGATTAGGATCTTGTCTGACCATAGTGTGGATGGACAGACCTGGAGGATTTTTGCTTTCTAAGACATTTGATTTCTGCCCAACCAGTAGGGTAACTGCCAATGTCTTGAAGCCCAGCTGGGTGGGCCTAGCTAATGAGGGACTCTGGTTGGCAATTAGGAGCACCAGCAGGAGGTAGTTTACAGGTTCTTTCCAGTATTGTATCCACATTCTCTTTCCTGTTCCCAAGCCCTACCACAATCCCTCAGTGTCTTCTAATTCATGGCCCACTTTTCTTTAAAACAGTTGTAAATGTGACTTGTGTTTGGCTGCAAGATTTCTCAGGTATGAGGCGATGGGTTGACTGCAGTGCACATTGAGTGTGTAATAGGATGTGCACACAGAGGACCCTGGGCTTTGGATGAGGAACAGGATATGCTCTTTGAAAGTGGAGGATTATCTAGTAAAATACTAACTTTCTATCTAGGGCCCTGTCCACTGGGCTGGAAGGACAGGACAGGAAGTACTGTGCTATCTGAGTCATTTGATCTTTGATCACCCAGTAATCGAGCTGACATTATTCTAAGGCCAAGTTGGGTGGCCCTAGCCAAGGAGGGGTTCTGGAAAGTCTTAGCAATCAGGAACAATAGTGGCAGGTAGCTTGCAGATTCTTTTCAGGATTCTTTTCTACTTTTATTGTAGTGAGTTTTTTTTTAAACTATACTATTTTGTTTTTTAATGATTTACTTATTTTTATTGTGCATACAAAATTCTGCCTCCATGTATGCCTAGATGTCAAAAGAGGGCACCAGATCTCATTACAGATGGTTTGAGCCACCATGTGGTTGCTGGGAATTGAACTCAGGACCTCTGGAAAAGCAGTCAGTGCTCTTAACCACTGAGACATTTCTCCAGCCCTAAGAATACCACAAGCTATGCCATGGTGAATGTAGGGTGTTCAGAGAAGGTCCGTTGAACTGTCATTTCTGCTGGGATTTGGATGGACCATGAGCCAGGCTGTGGTTTTGTTGCCCTATGTGATGACCTGGGCAGTGGTCTTTGTCATCTGTGCCTCCCTGTATATGGATTTCCTGGGAAGAGTGACACTCTGCAGCCCTGGCATGGTAGAATATTATACTTGTAATATCACTGTCCAGTGTCCACACAGAGTCATGCTTTTGGTGTGCAGTGGGAGTACAGATTTGAATACTGATAGTCTTATTTCTAGAAGTTCTGAATATTACATTCTACTTTCAAGTTTGTCTTATAAATGTTTTAAATAATTTAAAAGCTGGTAGAACTATGGTGATGTTGATTGTCTTTTATCAATACATGATTAGAATGCTTCTAACTTGTCTGCTACCACTAGCCACAATGATGTCATTCAGTGATATTTAGTTCCAGGCGACAAAAAGAGTTTCTGAGCTGCAGAGGTTTCTTAGGTGTGTATGGTGTTGGGCAGGTAGATAGGGCAGAACCTATATCTTGTGCTATAATCCATGTGACAGGAAGCAGAAATTTTTCTATATTGCTTTGGTATTGGGCATCAATGGGGCTGGGTTTACCTGAAAACACAACAAGACCCAAGGGGCTGCAGAGCAGGAGGTCATTTCTTTTTACAGTGAGGGTTCTAGAGCATGGGGCCTCTCTGTTTGGAAGAAATACCAGTAGCTGTAGGGTCAGAAACAACAGTTTAATGGTCACTTTGAGGTAATTTTGTGAATGTTGTGAAGTCTTTATTTATTTAATTTCTCTACACATAGGTTGCTGGCTAACATTGTTCAAGGTCACATGTTTTCTGACTATGTTTCCTTTGATATTTTGATTAATAGCTAATGATATTTTCCTGCCTATGTTCTTGTCTTTTTCTCTCTATGCTCTTTATTCTTTCTCAAATATTGTACACATTCTTGATTGTTGTAGCTTTGTGGTAATTTTTTCTCCCAAGACAGGAGATTGTTGTAGCTTTGGAGCCTGTCCTGGAACTTGCTCTGTAGACCGTCTGACTTTGAACTCACAGAGATCCATGTTTCTTTGCTTCCTGAGTGCTGATATTAAAGTGTGCATCACCACAACCCAGCAAGAAGTCATATTATGTCAATCTGTGTACTATTTTTTCATAATCCCACTGATTACTCTGGGTGTTTCCACTACGAATATAGCTTTGTAATCAGTTTTCTTGTTATGAATTGTTGGGCATTATCATTGTAATGTATTCATTTATGATACAAATTTACCATACACACCACTTCATCATGTTTCCAAGTGTCATTTATTTACTTCTTTATTTATTTTGGTTTTGTTGCTGTTATTGTTAATCTGAGAGACTTTTGGTTTATTTGATAAAAGGCATTATGGATGTTGGCAGATGGCTCATCACATACTCATTTTGGATGTGATGACCTATGTTCAGAGACCTAACTCAAGTTGTTAGGCTCATAACTCTACGATTTCAGATCCAAAGCCATCTGAACCCTTCTTTTTGTATGTCACCTGCATACATATGGAAGATATTCTAACTCATGTACAAATATATACAAAAAATAACCATAAACTTGTTTTCAAAAGTACTTTTGACTTATAAAGCAATTAGAGTAAAACAAGTTGCTTTAGGTGTACACTGATTCTTTAAAAAAAAAAAACCTGCTATCTTGCATTTTGTTTGAAAATGTTTTCATTTCCTCACTCTGATTGCAGACTTACAGGCAATTATCAATCATGGGAAACAAATGGTGTCTAAGTGACCCTAGGAGACATCCTATTCTTTACTATAAGATAATGAGATCCTTTTAGTAGTCAAAACTATTTTCTACGAAGTTAAGACATGAGAAGGTTTCAAGTGAATCTCTCTAATTTTGGTGGAACATCCCTCCTCACCCTAGCCATTTTCTGTTATTGTTAAAGGAGAGAGAACTGAAGTCTATAGGATGAGTGCTGGTCAGTAATTTCTTAGAGTTCGATTTTGTTTAAAATCTTGTAGTTTTTATTTAAAGGAGCATAATATGTCTTTGTCATCTATGTTATTGATTTTATTAATTGTTATTTAAGAATATTGTTCATTTTCTGGAAAATAATGGTCTCACTAACTTTGTATTCAAAAAAAATTCTCATGTTATTAGTTCCTTGAGTTTTTATTGGTTTGGGAAGTTTCTGTGGAGAGACAGTTTTAGTTTTTTTCTTCTTTATCTTGTTTATTTGCCATTTTCCATTCTCTGGCATATCTATCTTCACGTTTGTGTTTTTGCTGGTCAAGTGACTGAGGTTATTAGTACATTGCCTTTAGATCTTTAAAATATTTTTGTATGTTATTGTCTTTTTCTCTTAATTAGCCTCAGCTATCAGCATGCGATAGCTTAGAGTAACCTGAGAAAACACCAGTTGAGGGTATTCCTATATCAGAATGTCTGATTAAGTTGTCTGAGAGAGATTGTGTTGGTTTTGATTGATATGGGAAGGTTTTTCCATTGTGTTGGCAATATCTCTGAGCAAGCAGCTCTGGGATAGATAGGAGAGCTAGCTAAGCACAAGGCAGTGACAAAACCCAGTGCCATTGTCCTTGGTTTCTCATCAGCCCTCATTGTCTGTCATGTTCAGAGAGTCTGGTTTTATCCCATGCTTATTCAGTCCCAGTCCAGCTGGCCTTGGTGAGCTCCCAATAGATCAGCCCCACTTTCACAGTGGATGGGTGCACCCTTTGCGGTCCTGACTCCTTGCTCATGTTCTCCCTCCTTCTGTTCTTCATTTGGACTTTGGGAGTTCAGTCTGCCTCCAATGTGGGTCTCTGTCTCTATCTCCTTCCATTGCCAGATGAAGGTTCTATGGTTCTATGCAAGGTATTCATCAGTATGGCTATAGATAGGGCCATTTCAGGTTCCCTCTCCTCAGTTGCCCAAGGAACTAACTGAGGACATCTCCCTGTACATCTGGGAGCCCCTCTAGAGTCAAGTCTCTTGTCAACCGTAAGATGGCTCCCTTAATTAGGACATATACTACAATGGTCCCATATCCACCCTTCCTTTATCCCAACCATCCCATTCCCCCAAGCTCCCCCCCATCCTCGCCTTCTGACTTTTCTCTCCCAATTTCCCCTTACCCCCCATCCCACTCCACCCCCAAGTTCCCAATTTTTGCCCAGCAATCTCGTCTACTTCCGATACCCAGGAGCATGACTATATGATTTTCTTTGGGTTCACCTTCTTATTTAGCTTCTCCAGGATCACAAATTATAGGCTCAATGTTCTTTATTTATGGCTAGAAACCAATTATGAGTGAGTCCATCCCATGTTCATTGTTTTGGGTCTGGGTTACCTCACTCAGGACAGTGTTTTCTATTTCCATCCATTTGCATGCAAAATTCAAGATGTCATTGTTTTTATACCACGGAGTAGTACTCTAATATGTATATATTCCACATTTTCTTCATCCATTCTTCCATTGAAGGGCATCTAGGTTGTTTCCAAGTTCTGGCTATTACAAATAATGCTGCTATGAACATAGTTGAACAAATGCTCTTGTAATATGGTAGGGCATCTCTTAGGTATATTCCCAAAAATGGTATTGCTGGGTCCTGGGGTAGGTTGAACCTGAATTTCCTGAGAAATCACCACACTGCTTTCCAAAGTGGTTGCACAAGTTTGCATTCCCACCAGCAATGGATCAGTGTACCCCTTACTCCAGAACCTCTCTAGCAAAGGCTATCATTGGTGTTTTTGATTTTAGCCATTCTGACAGGTATAAGATGTTATCTCAGATTTGTTTTGATTTGCATTTCCCTGATTGCTAAGGAGGTTGAGCATGACCTTAAGTGCCTTTTGGCCATTTGAATTTCTCCTGTTGAATATTCTCTGTTCAGTTCAGTGCCCCATTTTAAAGTCTAGTTTCGTGACTTCTTTATATATTTTGGAGATGAGACCTTTGTCTGTTGCAGGGTTGGTGAAGATCTTCGCCCTGTCAGTAGGTTGCCATTTTGTCTTAGTGACAGTGTCCTTTGCTTTACAGAAGCTTCTCAGTTTCAGGAGGTCCCATTCATTCAATATTGTCCTTAGTCTCTGTTCTGCTGGGGTTATATGTAGGAAGCGATCGCCTGTGCCCATATGTTGTAGAGTACTTCCTACTTTCTCTTCTATCAGGTTCAGTGTGTTCAGATTGATATTGAGGTCTTTAATCCATTTGGACTTGAGTTTTGTGCATGGTGATAGATATGTATCTATTTTCATTCTTCTACAGGTTGACATCCAGTTATGCCAGCACCATTTGTTGAAGATGCTTTCTTTCTTCCATTGTGTACTTTTAGCTCCTTTATCGAAAATGAGGTGTTCATAGGATTGAGGGTTCAAATCCGGATCTTGTATTCGATTCCATTGGTTGACTTCTCTGTTTTTATGCCCATACCAAGCTGTTTTCAATACCGTAGCTCTGTAATAGAGTTTGAAGTCAGGGATGGTAATGCCTCCAGAAGTTCCTTAATTGTATGAGATTGTTTTGGCTATCCTGGGTTTTTTGTTTTTCCATATAAAGTTGATTATTGTCCTCTCAAGATCTTTGAAGAATTTTGATGGACCTTGATGGGGATTGCATTGATTCTATAAATTGCCTTTGGAAGGATTGCCTTTTTTACTATGTTGATCCTCCCAATCCAAGAGCAAGGGAGAACCTACCATTATCTGGTATCCTCTTCAATTTCTTTCTTCAATGCCTTAAAGTTCTTGTCTAATAGATCTTTCACTTCCTTGGATAGAGTTACCCCAAAGTATTTTATGCTATTTGTGGCTATCGTGAAAGTTGATGCTTCTCTGATTTCCCTCTCTGCTTCCATATCCTTTGTGTATAGGAGGGCGACTGATTTTTTGGAGTTGACCTTGTATCCTGCCACATTACTAAAGGTGTTTATCAGCTGTAGGAGTTCTTTGGTGGAGTTTTTGGGGTCGCTTATGTACACTATCATATCATCTGCAAATAACAAAAGTTTAACTTCTTCCTTTCCAATTTGAATCCCCTTGATCCCCTTATGTTGTCTTATTGCTCTTGCTAGAACTTCAAACACTATATTGAAGAGGCATGGAGAGAGTGGACAGCCTTGCCATGTTCCTGATTTTAGTGGGATGGTTTGAGTTTCTCTCCGTTTAATTTGATGTTAGCTGTCGGCTTGCTGTAAATAGCTTTTATTATATTTAGGTATGACCCTTGTATCCCTAATCTCTCCAAGACTTTTATCATAAAGGGTTGTTAAATTTTGTCAAATGCTTTTTCAGCATCTAATGAAATGATCATATGGTTTTTTCTTTCAATTTAATTTTATGATGGATTACATTGATAGATTTTCGTATGCTGAAGCAGCCCTGCATCTCTGGGATGAAGCCTACTTGATAATAATGGATAATTTTTCTATTGTGTTCTTGGATTTGGTTTGCCAGTATTTTATTGAGGATTTTCGTGTTGATGTTCATGAGTGAGATTGGCCTGTAATTCTTTCTTCGTTGAGTCTTTGTGTGTTTTTTGTATCAGGGTAACTGTAGCTTCATAAAAGGAATTTGGCAATGACTCTTCTGTTTCTATATTGTGAAATACATTAAGGAGTATAGGTATTAGGTCTTCTTGGAAGTTCTGGTAGAATTCTGCATTGATACTGTCTGGACCTGCACTTTTTTTTTTGGAAGGGAGGTTTTTGTTAACAGCTTCTAATTCTTCACGACTAACAGGTCTATTTAGATTGTTCACCTGGTCCTGGTTTAACTTTGATATATGGTACTTATCAAAAAAAATGTCCATTTCTTTTACATTTTCCAATTTTGTGGCATACACGCTTTTGTAGTAAGATCTAATGATTCTCTGAATTTCCTCTGTGTCTGTGGTTATGTCCCCCTTTTCATTTCTGATCTTGTTAATTTGCGTATTCTCTCTCTGCCATTTGATATGTTTGGATAGGAGCTTATCAATCTTGTTGATTTTCTCCAGGAACCAGCTTTGTGTTTCATTGATTCTTTGTATTTTTTTCTGTGTTTCTATTTTGTTGATTTCAGCCCTCAGTTTAATTATTTCCAGTCTTCTACTCCTCCTAGGTGAGTCTGATTCTTTTTATTTTCTAGAACTTTCATGTGGGCTGTTAAGTCTCCAATGTATGCTTTCTCCGTTTTCTTTAAGTGGGTACTTAGTGCTATGAACTTTCTGCTTTCATAGTGTCCCATAAGTTTGAGTAGGTTGTTTCTTTATTTTCATTGAATTTAAGGAAGATTTAATTTCTTTCTTTATTTCTTCTTTGATCCAGGTGTGGTTCAGTAGTTTACTGTTCATTTTCCATGAGTTTGTAGCTTCCTGGGGGTAGGATTGTTGTTGAATTCTAACTTTAATCCATGGTGATCTGATAAGATACAGGATTTTACGAATTTTTTTTGTAACTGTGGAAGTTTGCTTTGTTACCGAGGATGTGGTCAATTTTCGAAGGTTCCATGAGCTGCATAGAAGAAGGTATATTCTTTCCTATTTGGGTGGAGTGTTCTATAGATGTCTAAGTCCATTTGATTCATTACCTCCATTAATTCTCTTATTTCTCTGTTAGCTTTCTGTCTGATTGACCTGTCCATTGGTGAGAGAGGAGTGTTTCAATCTCCTACTATTAATGTGTGCGGTTTGAAGGCACCCTGGAGTTTTAGTAATGTTTCTTTTACATAAGTGGGTGCTTTTGTATTAGGGGCATAGATATTCAGGATTGAGACTTCATCCTGATGAATTGTTCCTGTTATGAGTATAAAAATGTCCCTTTGCATCTCTTCTGATTGATTTAAGTTTGAAGTCAGCTTTGTTAGAAATCAGTATGGCCACACCTGTTCGTTTCTTAGGTCCATTTGCTTGATAAATCTTTTCCCATCCCTTTACTCTAAGTAGATGCCTTTCTTTGTGGTTGACGTGTGTTTCTTGTAAACAGCAGAATGTTGGATCCTGTTTGCGTATCTACTCTCTTAGCCTGTGCCTTTTTATAGGTGAGTTGAGTCCATTGACATTAAGTGATATTAATGACCAGTGGTTGTTAACTCCGGTCACTTTTTTAGTCATAGAGTTTGTGTGTTTGCCTTCTTTGAGTTGTGCTGGTGAAGGGTCTCTAGATGTTTGAGTTATTGTGGACATTGTTGGACTCCTTGGTTTGTGATTTTCTTTCTATTACTTTCTGTAAGGCTGGATTTGTGGCTACATATTGTTTAAATTTGTTTTTATCCTGGAAAATTTTGTTTTCTCCATTTATGGTGAACGAAAGCTTGGCTGGGTATAGTAGTCTGGGCTTGCATCCATGTTCTCGTAGCTTCTGCAGTACGTCTATCCAGGACCTGCTGGCTTTCATGGTTTCCATAGTGTAGTCAGGTGTGAGTCTGATAGGTTTACCTTTATACGTAACTTGACCTTTTTCCTTTGCAGCTCTTAATATTCTTTCTTTATTCTGTATGTTTTGTGTTTTGATTATTATATGACGAGGAGATGGGTTTTTTTTTTTTTTTGGTTCACTCTATTCGGTGTTCTGTATGCTTCTTGAACCTTCAAAGAAATATCTTTCTTTAGGTTGGGAAAGTTTTCTTCTATAATTTTATTAAATATATTTTCTGGACCATTGAGCTGTACTTCTCCTTCTTCAATCCCAATTATCCTTAGGTTTAGTCTTTTTATTGTGTCCCATATTTCCTGAATGTTTTGTGATGAGAATTTGTTGGTTTTGCTGTTTTCTTTGATCAGTGTGTTTATTTTCTCTATGGTATCTTCAGTGTCTGACATTCTTTCTTCTATCTCTTGTAATCTGTTGGTAGTACTTGTCTCTGTAGTTCCTGTTCGTTTACCCAGATTTTCCATCTCCATCCTTTCCTCGGTTTGTGTTTTCTTCATTACTTCCATTGCATTCTTCAAGTCTTGAACCACTTCCCTTACCTGTTTGATTGCTTTTTCTTGTTTCTCTTGGTTTCTTGGGTATCTTTGAGCGATTTCTTCATTTCCTCTACCTTTTTGTTTGTAATCTCTAATTGTTTACTGCAGTTTTACACCTCCTGTTTAAGGTCTTCTATTATTTTCATGTAATTCACTTTTGAATCGATTTCATCTAATTCTTCTGGGGTAGGGTGTACAATTCTTCTTATTTCAGGATCCCTGGATTCTGGTGATGTCATGTTGCCTTTCAGGTTGTTGGAGGAATTCTTGCATTGGCGCCTTCCCATTTCTTCCTGCAAATGGAGTCAGGAGTGGCCTGGTGTCTTGGTCCAGTCTTTGCTGTGACTGAATCTCTGGGTGTATCTCTTCAGTGTAGAAGCAGGAACTGACCCGTCCAGATGGAACTCCTCAGCACCTAAACAGGGCCGCCTGGTAGTCCAATGATCCGGGGACAAGAGGGAGAATGTGGGAGGCAGGGCGGGGTCCAGGAGACCACAGAAGACCCTGGAGCACTAGCTGAAGATGCCCAGGCTCCCTTACAGGGAACCTTGAGACCTGCCTTGTAGACTGGCACTCACTGCTCTGGGTGGGTAGCCTTAGTATAGGAGCTTAAAACCGGTCTTGAGCACTGGTCCTAACATACAGCAGGGCAGAGTTGGGGGGTGGGGTGCTGGGGGTTTGGTTCGTGCCGAAGTAAGACAGCCCTGCAGAAGGAGCTGGGGGAGGGGGGCTTGTGCTCTTTTCAGGGACAATCTGTCCCTGGATAGCACACACTCACCCATCCAGATGTAACTCCTCAGCACCTAAACAGGGCCTCCTGGTAGTCCAATGATCCAGGGCCCTCACCTAGGATATTAAAGAACTGAAGAAACTAGATAACAACAAACCAAATAATCCAATTATAATGGGGAACACCTCTAAATAGAATTCTTAGTAAAGGAATCTAAAGTGACTGAGAAACACCTGAAGACATGGTCAACATCCTTAGCCATTAGGGAAATGAATATCAAAACTACTTTGAGATTTCATCTTACAAGGCTTAGAACTGTTAAGATCCATAACACAAGTGACAGCTAAGGCTGCCAAGGATATATAGCAAGGGGATTCATTGCTGTTGCAAGTCCAAACTTGTACAGCCAATGTAGAAATTATTATGCAGTCCTCAGGAAATTGGGAGTCAATCTACGTCAAGACCAATGTATACCACTACCACAAGGACATTTGCTCAACTGTGTTCATAGTGGCTTTGTTCATAAAAGCCATAAACTGCTATATCTGGGAGAGATTGTGTTGATTGATGATTGATGTGTGATGGCTCCTCCACTGTGGGTGGCAATATCTCTTTGAAATTGGGCTTGGGATACAAAAGGCTCCAATCTGACTAGGCAAGAGAGAAAGCCATGAAACACTCCTTGTCCGTGTATTTTTGCCTTCAACTATTAGCTTGCTTTTCTATCCTAAGCTCCCAAAATGATGAAGCCAAATTACCCCCACTCATTGTCTGAGCTGCTTTTCATTAAAAGATTTAATTGGAGCAACATGAATGCAGGTTAGAACAAAAAATGGAAAACCAAATGTAATATTGTTGATAGACAGAACCAGGGAATGATGTCTCTTGGAAGAGTATAGAAGATATCAAAACTTTAGGTGGCAAAAAAAAATAATACAAAGTAGTACAGAGAATTAATTAGCTGTTCTTGTAGGATCAGAAAGATGGAAATGTTAAGAGAAATGACAGAAAGTGGAGATTGAAATCATAGAATTTCAGTTGAAATTGATTATTCTAGAGGTTATTTTTGTGATATTTTGGATCAAAAATATTTCTTTTTCTGCCTCTGACCTGGAAATTTAGTAAAGCAAAATTTAAAAATATGAGCTAATTCCTTAAATGGAATATTGAATGTGGTGGATGGTTATTATTGATGATTCATTCAAGACTACAGTGAAAAAGAAAATACCAAGTGGGGGCAGAAATGAATGAAAATGAAAAGGCAGTTTCTTATGGCAGTCAATTACTGGAAAAGGCAGGGATTTTCAAGGATTTTATCACCATTATAGAGAAGGCCCTTGCTATAGAATGGAAGCCTAGCAAGGTGCTCTAAGGGTAAGACTTCATTCACATAAGCATTCAACTTATGGAAGGAGTAAGCAAAGTGATTCTTAACCATAACCCTAAACGCATTTTTCTTCATTGGTTACCATGAGCCTATAGTGACCCAGGTCAGGATGTAATTGATTGAATGAAAACCTCCCATATAGGAAGATGTATTTGAACATGTCCCTCTTCTTGGCAACTTTCATTTGATTGCTTGTGAATCCAGTAGGAGGAGGAGCCTTTCTGGATGAAATTCCTCATTGGACATGTGATATGAGTTTCTATAGCCTCAACCTATTCCCTGTTCTTTGTGCCTGCTATGTTGTGGTTGAAACTAATCGGTCAGCTTTCTTCTTTTGCTGTCATGACTTCCCTACAATTATAAACTCTATCACTAGATCACATAAGATTCAGCAAAATTAACTGCTATTTGATGCTAAGACAGTTTGGTAGCCTACAGTTTTCATTATTGTTTGTTTATTTCTGAATACAAGATTTGTCTGTGTAGCCCTAGATGTCCTGAAAGTTGCTCTGTATACCAGGCTGGCTTCAAACTCAATCCCCTGACCCTGATTCCCAAGTACTGTGATTAAAAGTGGGCCTTGATTTTTTTGTTATTATATTGCTGTATGATTGTTTTGTTCCTATCAAGCATATGCTGTTGTGCTGAGCTTCACCCATATCTTGAATTTTAAAATTTGACAGAGGGTATCATTATGTTTCCCAGGATGGCATGTATTCATGACATTGATACTGGTTGTGCTTTCTGAG
This sequence comes from Microtus obscurus, assembly GCA_963919715.1. Classification (NCBI taxonomy): domain Eukaryota; kingdom Metazoa; phylum Chordata; class Mammalia; order Rodentia; family Cricetidae; genus Microtus; species Microtus obscurus. The sequence goes on along the minus strand of CAWTZC010000281.1, from coordinate 30,837 downwards.
TCATTGGATTGCAGGTGCATCCACTTCTTCCTTCCTGTTTTGTTTTGTTTGAATTTTTATTTTAATATGAGTATTTACTTGTACATGGATATCTACCATGTGAGTGCCTGATCCTTACATTGATTAAAAGATGGAACTAGGAACCCTGAACTTGTAATAATGAATAGTTGTGATCCCCCCATGTAATTCCTTGAGTCAGACCAGGAGTACTCTTTATTGTTGAAACATCTTTCCTGCTCAGTGTTGATTATTTGTAATCAGCATATATATTTGATGTTTTCATTTGTCCATTTATAACTTTTTAAACATCCAGTGCCTTTTAGTAAAATCTTATTTATGTTGCAGTTTAAATTGAGACACTTCAGGTTTCTCATAGATGAATAAAGAGCTGGAGTAAATAGATAACTCTTTTCAGGAACTACAGCAAAATCCTCTGAGTTCTTTCAATCTTTTATGTTTGTTTGATTGACTTTTAAATGGAAACAGATCCTTAATATATATTTATGGCTGTCCTAGAAGTGATTGCAAGGACTAGGCCATTCAACTCAGAGGCAGATAGATATATGCCTCTGCCTTCTGAGTGCAAGGATTAAAGGCATGATTCAATACACCCAGCTTGACTATCTTATTTTTCTTTGTTTGCAGTTAGAAATTAATCATCCATACAATTTCTCTCATGTGTACTCTGTACTGTTGATCTGTTTACTTATCTTTCATTGTTGGTTAATAGGCATTTCAAAGGGTTTATAAATTACAGAGGTGAATCTTCCATTCAGTGTGTTTCTAAAGTGACTTGGTAATTAAATTGTGTCTATTTCATAGAATAAGTATGGGGAGCACCAAAGTTATATGACTATGCTGTCAAAGAAGTATATAATTGCTGTGTTGTCAAAGTCATGCTTTCTGTTGTACAAATGTATGAAATATTTTAGAATGCAGTGACCTATGATGATGTACATATTAACTTCACTTGGGAAGAATGGACTTTGCTGGATCCCACTCAGAGGAGTCTCTACAAAGATGTGATGTTGGAAACCTACAGAAACCTTACTAGTATAGGTAAGACTGAATTATATTTCATGTTTTAATATAAGGGGACAATTGTTCATTGGTAACTGGTGCTCTTTTGTAATATGATTGAGGAAGAAGAAGAATGAGATGAATAAATCAGGCATGGTTGTAAGGTTCACTGCAAATTGTAACTAGTTTTTTTACACCTTTCAATATATAACATACACTTTTTGGCATTATATTTTAGGATACAGTTGGGAAGACCATAATATTGAAGAACATTGTCAAAGTTCTAGAAGACATGAAAGGTAATTTTCATGTGTAAGCTGATAGAATTGTATCTCTGAGGAATTTGTAATGCATCCTATAAGTTTTAAACAAAAGCAACAGTGTAAATACTAAAGTGCATTGATGATTTTTAAATTCTCACAAAATCATATACCTTAATTTCAGATAAGTGAACTGCATTTGCAAGCCATTTTTTTAAGAAGGAAGACAAGGAAACAATGTCTTAACCTATATTAAAATTTGAATCATAATATGATGAGAGCTATATTGTAGAATTATCAATCCATTCATTTCATACTGTTCATATTATAAAATATATACATATTGAAAAAGTGATAAGTATCTCTCTAAAACTCTATTATACTAATGGTCCATAGAAAAGGTAGTTTAACTCATATACTTGTGACTGTGGAAAGTTTAGTGAGGGGGGCAGTTAAAGTCAACAGTCAAGGGGCAGCTGTTATGGAGAGGCAAAAATCCAGATAACACAAATCTATGAATGTAAAGTCAAACTGTGTGAACTAAATGTGGAAACCTTATATTTGTTATTGTTCTTTTACTAAGTATATTGTATGTTACTCTGGATACAAGCCACATGAGCATAGGGATGTGAAAATATATAACGTACCTTTTTCTCAGAACAGTTAGAAGATATGTAGCAGTTCCCATGTTGAATATACTTGTTAAATTTGTTGGACAAGTACATAAGTAATTGGTTTTTCTAGCCTCATTGTTAATATATCAGCAAGCTCAGATTTCATAAAAGCATCATGAGTACTAGGACTGTGTAAGTACTTCTGTTCGTCATAGTTCACTTACCAAATGTAGTATTCCTCACAATATAGGAAACTTTATGTATGCAACAAGGGTGGTGAAGCTCTGATAATTTTCAGTTCTCTTCAAATATGTAAAAATTCTCATATAGAAAAAAGATTCTGTAAATATGAACCATGGAATAAAGGCTGTTATCTATTGTCTTCAAAGATGCAAAAACAAGCCTTAATGAAGGGGAACAACAAGATTGTAAACATGGTGATAAAACCTTAAGTTATAATTTTTTTTTTAAAATTGGAGCAAATTGTAAAATTAATTCATACAGATAAAAATATTCAACAATGAATGTGCTAATTCTTTCACATGTACCACTATCATTACAGGCATGAAAAAAGTCAAACTAGAGAGAAAACTTCTGTATATACTCAACGTGTTAAAGCCTTCACATGTGACAGTCATCTACACAGGCTTGAAAGAACACATACTAGATTGAAACCCTATGAACATAATGAATGTGGTAAAGCCTTTTTAAATCCCAGTCTTCTTCAGATACATAAAAGAACACATACTGGAGAGAAGGACTGTGAATGTAATCAGTGTTGTAAAGTCTTTGCACATCACAGTCATCGACAAGAACATAACAGAACACACATACTGGAGAGAAACCCTATAAATATAATCAGTGTAGAAAAGTCTTTTTACACCATTGTCATCTACAAGAACATAAAAGAGCACATACTGGAGACAAGCCCTATGAATGTAATCAGTATGGTAAAGCTTTTGTGTGTCAGAGTTATCTCCGAAAACATGAAAGAAGCCATAATGGAGAGAAGCCCTATGAATGTAATCAGTGTGGAAAAGCCTTTGCACGTCACAGTAATCTCTGAATACATGAAAGAAGCCATACTGGAGAGAAGCACTATGAATGTAATCAGTGTGGTAAAGCTTTTGTGTATCAGAGTCATCTCCGAATACATGAAAGAAGCCATACTGGAGAGAAGCCCTATGAATGTAATCAGTGTGGAAAAGCCTTTGCATGTCTCAGTAGTCTCCGAAAACATGAAAGAAGCCATACTGGAGAGAAGCCGTATAAATGTAATCAGTGTGGAACAGCCTTTGCACGTCACAGTAGTCTCCAAACACATAAAAGAAGCCATACTGGAGAGAAGCCCTATGAATGTAATCAGTGTGGTAAAGCCTTTGCACATAACAGTAGTCTCCAAATACATGAAAGAAGCCATACTGGAGAGAACCCTATGAGTGTAATCAGTGTGGAAAAGCCTTTGTACGTCACAGTAATCTCAGAATACATGAAAGAAGCCATACTGGAGAGAAGCCCTATGAATGTAATCAGTGTGGAAAAGCCTTTGCATGCTATAGTCATCTACAAGTACATGAAAGAAGCCATACTGGAGAGAAGCCCTATGAATGTAATCTGTGTAGAAAAGCCTTTGCATGTCGCAGTTATCTTCAAATACATCAAAGAAGCCATACTGGAGAGAAGCCCTATGAATGTAATCAGTGTGGAAAAGCCTTTGCACGTCAGAGTAGTCTCCAAATACATGAAAGAAGCCATCCTGTAGAGAAGCCCTATGAATGTAATCAGTGTGGTAAAGCCTTTTCACATAACAGTAGTCTACAAATACATGAAAGAAGCCATACTGGACAGAAGCCCTCTGGAATGTAATCAGTGTGGAAAAGCCTTTGCATGTCGCAGTTATCTCCGAATACATGAAAGAAGCCATACTGGACAGAAGCCGTATGAATGTAATCAGTGTGGAAAAGCCTTTGCACATAACAGTAGTCTCAATACATGAAAGAAGCCATACTGGACAGAAGCCCTATGAATGTAATCAGTGTGGTAAAGCCTTTGCACATAACAGTAGTCTCCAAATACATGAAAGAAGCCATACTGGAGAGAAGCCCTATGAATGTAATTAGTGTGATAAAGCCTTTGCTTATAGCATAGTTATTTTCAAGGTGCCTCAATGCCTGTGATATTGTTTAAAGAGTTGTTTTAATTGTAATTTTGTGATGTCATTATAAGTTTGTGTGAGTTTGTAAAGTTTTCATGTTTGCTTCTGAGAATGTTTGACCCTCGGATCTTGTGGCAAGAATTACAGGAAGTTTTCAAAAAGTAGGCCTTGGTTCTAGGAATGAATATTTCTTAATTGCCCAGCCATGTCTAGTGCTCTAAATTTTTTTTGACATTGTAAATTGTATAATTCTTTTTTTTTTGATTTTTTTTATTGGAAAAAAAAAAGAAATTTCTGCCTCCTCCCCGCCTCCCATTTTCCTCCCACTCCTCCCTCTCCTCCTCCCCTCCCCCCCACTCCTCCCCCTCCCTCTCCAGCCTGAAGAGCAGTCAGGGTTCCCTGCCCTGTGGAACGTCCAAAGTCCTCCCCCCTCACTCCTGGTCTAGGGAGGTGAACATCCAAACTGGGTAGGCTCCCACAAAGCCAGAGCATGAAGTAGGATCAAAACCCGGTGCCATCGTCCTTGGCTTCTCAGCAGCCCTCATTGTCCACCAAATTCAGAGAGTCCGGTTTTATCCCATGCTTTTTCAGTCAGAGTCCAGCTGGCCTTGGTGAGCTCCCAAAGAATCAGCCCCACTGTGTCCACGGGTGGGCGCACCCCTTGTGGTCCTGACTTCTTTGCTCATATTCTCCCTCCTTCTGCTCTTCATTGGGACTTTGGGAGCTCAGTCCAGTGCTGCAGTGTGGGTCTCTGTCTCTATCTCCATCCATCGCCAGATGAAGTTTCTATGGTGATATGCAAGATATTCATCAGTATGGCTATAAGATCTTCACCAACCCCGCAACAGACAAAGGTCTGATATCTAAAATATATAAAGAACACAAGAAACTAGACTTTAAAATGCTAATTAACCCAATTAAAAAATGGGGCACTGATCTGAAGAGAGAATTCTCAACAGAAGAAGTTCAAATGGCCAAAAGGCACTTAAGGTCATGCTCAGCCTCATTAGCGATCAGGGAAATGCAAATCAAAACAACATTGAGATATCACCTTACACCTGTCAGAATGGCTAAAATAAAAAACACTAATGATAGTCTTTGCTGGAGAGGCTGTGGAGAAAGGGGTACCCTCATCCATTGCTGGTGGGAATGCAAACTTGTGCAACCACTTTGTAAAGCAATGTGGCGGTTTCTCAGGAAATTTGGGATCAACATACCCATGGACCCAGCAATGCCACTCTTGGGAATATACCCACGAGATGCCTGATCATATGACAAGGACATTTGTTCAACTATGTTCATAGCAGCATTATTTGTAATAGCCAGAACCTGGAAACAACCTAGATGCCCTTTAATGGAAGAATGGATGAAGAAAGTATGGAATATATATACATTAGAATACTACTCAGCGGTAAAAAACAATGACCTTGTGAATTTTGCATGCAAATGGATGGAAATAGAAAACACTATTCTGAGTGAGGTAACCCAGACCCAAAAGGATGAACATGGGATGTACTGACTCATAATTGGTTTCTAGAGATAAGTAAAGGTCAGTGAGTCTATAATTTGATATCCCAAAGAAACTAAATAAGAAGGTGAACCCAAAGAAAAGCATATAGCTATCCTCCTGGTTATGGTAAGTAGACCAGTTTGCCGGGCAAAAATTTGGGATCTTGGGGGCACGGTGGGAGGGGGGTAAGGGGAGAAGGGGAGAGAAATGTGACAAGGGAGGTTGGAGGGAACTTGGGGAAACAGGATGATTGGGATAAAGGAAGGTTGGTTAGGGGAGCAGAGAAGCACACATCTTAATTAAGGGAGCCATCTTAGGGTTGGCAAGAGACTTGGAATTAGAGGGGCTCCCCAGGTGCCCAGGGGCGATGTCCCCAGTTAGCTCCTGGGGCAGCTGTGGATAGGGAACCTGAAAGGACTCTATCATAGTGCTCTAAATTTTTAAAGCCTATTTGTATCATGTTGAAGTCAAGTAATAGGGATAAACTCATATGAGAGAAAAACTCTATTCCTGAAAATGATTTTGTAAAGACATTGGACATCACAGTTGTCTTCTGCTTCAAGAAAAAAAATCCTGTTTCCTTTATTTTTGTAATAGCCTTGAAGGAAGTGAATTAGTTACCATGTTCACTGAAGACTGATGTTAGAGATCACTTCATTGTGGTTTCTACTTTGAAACATTTGAGGTAGATACTAAAATGTGCTTCATGTGAGACAAATTCATTTCTTGCCTCTAAAACTTTCCAGAAATTAGAAAAATCATAAACCTTGCTTTATCAAGAGTTGCTGTTTGAGTGTAGCCTATGTTTGGTTTCAGAGTATCTGAACTATGAGGGAAAGGGTACTGGAACACAAACACAAGGGACACCATATTTTGGAAGAGGAACAAGAAGTTCTCTGAGAGACTAGAGAAAAGTTTCTACTAAAATACCAATTTTTCAGACTCGAGCCCTGTGTTTCCCGAGGGTGTAATGGCAGAGCTGGGAAGGGCTGTGCTGGCTTAGTAATTTGATTTCTGCTCATCTAGTAAGGGAACTGCTACTGTCTTGAGGCTCAGCTGGGCAATTCTAGCTCTTGAGGGGAATCTGGGCAAGCCTAGCAATCAGAGCACCAGTGGGAAAGTAGATTGTGAGCAATGAGGGAGCCAATAGGGAGCCATGAGAGTTGTTTTTTCCCTAAATTGTATATTTGATTTCTACCTCCAGTTCTTATCCCACCTTCCTCTGAAGAGGTAATACCTAACTACCATTATGAGATTGGGGCAATGACTGTTCTGGTTTGTTTCAGCTGAACTTTTTCTTTTGGCATCAGGTGGTAGTATTATGGAGCCCTTCCATGAGCCTCTCATAAAGACCAAAGTCTCAGATGTGGACAGAGTTGTCTGGAAAGATGTACTGTTGTCTGGGAAGCACTAACATATCCAAAGTCCATAAGGCATCCTTGACAGACTCACAATAGCTTCCATCTGTTAGAGGTTTCCATTTACCTTCTACTGTTGGACTCAAGAGTGATGAGCCCACAACCAATTGTCACACAATTTTATACGCACTGTTTCGACAGCCAAAAGTCAGCATGATGCCCTCCCCATGTGGCTTCTGGATAGAGAGAAGAGAAGGTATTTAGCATCATTTAATATGGAGGGTAAAACAATCCTAGGCCTGTCCTTCTTTGCTGTGTGCAGGTGCTCTAGGAGCCAAGGTCTGATGTCTCACATCCACACAGATTCTTTTTATTAAGAAAATATTACTGAGATTTGCTATCTAACTAACATCTCATGTAGACTTACATCTAATGTCTGTGGAGTGTGAACCGTTGTGTTGTTCACTATCCTCTTATCCTTTGATTAAAATTTCTTCTTGAGTACTGAAGGCCGATGCAGGTGTCAAAAATTAATCTTTCTTTCTGTGTTGTCAATGCCAGTTGAGCATCTAGTCTTTAGAGGTCACTTGTGCTTGGAAGGAACCTCAGAATCTTCATGTCTCTCTTTTCTCAGTTGTCCATCAATGTGAGGATAAGTCAAAAGCTTTGCTTTTTGTACCGTGGCTTACTTTGAAGCCTTGAAGACATCTTTCCCACATTGATGCTCCTTTTGTACACTTGATAATGATTCCAATTCATTGATTGGGTTCTCCATGGCCTCCATGAACAGGACAATAAATGATCAATAAGTAGCCTTTGTTCCTATGAACTTCACTGATCTTGTACAGAAATGAGAGAAATATTCTGCCTTTTGTTCCCTGTAATGACATGCAGAATAGCTTCTAAGAATGATTATTAAACACCTAGAAGATCAGTTTTATACTAGTTTTGTACTTTTTAACTACTTTATAATACTTCAAGAGTCAGACACAACTCAATAAACTTTTTTGGCATACTTTCCAACCACTTCTTGAAATAGTTGGAATCTGACCTTTGCAAACTTCAATAAATATATGATTCCTAAGTCTCATCCTTATGTAGTTAAACAACTTACTCAGAACTTTATAGCTTGTAAAACCTTTCCAGTCTTCTTTATCCCGGGAGCCATCTATTCTTAATCATATTCATACATCTAAGTCCTTTTTTTACTATGGTCATTTACATATTTATATTCTTCTAACATGTTCTTTTATGTACTGCTTCTTTTTCCTAATATCATAATAAGTAGGAACATTAACAAATATGTTTATGGTCTGTTGTGAGAATTTTCTCCCCCATGGAAGGGGCAGAAGCAATTTCTATCCCATAACCATAATTTCCAATGAAGATACAAAGTACAGTTTCACCAAAGTCCATCCTGGGGAACCAACCAGTGAGTTTATTGAGCTTACTTACTGAGCACGGTTGAAAAGGTACATACAAGGGTTTTGATTCTGTGGTGGTTTGAATCAAAATGACCCCCAAAGTCCCATGGAGAGGCACTATTAGGAGGTGTGGCCTTGTTGAACTATGTCATAGTCACTTTCTGCTGCCTGCTGATCTGGATGTAGAACACTCAGCTCTTTCTCCAGCACCATTTCTGCTTACATCCACCATGCTTTCTGCCATGATGATAATGGACTAAATCCTCTGAAACTGTAAGCTAACCTCAATCAAATGTTTTCCTTTATAAGTGTTGCTGTGGTCATGGGGTTTCTTCACAGCAATAGAAGCTCTAACTAAGATACCCAAAAGCAGTCACACAGGCACCTTTCCATCCAGTATGTACAATGGCTCTCCACTAGCTCCATATGTGGAGCTTACCTTCTCTCTATACTTCCACTGTCCATATACTCTCCCTTACAATACATTTCTCAGTGAACATAGGATGTAAGCCTGATAGCACTCAAGGTCAATCCCACTTTCAAAGATGGCTTTCTCATATGTGAATACACAGAATGTACATCCTCCGTCCCAAGTCTTTCCCAGGCTATGTACTCTAGTTCATCCCTAAAACCAGAAGGTCACATGTCATTAGGGATGAACTGCATATAGTTGCCTGGAAAAGAGGCTTTGTACTCAGATCAAATGGGATATTATTTTCTTGATGGAATATCAACATTCAGCAAACCTGATGGTGGCCATCCTTTGTAAGCAGCCATGGCTGATCATGGAAGATACCAAACATTTGTTTAAGATAGTGCTGAGCAGAGTTTCTGACCCGCGGCTGCATCCCGGGAGAAGGAACTACATCCTGCAGGGCCTATAACCCCCCCCCCCGCATACTGCCTCTCTTTTCCTACCTCACCCAGCGTGCATCCAGAACCCTCCCCACTTCTGCCTCCCTGCTGTCTTTGGGCAAATAACAACACCCAGCTCAGCCTTTCTGGGCACTGGGATGGAATCCAGAGGGCAGCCGGGCGGGCGGGAATTTCTTTGTTTCAATAGCCTGCCTGTAGCAAGCAGGGTAGGCGCTTTTTTTATGAGCTACCCAACCAGCAAGGAGCTGATCTCAGAACCAGGGAGAACCATCTCGGGGTGAGTGAGTTTCTGACCCGCAGCAGCAGCCCGGGACAAGGAACTATTTCCTGCAGGGCCTATACCCCTGCATACTGACTCTCTCTTCCTACCTCACCCAGCGTGCATCCAGAACCCTCCCCACTTCTGCCTTCCTGCCATCTTTGGGCAAATAACAACACCCAGCTCAGCCTGTTTGGGCCCTGGGATCTAATCTGGAGGGCAGCCAGGCGGGTGGGAATTCCTTTGTCTCAATAGCCTGCCTGCAGCAAGAAGGGTAGGTGCTTTGTTTATGAACTACCCATCCAGCAAGGAGACCTGATCTAGGCACCAGGAGAACCATCACTGTGGCACCTAGAGAGCTATCACGTGAGAGTGCCATCACTGGGAAGTTACATCAGTGGGCAAGGAGACCTGATCCTGTAAAAGAAGATCCTAAGGGGAGCATTCGGAGGAAGAGATGGGCAGGCGCCAGTGCAAGAATTCACCCAACAATCTGAAAAATAACATGAAACCACCAGAAACCAGTGACCCCATAACAGGAGGACATGAACACCTTAATCAAGAAGAAGTAGAAAAAATAGACTTTATGAAAGTGATTGACGTCCTTAAACAGCGTGTAAAAAATGCCCTTATAGAAATGGATGAGAAGTATAACAGAAAGTTTGAAGAATTGAATAACTCAGTGAATGATACCCTTGGAAACCAAGGAAAAACAATCAAACAGATAATGGAAACAGTTCAAGACTTGAAAACTGAAATGGAGACAAGGAAGAAAACACAAACAGAGGGCCGGCTGGACATAGAAAATCTAGGTAAATGAATAGAAACTACAGAAACAAGTATAACCAACAGAATACAAGAGATTGAAGAAAGAATCTCAGATGCTGAAGATACCATAGAGAAAATAAATGCACTGATCAAAGAAAACAGCAAATCCAACAAACTCTCATCACAAAACATTCAGGAAATCTGGGACACAATAAAAAGACCAAACCTAAGAATAATTGGGATTGAAGAAGGAGAAGAAGTACAGCTCAATGGTCCAGAAAATATATTTAATGGGAAGTTATAAGAAGAAAACTTTCCCAACCTAAAGAAAGATATTCCTAAGAAGACTCAAGAAGCATACAGAACACCAAATAGGTCTGGATCAAAAAAAAAATCCCCCTAGCCATATAATAATCAAAACACAAAGCATAGAGAATAAAGAAAGAATATTAAAAGCTGCAAAGGAAAATGGCCAAGTTACTTATAACGGTAAACCTATCAGACTTACACCTGACTACACTATGGAAACCATGAAAACTAGAAGGTTCTGGATAGATGTTCTACAGAAACTAAGAGACCATGGATGCAAACCCAGACTACTATACCCAGCCAACCTTTCGTTCACTATAAATGGAGAAAATAAAATTGTTCAGGATAAACAAATTTAAACAATACACAGCCACAAATCCAGCCTTACAGAAAGTAATAGAAGGAAAATCACAAACCAAGGAGTCCAACAATGCCCACAATAACTCAGACATCTAGAGACCCTTCACCAGCACAACTCAAAGAAGGAAAGCACACAAACTCTTCTACTAGAAAGTGTCCAGAGTGAACAACCACTGGTCATTAATATCACTTAATGTCAATGGACTCAACTCACCTACAAAAAAGGCACAGGCTAAGAGATTGATATGAAAACAGGATCCAACATTCTGCTGTTTACAAGAAACACACCTCAACCACAAAGAAAGGCACCTACTTAGAGTAAAGGGATGGGAAAAGATTTATCAAGCAAATGGACCTAAGAAACAAACAGGTGTGGCCATACTAATTTCTAACAAAGCTGACTTCAAACTTAAATCAATCAGAAGAGATGCAGAGGGACATTTTATACTCATAACAGGAACAATTCATCAGGATGAAGTCTCAATCCTGAATACTCTATGCCCCTAATATAAAAGCACCCACTTATGTAAAAGAAACATTACTAAAACTCAAGGCTGCCATCAAACCGCACACACTAATAGTAGGAGATTTCAACACTCCTCTCTCACCAATGGACAGGTCAATCCGACAGAAACCTAACAGAGAAATAAAAGAATTAATGGAGGTAATGAATCAAATGGACTTAGACATCTATAGAACATTCCACCCAAATAAGAAAGAATATACCTTCTTCTCTGCAGCTCATGGAACCTTCTCGAAAATTGACCACATCCTCGGTAACAAAGCAAACTTCCACAGTTACAAAAAAATATTAGTAACCACCTGTGTCTTAGTAGATCACCATGGATTAAAGTTAGAATTCAACAACAATGCTTCCCCCAGAAAGCCTACAAACTCATGGAAACTGAACAATCAACTACAGAACCACACCTGGATCAAGGAACAAATAAAGAAAGAAATTAAAGTCTTCCTTGAATTCAATGAAAATAAAGAAAAAACCTACTGAAACTTATGGGACACTATGAAAGCAGTCCTAAGAGGAAAGTTCATAGCACTAAGTACCCACTTAAATAAAACAGAGAAAGCACACAGTGGAGACTTAACAGCCCACATGAAAGCTCTAGAAAAAAAAGAAGCAGACTCACCTAGGAGAGTAGAAGACTGAAATAATCAAACTGAGGGCTGAAATCAACAAAATAGAAACACAGAAAACAATCCAAAGAATCAATGAAACAAAAAGCTGGTTCCTGGAGAAAATCAACAAGATTGATAAACCCCTATCCAAACTAATCAAACGGCAGAGAGAGAATATGCAAATTAATTAGATCAGAAATGAAAAGGGGGGACTTAACCACAGACACAGAGGAAATTCAGAGAATCATTAGATCTTACTACAAAAGCGTATGCCACAAAACTGGAAAATTTTAAAGAAATGGACACTTTTTTAGATAAATACCATATACCAAAGTTAAATCAGGACCAGGTGAACAATCTAAATAGACCTGTTAGTCGTGAAGAATTAGAAATTGTTATCAAAAAAAGCCTCCCTACCAAAAAAAAGCCCAGGACCAGATGGTTTCATTGCAGAATTCTACCAGAACTTCCAAGAAGACCTAATACCTTGACTCCTTAATGAATTTCCCAATATAGAAACAGAAGAGTCATTGCCAAACTCCTTTTATGAAGCTACAGTTACTCTGATACCAAAACCACACAAAGACTCAACCAAGAAAGAATTACAGGCCAATATCGCTCATGAACATTGACGCAAAAATCCTCTACAAAATACTGGCAAACCGAATCCAAAAAACACATTAGAAAAATTATCCATTATGAACAAGTAGGCTTCATCCCAGAGATGCAGGGGCTGGTTCAGCATACAAAAATCTATCAACGTAACCTTCATATAAATAAGCTGAAAGAAAAAAAACCATATGATCATTTCATTAGATGCTGAAAAAGCATTTGACAAAATTCAACATCCCTTTATGAGAAAAGGCTTGGAGAGATTAGGGGATACAAGGGCATACCTAAATATAATGAAAGCTATTTACAGCAAGGCCGACAGCTAATATCAAATTAAAAGGAGAGAAACTCAAAGCCATCCCACTAAAATCAGAAACACGACAAGGCTGTCCACTCTCTCCATACCTCTTCAATATAGTGCTTGCAAAGTTTTAGCAATAGCAATAAGACAACATAAGGGGATCAAGGGGATTCAAATTGGCAAGGAAGAAGTTAAACTTTCTTTATGTGCAAATGATATGATAGTGTACATAAGCCCAAAAACTCTCCACCAAAGAACTCCCCCTACGGCTGATAAACACCTTTAGTAATGTGGCAGGATACAAGATCACTCCAAAAAAATCAGTCGCCCCTCCTTTACACAAAGGATAAGGAAGCAGAGAGGGAAATCAGAGAAGACATCACCTTTCATGATAGCCACAAACAGCATAAAATATCTTGGGTAACTCTAACCAAGGAAGTGAAAGATCTATTTGATAAGAACTTTAGGGCATTGAAGAAAGAAATTGAAGAGGATACCAGAAAATGGAAGGATCTCCCTTGCTTTTAAATTGGGAGGGATCAACATAGTAAAAAATGGCAATTCTTCCAAAGGCAATTTATAGATTCAATGCAATCCCCATCAAGGTCCCATCAAAATTCTTCACAGATCTTGAGAGGACAATAATCAACTTTATATGGAAAGACAAAAAACCAGGATAGTTAAAGCAATCTTATACAATAAAGGAACTTCTGGAGACATTACCATCCCTGACTTCAAACTCTATTACAGAGCTACAGTAATGAAAACAGTGTGGTATTGGCATAAAAACAGAGAAGTCGACCAATGCAATCGTACAAAAGACCCGGATTTTAACCCCACAAACCTATGAACACCTCATTTTTCGATAAAGGAGCTAAAAAGCATACAATGGAACAAAGAAAGCGTCCTCAACAAATGGTGCTGGCATAACTGGATGTCAACCTGTAGAAGAATGAAAATAGACCCATATCTATCACCATGCACATAACTCAAGTTCAAATGGATCAAAGACCTCAATATCAATCTGAGCACACTGAACCTGATAGAAGAGAAAATGGGAAGTACCCTACAATAGTTGGGCACAGTGAGATTGCTTCCTATGTATAACCTCAGCAGCACAGACATTAAGGTAAACATTGAATAAATGGGATCTCCTGAAACTGAGAATCTTCTGTAGGGCAAAGACACTGTCTCTAAGACAAAAAGGCAACCCACTGACTGGGAGAAGATCCACCAACCCCGCAACAGACAAAGGTCTGATTTCCAAAATATATAAGAAACTAGACTTTAAAACGCTAAATAACCCAATTAAAAAATGGGGCACTGAACTGAACAGAGAATTCTCAACATAAGAATTGCAAATGGCCAAAAGACACATAAGGTCATGCTCAACCTCCTTAGCAATCAGGGAAATGCAAATCAAGACAACTTTGAGATACCATCTTATACCTGTCAGAATGGCTAAAATCAAAAACACCAATGATAGCCATTGCTGGAGAGGTTGTGGAGGAAAAGGTACACTCCTTCATTGCTGGTGGGAATGCAAACTTGTGCAACCACTTTTGAAAGCGGTGTTTTGGTTTCTCAGGAAAGTCGGGATTAACCTACCCCTGGACCCAGCAATACCACTCTTGGGTATATACCCAAGAGATAACCCTATCATATGACAAAAGCACTTGTTCAACTATGTTCATAGCAGCATTATTTGTAATACGCCAGAACCTGCAAACAACCTAGATGTCCTTCAATAGAAGAATGGATGAAGAAAGTGTGGAATACTACTACATATTAGAGTACTACTCTAGCGGTAAAAAAAACAATTACTTCTCAAATTTTGCATGCAAGTGGATGGAAATAGAAAACACTATCCTGAGTGAAGGTATCCCAGACCCAAAAGAGGAACATGGGATGTACTCACTCATAATTGGTTTCTAGTCATAAATAATGGTCATTGAGTCTATATTCTGTGATCCTAAAGAAGATAAATAAGAAGGTGAACCCAAAGAAAAACATATAGTTATTATCCTGGATAATGGGAAGTAGACAAGATTGCTGGGCAAAAAAATTGGAACTTGGGGTGGGGTGGGACTGGGGGCAAGGGAGATGGGGGAGAGAAAGTAAGAAGGGGGAGAATGGGTGGAACTTGGGAAAACGGGATGATTGGGGAGAAAGGAAGGTTGGATAGAGGAGCAGGAATCACATAACTTAATTAAGGGGAGTCATCTTAGGGTTGGTAAGAGACTTAAACCTAGAAGGGCTCCCAGGTACCCAGGGCGATATCCCATTGCTCCCTTGGGCAGCTGAGGATAGGGAACCTGAAATGACCCTATCCTATAGCCATACTTATGAATATCTTGCATGTCACCATAGAACCTTCATCTGGAGATGGATGGAGATAGAGACAGATACCCACACTGGAGCATTGGACTAAGCTCCCAAGGTCCCAATGGGGAGCAGAAGGAGGGAGAACATGAGCAAGGAAGTCGGGACCATGAGGGGTGCACCCTACCCACTGAAACAGTTGGTCTGATCTAAGTGGGAGCTCACCAAGGCCAGCTGGACTGTGACTGAAAAAGCATGGGATAAACCGGACTCTTTGAACATGGCAGACAATGAGGGCTGATGAGAAGCCAAAGACAATGGGCGGTTTTGATCCTACTTCTGCTTTGGCTTCATGTGGGAGCCTAGCCAGTTTGGATGTTCACACTCCTAGACCTAGGTGAAGGGGCAGGGACCTTGGACTTTCCACAGGGCAGGGAACCCTGACTGCTCTTCCAGACTGGAGAGGGAAGGGGAGAGAGTGGGGGGAGGAGGGAGAAGAGTGGGAGGAGGGGGAGGGAGAAATGGGAGGCTGGGAGGTGGGAATTTCTTTTTTTTCTTTCAATAAAAAAAGTAAAACAACCAAAAGCAACATGTTTGAGAGAAATGAGAACTTTCATATTGATAAAATAAAAAAATACTTAAAATATAAAAAAAAGATAATTATGGAAATTTGCCCTTGATTAGATAATCAAAAAGTTCAATCAGACAAAGATAGGACTGATCCGATGTAATGTTCCTCCTAATGTTGAGTGTGGTGATGGCATATGACTTTAGCCCAAGCACTGAGAGGCAGAAGAAGGTGGATCTCTGTGTTCCAGGCCAGCCAGAGCTATATCCATAGAGCTGTCTGAATCAGTCAGTTAATTCAAAGTTTTCTTTTAATTTTCCAAACTTAAGCATGGACATCTGTAGGCATGGTACCTGCTTATGCTCTCCTAACCTTGTGGTCCTTTTGTCCTATGGGCTTACACTTGCTCTGTTTCCAAGAGTGGGCCCCATGGGCCATCCAGATCTCTTTTACAGCCAAATTTCTTTATTAAGATCCTTGTTGCAACAACTTTCTATCAGGATGTGACTGTCTTTCAAATGTTCAGCCTCCCATAACATTGTCTACATCTTTAGTTACGTATTCCTGCATATTTGCAAAGAGTTGCTTTGTTACTTGTTTTAAAACTAAAGAAATAAAAATCTCTGATGGCTTAAAAAAAAGATAGTGCTGAGCAACAACAAATGAAAAGAAAACTGAATAGAAACTGTATATGATTATGTAGTAAATTTGGTTTTCCTTGGTACAAACTATTCAACTAAACATTAAATAAACACAAGGCATTATTCATGTGGTCCATGGCATTGCTACTATAACCATGCTTTTGAGTTTTAATGTAAGTATATAGTTGATTCCAAAAAAAACAGCAAATGCATAAGAAAATATCAATGTAATTGATGTTTGCAGCATCCAGTACAACACAAACTAAGAAATCCCTCTTAAAACTATGATGCTCCAGCTTCTCTACAGAGTTACACAGGCAGCAGCTCTTTATCCATTCTATGGGTGAGTATCTCATTTGCTCTCTTTTCACTACAGACATGTATACATAAAAGTTAAATAAATATTTACATCTGATCATCCAAATCTTTAATAGTCCTGATTAACATACTACGTGTCTTTGGGGTATTTCTGAGGCAGCCCTTCCTCAGCTAAATTCTACTTGGTGTGACTAACTCTCTCCTAAGCATTGGTCCATCCTTTATATCACCAATTCTACTCTTCTCCATTGCAACTTGAGTAGTGGAGTACTGCACAGTACATTAGATGCCATTTACAACTTCCACAAATTAACTCCAAATGGACCTTACACTTAAATGTCAAATGCTATGCAGAACTTCTAGAAAATACTTGAAACTAGGCCCCTCTGACTTTGGCAACCTGCCTAGGCTTTCGGAGGTTTCTCTAAGGCAATGATGTATAGAGCCACAACAGAGCTCTTTCTCTAATATCAGGAATATGCTTGGGAGAGCTGGTAAAGATGTGGGGCCAGGGCCTTTGGAAAAGGGTTGTTTCATATCCTCAGAACCCAAGACTTTTTCACAGAAGGGTAGAAACTGTGGTTATCAGTTCCAACACCACTGTGGACTTTGTTTATTATGTTCTTGATTTACCCGATATTCCTCTTGTGCAACATTGTCTGATTAGCCTCTTTCTGAATTTGTCTACTTTCCTTTTCAAACCAAACCCATTGATTTACCTTTGCAAGAGACTTGCTGTTAAATTTAATGTAAATCTTCAGCCAATCTGAGATATGTTTGTCTTTATATTTGCAGCCAGTGCTGGGAATTCTGTGCTGTTTCCCTTCTGCTCATCTGATTCTGACACTTAGACCTGTTGAAATGGGGGCGCCGGGTTTGCATCCCCAACACCCCAATCGCCCGGCTAGCTCAGTCGGTAGAGCATGAGACTCTCTTAATCTCAGGGTCGTGGGTTCAGCCCCACGTTGGGCGCCATCTGTTGAAATTGGGGTGTCGGGGTTGCGTCCCCCAACACCCCAGTCGCCTGTCTAGCTTATGCCCGAAATAACAACACACAAACTGTATTCATTTAAACACTGCTTGGCCCATTATTTCTAGTCTCTTCTTGTTGGCTAGCTCTTGCACCTGGACTAGCCCATTTCTAATATTCTGTGTTAGCACCCCAAGGTGTGCTTACTGGGGGAGATTCTAGCCTACGTCCATCTTGGTCGGAGCTTCATCACAAGTGCCTCAGGAGAGCAGAGCCATCCTGTCTGCCCGCTAGACAGGATCCTGACATCTCTGAGCAGAGCTGCATGAATTCTCTCTGACCTCACTTCCTCTTCCTGTCCGTATACTATTCTGTTTACTCCACCCACCTATGTTCTAACCTATAGGACCAGCCAAGCAGTGTCTTTATTTTAAACCAATGAAATTAAAGATTGATAAACAGATTGATATATGACACTCCCACATCACTTCCCCTTTTCATGTTTAAACAAAAAGGAAAAACCTTAACTTTAACATAGCAAAATTACATAAAACAGTTATCAAGTAAAAATTACAATAATCTTTATCATAACTAAAGAAAGAAAAAGTATAACTACAACTAACTATTCTTAACTCCATCAAAGAACTCCAGAAAGATACAATATCACCTAAGCAAACAAGAAATAAGCAATGTTCAAACTCTAGAAATGACAGAGACATCTCACTGCCCCTGGACAGTCACCCAAAGTTCCTCTGTACCGTTGGGGCATCCATCTTCAGCCTACAGGCCCATAGTTTTTCAGCAGACATTCCACAAAGCAGGAAATTTCAAAGGCAGTCACTATCTGCTTGTCCTGAAGAATGTCTTGCAGACTCTTTCATGAATCAGGAACCCTGAAAGATCATCTCACCTTTAGGCAAGTTCAGTAGTCCTCTCTCTCCGGGTTCTCTGTGTCCAGTTTATGCAATAGTCCAAGCAAGAACAATTTCTTGCCCAATGGCCTATCAAACTCCATAAGGATCCTCTTCGATGCCCATCTTTTTCTTGAAGTAGATCTGCTGCCAGGAGCAGAGTGTCTCATTGTCATGAAAAGTCCTAAGTTATTAAAACATTAAATGTCCTATTTTGTAGTCTTCGAAAGATATGAAAAATGCCTATCTATCTAAAATATATCTCTATATATCTAGAAAATCTAACTAACATAACTACAAGCTTGACCATTATCGATGATTATCCATTAACAACCTATATACATTATATTTTTAAATGAACTACACAATCACAATACCTTAAACAATATCAGAAATACATATACATATAAGAAAATTGACCTTAAATTTAAATCACTAAAGCAAATCCATATCAATGTAAATTATTCATACCTATACCATTTCCCCCTTTAAATGTAAAAAAAAACACTTATAAACCATATTTGGGGAACATGGGTGCAGTTATCTCTCCAAACTGCTTCCTGCTGAATAGGGGGGGCGTTGTTAATTGGGTCTTTCATGGTATAACCTGTGTGCTAGTTTCATCTCAGTTGGCAGTTGAGCGAGCGATTTTCTGAAGCGTTCACAGCAATCCTTCAGGAGCGTGGTCCATCATACCATATTCGGATAGAAGAAATGAACAGGGTCTCATCCTCTGTGAAAACAAAAAATGAAACTCCTTTTCCAAAGTATTCATATCCTTACATCCAATTTCTGAAGCATTTTTAAAATATCTATCTCGGATTAGTTCAGCAGCATTTACAAACAAATATCTTTTAGCAGCTTTTGGTCCTTCCTCAGCATTCAAATGATTCAAACAGAGCATAATAGCATACAGTATCGAAATTTTCTGTGTACTTTTTCCATCTTTGTGTGCTTTGTTTTAACCTCTATTTCATTTATTTTTACTTTTAAATTTTTGCTTTTTTTGACCTGGACACTGTAGACCAGGCTGTTCTTGAAGTCTCAGAGATCTGCCTGTCTCTGCCTCCCAGGCACTGGGATTAAAGGTGTATGCTACTACACCTTGAACTCAAGAGATCTGTTTGTCTCTGCCTTCTAGGCACTAGGATTAAAGGCGTGTGCCACCACACTTTGAAGTCACAGAGGTCAATCTCGCCTCTGCCTTCCAAGTGTTGGGATTAAAGGTGTGTCCTACCACACCGAACTACTTTTCTTACTTCCTTATTTTTGATTTTTACTTTAAAACTTTAACTTTTAGTCTGCATATATTTTTAACACCGTAAATCATTTAAAATTTCTTTGTCTTTGAATCTCTTTTTACTGTATCTCTCTCTGTTTTTCTGACCACATGAGTCTTTAATTTAGCAAGCAATATCAGTAGGACTAAAGGCATGGCTTTGCCAGCTAGATCCAGTCCATTCCTTAGCTTTTCCAGCCCTGTGGCTGAGGTACCAGCCAGGGCCGCGTTCTGTGCCACAAGTCTACAGTGTTTCAAGGTCCCTGCCAGCAATTAAGCTGCAACAGACAACATTCAAGTCCTTTTTTCTGTAGTCTGCCCTCCTGCCTCAAACAGTCAGAATTTGCCCTGGCAGGATGGCCCAGAAAGCCGCAGCATTTTTTAAACGGCACAGCTTTTTTCCTGCTACAGGCTGAAAACCAAAAAGCATGCCTTCAGCTCTTTCGTCAATACCGTTTCAGTGATTCGTGGCAGAACCTCTTAATGAGCTGCAGGGCTTTGCAGCTAAAGCTGAGTCAGGAAGCCTCTCTTAGCTGAGATCGCTGCTTGGCTCTAGCAGGCAGAGCAGAACTGAGAAACTGCTGCTACCAAGAAAACATGCTTTACTCTTTCCCAAGCTTTTTTCAGACTTTTCTGTGGATTCAGTTGCCCACACGTTGGGCAGCCATCTGTTGAAATTGGGGGTGTCGGGGTTGCGTCCCCCAACACCCCAGTCGCCTGGCTGGCTTATACCCGAAATAACAACACACAAACTGTATTCATTTAAACACTGCTTGGCCCATTATTTCTAGTCTCTTCTTGTTGGCTAGCTCTTGCACCTGGACTAGCCCATTTCTAATATTTCTGTGTTAGCACCCCGCAAGGTGTGCTTACTAGATTCTAGCCCTACGTCCATCTTGGTCGGGCTTCATCACAAGTGCCTCAGAGAGCAGAGCCATCCTGTCTGCCCGCTAGACAGGATCCTGACATCTCTGAGCAGAGCTGCATGAATTCTCTCTGACCTCACTTCCTCTTCCTGTCCGTATACTATTCTGTTTTACTCCACCCACCTACTGTTCTAACCCTATAGGACCAGCCAAGCAGTGAGGTCTTTATTTTAACCAATGAAATCAACAGATTGATAAACAGATTGGATATATGACACTCCCACATCAACTAACTAATCAGAGCCTCCAGCAGACCCGACAGTTAAATGGGAGGGTTCTTCTGGGAGCCAGCCTTCCAGTTTAGCTTCCCTTCCTGAAGAAATCGGGTCTCTTTAATGCACTGCGCCTTGGGCTCCCATGTGGGGAGAGAGGGTGTCAGCTCAGCAGCTTCTCCGATGGTGAGTGTTGGGGTTGCTTTCCACATAGGGGAGGTGCTTGGTGGGCCAAGATGTGTAAGAAGCTGCTGTCACCACGTGTGGAGGAGTGCCTGGGCTTGGTGTGGAGAGTGAGGGACCGCTGTCCTCAAACTAATTGGAGCGGCCTGCTGAGGCTTGCGGGTGGTGTGGTGGGTCCTCCCTGGCTGGGTGGGAGGCAGTGGACAAACCCAGAGCTTAGTGTGTTCCTGGCTCATTCTAAGTAGCCTTGGGTGATCCTTGCAACTCCCTACTGTCAGTCTCTGAAAACTTCACTGCCTGGGGTGTGTCTGCACAGAGCAGAGCTTTGGGATCCACAAATGGTGGTGCCTGTAGTTATGTTGTAACATGTGGAGCCAAATTTTTCAAACTTGGAGACTACTGGTCTCTCCAGTATCTTTAGAAGTTCTGCACTTTTAACATATATGTTTAGGAACCATCTGTAGTTAATTTCGTGGGAGCTCATAAATGGTTTCTCCCTTTGTAGAGTACACTCCACTGCTAAACTGTGAAGTAGGAGAGCATAATTGATAATAAGGATTTAATGGTGTAAGAATTTACCAGTTCTTAGGAGACATTAAGTCACACAAAGTAGAATTTAAGTGAGGAGGGCTGCATCCCAAATTCCCCAAAGATATGTAAGTAGTATGCTAACCATGCCTGTTAGAGATTAGTATCATGAGATGCAAATGTTTGTTCACCAGGATTAATAAGCCAGTAAGGTACATTCCTATAACAAATGAAACAACCATGATTTACAAGCAGCCAAAAGAGCCTACTTCCCCATCAAAGACCTCTAACATGCTGCCCAAAAGGGAGATAATTACAGGCTCCCCAACCTGTGTGCCATGAAAGTACAATAATTCTAGAACAGCTTCATTTTTCAGTTTTTAAAAAAGCAGTTTCTGTCAATGTCCCCTATACAGATTGGGGTGGACTGAATTCTGTCTGTAACCCCACAGAGCATTGCCTTTGCTATCTTCTTGGTTAACTGCCATAAATTTTTGGATTACACAAAAATGCTGCTGCAGAGTTCTAAAATTACCAGTTTGATTCATATTTTGGGATTGTCCATTGCAATAACAATAAAAGGATTTGTGTATGGCTTCTCCCTTCAGACCAGAAGAGTAGGAACAGTGTACTGTAACTTCACTGAGGAAAAACTGGACAATAACGAGATCATAGAATGAAGTTTAAGGGAGTGAGCTTCAGGGTTATCCATTACAAAGAAGGACCTGATGGGGTACAGTGTGTGACTTTCTGTGTAATTTCCCATCATACATTATTTCTTACACATTGAATAAACAACACTTTCGTGGGTTGTACGTTTAGGGAGGAGAGCTTGAACTACTACATATTTAGTTTCCAATTAATAACTCTCCTATGCAATATGTTTCACTCTGGTTGACACAATTAAGTCAGCTCAGATGCTTGAGACACAGGCCATTTGCTAACATTTTTACATGGGACAAAGTCATGCATTCTCTTATTAACAGCATTCTCCCTATCAGGGAAGTCCTACTCTGTTTCAAAGTCAGTATAACTAAGTGTTCAATTATTTTTTTATCATTTTTCCAATTATTGGTTATCGTATTTTAAATTTCATTTTATTCAAAGGCATTATTGCTATAATTTCTTTGTTTCTATTTTCCAATGTTTCCCAGTTTTTGAATTTCATTCTATTTTTAAGTGCTGTTTTGTTTATTCCTCTATTTATTTCAACCTGGTGGGTCATGACTAAAAGGGGGATCAAATGAATCTATCACAGTACTAGCCTAAGACCATCAAGAAAGTACAGATATTTATGTTAAAATTCATAACAGCAAAATATAGTTATGAAGTAGCAGCAAAAATAATTTTATAGGTGGGGGTCACTACATGATGAGTAACTGTTTAATTGCAACTAGGAAGATTGAGAAAATTGGTTTAGATCAATGTCTCCCATAGCTCAGGCTTACATCATACTATGTAACTGAGAATTGCTGTGAACACCTAATCCTGCCTTTGGTTCCTAGTGCTGCAAAGACAGTCCTGCAGCTCCCCTACCAGGCTGACCTTGACTTCTGGTCTGTGTGAAGGAGGAATAGATCAGTGAATGAGTATCCTCCAATGTTGCTGCCCTCCAGCAAGGAAAGGCGCAACACCAGACTCTTCTTTCAGCAGTTTATTCAGGAATCTTGAACAATCTTCGAATACAGGAAAAAGCCAACCCACAGCTAAAGTAGCCTCTGGTTAGCCAGCTCCAGCAAACTATGTGGGAAATCCGGATAGGTCTAGTTACACGAGAAGCAAGCCACATTCTCAGTTTAGACCATATATGAATGGTATGTAACTTAGACCACCTTATCAGTCATAGCCATATAGACTAGTACATGACTTAGAGCACATTCTCAAGAGGGATTGATGGGCAGAAACCAGTGCCACCCTCCTTGGCACTGCACAATGCAGCTCTCTGTAGTTCCCCCTTTTTTAGTTTTAATGCTACAGGTAAGAGTAGTGGCCTGCTCTCTGTGAACCAGAGGCCTTGCACTGATCCTCCTGAGTGTCTTCCATGCCGAGTACCAGACAAGCTCGATGCCATTTTCCAGAGGTGGGGTCTTGGGCATCAACCCACATGTAGCAGGCATGCTCTTCTCAAGGTTGGTGGACAGCCATTCTTGAGGTACAGTCTTGCCTCGCACCCTGAATGCATCAAATTAATGTTTCATGGTAGCTAACCATACATGGGAGATTGGCCAGCCTCTAGGTCTGCAAAGGCTTGAATGAATATACTGCATCGCGACTCTGAGAGCCTCTAATTCGACAAATCCACCACAGACAAGCTAGGGGGACTATTGCCACGAGACCAGTTAATGTTCAGAAACCTGCCCATTCCTTCAAATGGTTCATCGCTGCGGAGATCCAGGTAGAAAGTCCTTCAGCCATTCCAGCATCTACCGGGTAGAATTCATGATGACAATGCTACCCTGAGCTGTTCCATCATGTATCAAATTCTCAGTCCAATTACCTAAAAGATAACTAGATAATTGTTTTAGACAAATTTGCAGCATGGGTAAAATTCTGGTATTGTATGCTAGTCACACAAAGCCCTGCATATTTCCCATTGGCAACCCAGTAGCCCAGTTGAGCCAATTGCCAAAGAACATCAATTTGCTCTGTACTAAATCAATTCTTTGATTAGTCACTATCAATCCACCTTTTAATTGTGCATTAATGCTCTTTTGAACATCCAGAGGCCAATGCAACATTTGGTGAAAGATTATTCAAAGTCTGCGCAGTCTGCACAGTATGGCTCATGGCAATCGCTGCCGTGGCAGCTCCAGCCGCTGCCAGGGAAATGGCAGTTATGATGGCAGCTGTAATTTCAAAATCTCTTTTTTGTCTGAATAAAGTCATGGCGTGAGAGCATCCAGAGGCACGGTACCCACCATGGCATAGTGATGTCTCTCCCCAATGATGGCTCTCCTGGTGCCAAGATCAGATCTCTGTGCTGGTTGGGTAGCTCCTAAACAAAGCTCCTACCTTGCTTGCTGCAGGCAGGCTATTGAAACAAGGGCTCCTGCCATGAGGTTGCCCTCGGGATTCGGGCCCCAGAGCCCCATGAGGGAAGGGAGGCAGAAAGCGGGGAGGGTTCTGGATGCCAGCTGGGTGGGGTAGGAAGAGAGAGGCAGTTTGCTGGGAGTATAGGCCCAGCAGGAAGCCCAGGAATTATAGGGAGGATGAGGAAAGTCCGAGTTCCCTGTCCCCGAGGAGCTGCTGCCCCGTCCCAGCCTCACTCCATTGATAGCTCTCCTGGTGCCGAGATCAGATCTCTGTCTAGTTATAGAATTTCTGCATTCTTTTGTACATTGCTCATACCCAGTTGTTTTATCAATGGCATGGCCTGATCAGGGTCCCCAAAATGTCTGCCTGCGGCCTCAACCATGCGAGCTACAAAATCGGAAAATGGCTCAGTAGGACCTTGTATAATCTTGGGTTGCCATTTACTTCTCCTTTATTAGGCAAAGCCTTCCAGGCTTTATCTATTAACTGTTCGAAAATTTGAATTGGATATCTGTTCTGGTGATTGTAAAGCGACCCTGACCTAGGAACATATCTCTGTCCTAAGCAGCATTCCTGCTGCTTGATTGGCAACAGCCTCCTCATTCATGAACTCTGTTAAAAAAGCTCTCCAGTCTAAATATTGTCCTGGGCTCAGACAAGGACAGCTAGTCCACTCCAGTCATTGGGAGTCATGCAATATCGCTCACCTCTACTTGTGCCACTGTGAAAGGAAGCATTAGTCCCATAAGTTCTCATGACTCAGCTAAGGATTTAATAATCTTACAGTCTAGAGGTTCCTCATATCTGTTTCCCTGGGATCTTGAATACTGGGTATGCAAATCGCAGTTTAGTTATCACCGCCTTCCAGACTCCCGGACAGAGAATGAGCGTCCAAGCCACCTTGACCCCCTCCCACATAAATTGGCGCAGCCTCGGGTGTCGAGGGTGGGGCATTAGGGCTCTTGGAGCCTTTTCTTCCTTTTTTCCCCCTTTTCTTAATTTTGCCTTAGCCAGTTTTTCTATGAGCACCTGTATCTCTTCATCTGACTCATCTGATTCTGGATCTTCCTCCTCTGGCCCCTATAAGTCAGCAAGGTCTGGGTACAGTGTTCCTTGCTTTTGATTTCTTTTTACTGCCTGCTTCCTCTGATTCTTCTGATCGTTCCTCCTGTAGCATTTCTAATGCAGACCATCCCGTTTCCCATGGCTTTACTGTAGCGCTCATCCTCAAACGTTTTTGAGTTTCCAAACAGATCTCACTCCTCCTTTAAGGGTTCCCTGTTGATATGCAAATTCTAGATCCCTTCTAGTTTCTCCCAAGACGTTATTGAGAGGGTCCATGAATCTGCAACCAAGGTGCAGTAATCATCGCACTCATCCAGGAATCTCTCTAAAGGTACTCCCCTTTTAATTTTTTAAATTCTTAGAGCAGAGAAGCAGCTCATTGAGAGCCAAAAAATTGGTTGCACGTGAAACGCCCATAGCTAAGCCTGTACTGTTTTCCTTGAACTCTTACTTTAGGCTCTCCTCTCTGTAACTCGCCCCCCCTTCCTTTGTCTTCAGAGGAGAGCAACTGCTAGCAACTTTGCCACTAATTCTCATCTTATTTGGGGGTTTACCTCTCCTGCTCGCTCTTTATTTACAGAGAAGAGCTAATTACCCACTCTAATCGCGGATTCCCAAATCCTTTGGAACTTTCCCGCCCTCTCTTAATTTACAGAGAAGAGCGAATTGCACCGCTTTTGTCGTGGACCCCAAATTACCTTGGAGTTTTCTAGCACGCTGCCGGCTGCAAAAAGTTCTGAGTCCTCAGTGAGGGGAGATTTTCCCCGTACGGCCACCACTTTTTGCGACCGCCTCGGCCAACCGGGAACACCCAACACGACTCTTCTTTCAGCAGTTTATTCAGAACCTTGAACAATCTTGAATACTGGGAAAACCAACCCACAGCTAAAGTAGCCTCTGGTCAGCCCAGCCCAAAAGCAAGCTACATGGGAAATCAACGGTCTAGGTACATGAAAGCAAGCCACATTCTCAGTTTAGACCATATATGGAATGGTATGTAACTTAACCACCTTATCAGTCTTAGCCATATTGGGAATGGTATGTGACTTAGAGCACATTCTCAAATGATGGAAAAAACCAGCACCACCCTCATGGCACTGCACAATACACGCTCTCTGCACTCCAACTTCTCTAGTTTTGCTTGTGAATTTACAAGTGAAGTGGGACCTGTGTAAGACTTGAGTTCACTGACCAGTTGTAAGGCCAGTGTGATCACAACAGGCAAAGGATTGGCAAGAAGGGTAAAAACTTTCCTGCTGTGACAGTAGTTGACATTAGCAATGAGTAGTGAGGTAATCAATTTTAAATGTTCCATAAATGTGCTTACTTGCCATTTAGGTAGATTCCACAGACCATGCATACAAGAATCTATATAAAAACTGAACTTACCATTAAACTTAATTACTATAGTACAGTAGTGCAAATAAAATAGAAGAGCTGGATAAAATGGTATGGCCCTGCCTACTATGATTTATTTTCAGGTTTTAGATGTATGCTCTGAGATAATGATGTGAATAGCATTTGTTCTGCTCCTAATACAAATCCCAAGTCTCTGGAGCACATGGCCATAAAATCTGTTTCAACTTTTGAACAGAAATTTTCAGGATTATAAATACATATTTCCACTATCTCTCTTCTACCTCTAACCCTCCCATAACCCTTTGTTGTGTTCTAATTCTCATGCTTCTTTTGTTTAACAACAATTACTGTTTGAATGTGACCTGTGTTTGGTTGAAGGATCTCCCAACTATGAAGTAAGCTGGTTGGCTACACTGAACCTTGAGTGTGTAATGAATATATACACAAAGGACTCTGTGCCCTTGGAAGAGAAACAGGAAGTGTTCTGAGAGAATGGAAGGTTTTACTAAACTACAAATTTTCCATATTAGGATCTTGTCTGACTATAACGTGGAAGGACAAATCTGAGGATTTGCTTTCTAAACATTTGATCTCTGCTTACCCAATAGGGTAACTACTAATGACTTGAAGCCCACCTGGGTAGTCCTAGCTAATAATGGACTCTAGTTAATTAGGAGCACCAATAGAAAATAGTTTACAGGTTCTTTCCAGTAGTCTTTTATTCTGCTCTAGAGGTTGTAAAGGAAACCACAAGCCATGCCATGGTGAATGTAGGAGCCACTGTCCCCAGACCAGGAAGAGCAGGTTGGCTGAGCTGTCAGAGTTGCTTGGACAGGGATGAGCCATGATCCAGACAGGTTCTGACCTGGGTAGTGGTCCTTGGCCTCTGAGCTTTGTTGAGTGTTGATTCCCTGGCGAGGAGGAGGCTCTGCCATTCTGGCATGGGAACTATGAGCTTGTAATATTGTTTTAATCAGTGTGGCAAAGCCTTTGCCGGCACAGTCATCTTCAAAGTCATGAAAGAGGCCATACTGGAGAGAAAACCCTATGAAAATAATCAATGTGTTTAAAGCCTTTGCCTTTCATATAATCTCTGAAAACTTAAAAAACCCATACTGTAGAAATATTATGTATGTAATTAGTGTGATAAAGGTTTTGTTTATCATATTTAAATATTCAAAACATAACTAACAAATGCTAGAGCTTCAGTCATAGCCAGACTTCTCAACAATCCAGGATTTCTTTCTCCTCATAGCTATAAGGTATCAGGATACTTTCCCTCCACAGCTTCAGTTATAGCCAGACTTCTCAACAGTCAGGATTCCTTTCTCCTCATAACTTTAGGTATCCAGGATATCTTTTCTCCACAGCTTCAGGAATAGCCTGACTTAATAACAGTCAGGGTAGCTTTCCTAGCAGATGTAGATATCCAAGGATTGCAGTTGAAACTGCTCAGACAGTTCCATTAGCAATCTAGACCCAAAAAGTCACACAGAAAATACACTAATGTAACACTGTTTGGCATGTTAGAATGGCTCAGAATAGCTGTTGATTTAAGAACAGTCATGTATGGATAGCTGACTTTCCCATAGCATTTTTAAAATTTGTGTTCTATGTCCTTTGTATGTGTGAGGATTGTGGCATCAATACATCTTTTAAATGTATCTTTTGAATCATATATTAAGATCTATTTATCTTTTAAATCATACATTATAATATATTTTAATTTGATATAATGCATATCTAAAAGATAGTTTTGTTCTATAAATCTCCATCTGCCTAAGTGTCTATACTTGCATTCTCACTGTCCCTATTTAACTGTTCAATGTATAACTCAGCAGGCTTGAACCTAAAAGACTTAAGGATGGCAGCATATATGAATCAATATCTGAGCCAGGTTGTCTCCTTTTTACAACTTTTCTTGCATACTTTTATTAAAGGAATTTCACGTCTCTTAACTGTAAGTGTGTGAATGATTTATCCATGGGAAGGCATATTAATTCTAGAATATGACTGTGGCATTGTAGAAAAAATATTTCTGAGACAAACATTTTTATGTTAGATCAGGTAGCCTTGATCCTACCCCATTGCTCCCCAGAGCAATGACCTGTTGTTCTTGTTATTAAACTAACAAAATTCTTAGATTAAAAAAAAACTCAACCATCACTGAGCTCTAAAATTAAAAATTTGAGTCATGTAGTCAAATGTTCATTTCAGTAACAGGAAACGGATTTGTATGTGGAGCCTGGGTTCCACCTTCAGACCAGAATGGAGGAATAGTTTGTTGCATACATAGTAGGTAGGCAAACAGCTGCTGGAGTCACCATTATGAAATTGGGCCTAGTTGTGACAGGATTAGTGATTTTTGTAATTTCCCAGCATGTATTAATCTATGTTATGCATATGAATGCAGGCTAGATTTTGGGTGTAAGAATTCGGGGAAGGTCGGCTTCCAGTCAATAAATACTGACTTTCTAATAAGGGAAACTCTCCTATGTTTATATGTCTAATCTTTTGTCATTAGCTGTAGCTGTGTATTTCAGGTCACAGGTCTCAGCAGCTAACATTGCACATAGGGGAATGGTGAAGTAATACCTTTATAATGTCAGTCTTTCTGCCAGGACTGATTTTCTCTAGTTCAAAGTCAGTATAACTGTGTGCTTTTAAATTATATTTTTGTTTTTTAAAAAAAGATAATTGCTATTTTTTACTTCTTAAATTTTATTTACTTTAAATGCATCACTGCTCTAATTTATTTGTTTCTATTCCTTATTTTCAGCTCATTAAAATTTCTTCCCGTTTTTCTCAAATGCTGTTGATTATTTATTTCTATCTCCTGTAGCTTTAGCTTACCTCACACTATGTAGTTGAGAATTGCTTTGAACAGCTAATCTTGCTTCTGCTGTCCAGAAAGCAAGTCCTGCAACTGCTAAGACTGGGCCTTAACTGCTCAGTGGGGAAGGGATAATAGATGAGTAAATGAGTGTCCTCCAGCTTCTCTGGATTTTGTTGTAACTTGCAAACAAAGAGGGACCCATGTAAGAATTGAAGTTCACTACAAACTGTAAAGCAGGTGTAGTCCTAGCACAGAAAGGGATGGGCAAGAAGGATCATGAAAGTTTCCCCCTTTTAGACCATAGCTTGCATTAGAAATAAGCAGTGAGGTAATCAATTTTAGATGATTATTAAATGTTCTGACTGGCCATTTCTTACATCAACAGAGCAAAAGGAATCAAAAATCTGGATAAAAACAGAACCCTAACCCCCTAACCCTATGTCCAGGTCTTATCTCACCTCCCTCTGAAGCAGTAACACTAACTACCATTGTGTAATTGGGGCAGTGACTGATCTATTTCTAGCTGAATTTGGGTTATCAGGTGGCAATATTGTGATACCCTTCCAGAAGACTCTTGTAAAATATCTCTCAGATGGAGACAGAAAAGGAATTCCTTTACTGTTGTCTGGAAGAGCTAAAATGTCCAAAGTCCATAAGACATTCTTGATGTGCTCACAATAGTCCCATCTATTAAAATGTTTCCCTTTAACCTCTACAGTTGGTCTC
>CAWTZC010000280.1:0-58756 GCA_963919715.1 Microtus obscurus | reverse complement strand
AAACACAGAATCACATAGATAAACGTGGTGTGTATTTACTTATAGGTTGGATATTACCAGTTAAGAAAGTATCATCACAGTAATCACAGTTAATCACAGTACAATCGAGTAGACACAGAGAGGCTAAGTAACAAGAACAGCTCTACAGGAGATGAATGCATCTCGTTGGTAAGAAGAAACAAAACAGATTTTATTGGTGCACTGGAGGCAGGTGGGGATGGGAACAGGAAGGATCAGGTGAGTGAAGAAAAGACAGATGGGGAGAAGACAGGGAGAGATGACTGGAATAGGGGAACTTTTAACAGGGGATGTGGAAACAGTGTACAAAACTTCCTGGAACCTATAAAGGTCAACCCTAGTGAGGACTCCTAGTACTCAAGAGGAGGCTGAACTAGCCATCTTCTGTAACCACATAAGGTTCCCAGTAGAACTGTGACACCAAGCCAGCCACAATACATTCAATCCATACTTGTACACCTGCAAGATATGCTGGGATACTGGTGGCTTAGAGCTTTCTTAGTGGCCAATAAATGACTGGTCTAACTTGAAACGCATACTGTGAGGGGAAGTCCATAAATGACACTGCCTAGATGGCCAGGAACCAGAACTTGAATGGCTCAGAACAGGGGTAGAAACAAATACAGTTGACCAAGAAAAAATATCAATGAAATGATTCATAACTATTTTCTGCTATTATCATAGATTGCTGTTTAGCTTACTTGTTATTAAAGAGGCTACTTCCAGGGGCTGATGGAAGCCCATGCAGAGATCCCTACAAACAAAAAGTAGGAAGCAGTATGGAGAGAACTACTAACAAATTCCCAAAAGTTGCTTATAAACATTTGTTTACATTTAAAGGAGCCATGATACAGAGATAATACATGGTATTTGTATACATTTTGAACTAATGATCAAAATTTAAGGTCAATTGTTATATATGTGTGTGTGCATGTGTGTGTGTTCTTGTTTAAGGTATTATATTTGTGCAACTCATTTAAAGATGCAATGTATAGTTAAGAAATACAAATTAGACCCCGAAGTCTGCCCTCTTGTCTGCAATGTCCTTAATCAGAATAGTTTCTTGTTGCCTGCACCAAGGCTACCCACCCAGAGGGGTGAGTGCCTGCCTACCAGGCAGGCCTGAAGGTCCCCAGCAAGGAAGCGTGGCACCTTCAGCTAGTGCGCAGGGTCTCCTGTGTTCTACTTGACCCTGTCTTGTTCCCCAAATTAGCCCTTTTGTCCACAGGTCCTTGGGCTACCAGGCAACCTCTGTTTCAGTGCTGAGGTGTTCCATCTGGATGGTGCTGAGGAGTTCCATACAGACAGGAACAGTTCCTGCTTCTACACTGAGGAGATCCACCCAGAGAATCAGTCACAGCAAAGACTAGACCAAGACACCAGGACTCTCCTGGCTCCATTTGAAGGAAGTGATGGGCAGGTGCCAAAGCAAGAATTCCTGCAACAACCTGAAGGGCAACATGACATCACCAGAATCCAGGGATCCCAAAACAAGAAAAATTGAAGACCCTAACCCAGAAGAAATAGAAGAAATCGACTTTAAAACGGAACTATATGAAAATAATAGAGGACGTTAAACAAGTGGTGAAAAAACTGCCATAAAGAAATAGATATGACAAACAAAAAGGTAGAGGAAGTGAATAAACCTCTCAAAGATACCCAAGAAAAGCAAGAGAAACAAGAAAAAAAATCAAACAGGTAAGGGAAACAGTTCAAGACTTGAAGAATGAAATGGGGGTAATGAAGAAAACACAAACCAAGGGAAGGCTGGAGATGGAAAATCTGGGTAAACAAACAGGAACTACAGACACGAGTATTACCAACACAATACAAGATAGAAGAAAGAATCTCAGACACTGAAGATACCACAGAGAAAATAAATGCACTGATCAAAGGAAACAGCAAATCCAACAAATTCTCAACACAAAACATTCAGGAAATCTGGGAAACAATAAAATGACCAAACCTAAGAATATAGGGGTAGAAGGAAAAGTACAGATCAATGGTCCAGAAAATATATTTAATAAAATTATAGAAGAAAACTTTCCCAACCTAAAGAAAGATTTTCCTATGAAGGTTCAAAAACCATACAGAACACCGAACACACTGGAGCAAAAAAAAAAAATCTCCTCACCGTATAATAATCAAAACAAAAACATAAAGAATAATGAAAGAATATTAAGAGATGCAAAGGAAAAAGGTCAAGTTACTTATAAAGGTAAACCTATCAGACTGATACCTGACTTCTCTATGGAAACCATGAAAGCCAGAGGTCCTGCAGAAACTAAGACTCCATGGATGCAATCCCAGACTACTATACCCAGCCAAGCTTTCATTCACTATAAATGGAGAAAACAAAATTTTCCAGGATAAAAACAAATTTAAACAATACATAGAAACAAATCCAGCCTTACAAAAAGTAATAGAAGGAAAATCACAACCCAAGGAATCCAGCATTGCCGACACTGCCCACAATAACTCAGACATCTAGCGACCCTTCACCAGCACAACTCAAAGAAGGGAAACATACAAACTCTACTAACAAAAACAAAAACAATAACCGGAGTCAACAACCACTGGTCTTAATATCATTTAATATCAATGGATTCAATTCAAAAGGCACAGGCTAAGAGATTGGATACAAAAAACAAGACCAAAAATTCTGCTGTTTACAGGAAACACACCACAACCACAAAGACAGACATCTACTCAGAGTAAAGGGCTGGGAAAAGGTTTATCAAGCAAATGGACCTAAGAAACAAGCAGGTGTGGCCATACTAATTTCTAACAAAGTTGACTTCAAACTTAAAACAATCAGAAGAGATGGAGAGGTGATGTGGGAGTGTCATATATCAATCTGTTTATCAATCTGTTGATTTCATTGGTTAAAATAAAGACACTGCTTGGCTGGTCCTATAGGTTAGAAAATAGGTGGGTGGAGTAAACAGAATAGTATGCGGACAGGAAGAGGAAGTGAGCTCAGAGAACGCAGCTCCGCTCAGAGATGTCAGGATCCTGTCTAGCGGGCAGACAGGATGGCTCTACTCTCTGAGGCACTCGTGATGAAGCTCCGACCAAGATGGACGTAGGCTAGAATCTCCCCGGTAAGCACACCTTGGGGTACCTACATAGATGATTAGGAATGGGTTAAGAGGTTGAAGGTTAATGGGCCAAGCAGTGTTTAAATGAATGCAGTTTGTGTGTTGTTATTTCGGGCATAAGCTAGCCAAGTGGCTGGGGTGTTGGGGACGCAGCAACCCCGACGCCCCAATTTCAACAGATGGCTGCCCAACGTGTGGACAACTGAATCCACAGAAAGTCTGAGAAAGCTTGGGAAAGAGTAAAGCATGTTTGGTTTCTTGGTAGCAGCAGTTTCTCAGGGCTGCTCTGCTTGCTAGAGGCAAGCAGCAATCTCAGCTAAGAGAGGCTTCCTGACTCAGCTTTAGCTGCAAAGCCCTGCAGCTCATTAAGAGGTTCTGCCACGAAACACTGAAACGGTATTGACGAAAAGCTGAACGCATGCTTTTCGGTTTTCAGCCGTAGCAGGAAAAAAGCTGCGCTGTTTAAAAATGCTGGCTTTCTGGGCCATCCTTCCAGGGCAACTCTGACTGTTTGAGGCAGGAGGGTCGGCTACAGAGAGAGGAATGTTGTCTGTTGCAGCTTAATTGCTGGCAGGGACCTTGAAACACTGTAGACTTGTGACACTGAACGCGGCTCTGGCCGGTACCTCAGCCACAAGGTTGGAATGGCAGAAAGCTAAGGAATGGACTGGATCTAGCTGGCAAAGCCACGCCTTTAGTCCTACTGAGATTGCTTGGTAAATTAAAGACCTATGTGGTCAGAAAAACAGAGAGAGATACAGTAAAAAGAGATTCAAAGATAAAGAAAATTTTTAAATGATTTATAGTGTGTTAAAAATATATGCAAGCTAAAAGTTAAAATTCTTAAAGAAAAACAAAAATAAGGAAGAAAAAGAGAAGTTGGTGTGATAGTACACGCCTTTAATCCCAACACTTGGGTTGCAGAGGGAGATTCACCTCTGTGACTTCAAAGTGTGGTAGCACACGCCTTTTAATCCCAGTGCCTAGAAGGCAAAGACAGGCGGATCTCTGAGAGTTCAAGAACAGCCTGGTCTACAGTGTCCAGGTTAAAGATATACGCTTAAAAAGCAAAAAGTAAAAATAAACGAAATAGAGGTTAAAATAAAGCCGTGCAAAGATGGAAAATACACAGAGAATCTTGATACTGTATGCTATTATGCTCTCTTTGAATTGTTTGAATGCTGAGGAAGGAGCAAGAGCTGCTAAAAGACATTTGATTATAAATGCTGCTAAACTAACCCAACACAGATATTGTGAAAATGCCTTGACTTTGGAATTTGGATCTAAGGACAAAATACTTTGGAAAGGAGTTTCTTGTTTTGTTTTCACAGAGGACGAGACCCTGTTCATTTCTTCTATTCCGATATGGTATGATGGACCACGCCCTCCTGAAGGGTTGCTGTGAACGCCTTCAGAAAATTGCCTCACTCAACTGCCAACTAAGATGAAACCAGCACACAGGTTATACCATGGAAGACCTAATTAACAACGCCCCCATTCAGCAGGAAGCAGTTTGGAGAGAAAACTGTGTCCATGTTCCCAAATACGGTTTATAAGTGTTCTTTTACATTTAAAGGGGGAAATGGTATAGGTATTTACATTGATATGGATTTTGCTTTAGTGATTTAAATTTAAGGTCAATTTTGTTATATGTATCTGTATTTCTGATCTTGATTAAGGTATTATGATTGTGTAGTTCATTTAAAAATGTAATGTATATTGGTTGTTAATAGATTAGTTAAGTTAGTTAACATGTTAGTTAAGATTTTCTAGATGTACATAGATATATTTTAGATAGGCATTCTTTATATCTTTCAAAGATTACAGAATAGGATATTTAATGTTTTAATAACTTGGGACTTTTCATGACAATGAGACACATCTGCTCCTGGCAGCACCAATCTACTTTAAGAGGAAGATGGGCATCGAAGAGGATCCTTATGGAGTTTGATAGCCATTTGGGCAAGAAACTGCTCTTGCCTGGACTATTGCATAAACTGGACACAGAGAACCCGCAGAGAGAGGACTACTGAACTTGCCTAAAGGTGAGATGATCTTTCGGGGTTCCTGATTCATGAAAGAGTCTGCAAGACATTCTTCAGGACAAGCAGATAGTGACTGCCTTTGAAATTTCCTGCTTTGTGGAATGTCTGCTGAAAACTATGGGCCTGTAGGCCGAAGATTGATGCCCCAACGGTACAGAGGAACTTTGGGTGACTGTACAAGCAGCAAGATGTCTCTGTCATTTCTAGAGTTTGAAAGTTGCTTATTTCTTGTTTGCTTAGGTGATATTGTATCTTTCTAGAGTCTTTGATGGGAGTTAAGAATAGTTAGTTATAGTTATACTTTTCCTTAGTTATGATAAAGATTATCATAATTTTACTTGATAACTGTTTTATGTAATTTTGCTATGTTAAAGTTAAAGCCTTTCCTTTTTGTTTAAACAGAAAAAGGGGAAGTGATGTGGGAGTGTCATATATCAATCTGTTTATCAATCTGTTGATTTCATTGGTTAAAATAAAGACACTGCTTGGCTGGTCCTATAGGTTAGAAAATAGGTGGGTGGAGTAAACAGAATAGTATGCGGACAGGAAGAGGAAGTGAGCTCAGAGAACGCAGCTCCGCTCAGAGATGTCAGGATCCTGTCTAGCGGGCAGACAGGATGGCTCTACTCTCTGAGGCACTCGTGATGAAGCTCCGACCAAGATGGACGTAGGCTAGAATCTCCCCGGTAAGCACACCTTGGGGTGCTAACACAGAATATTAGAAATGGGTTAGACCAGGTGCGAGAGTTAGCCGAGAAGAAGCTAGAAAAAATGGGCCAAGCAGTCTTTAAAAGATTACAGTTTCCGTGTAATTATTTCGGGGTGTAAGCTAAGCCATGCCGGCGGCCGGGTGCGGGGAGGACACAGCCACGCTGCTCCTATTTCAACAGAGAGGGACATTTTTTACTCATAACAGGAACAATTCATCAGGATAAGGTCTCAATCCTGAATATCTATGCCCCTAATATAAAAGCACCCACTTATGTAAAAGAAACATTACTAAAACTCAAAGCAGTCATCAAACCACACTCACTAATGTAGGAGACTTCAACACTCCTCTCTCACCAATGGACAGGTCAATCAGACAGAAATATAACAGAAAAATATTAGAATTAATGGAGGTAATGAATCAAATGGACTTAGACATCTATAGAACATTCCACCCAAATAGGAAGGAACATACCTTCTTCTCTGCAGTTCATGGAACCTTCTCAAAAATTGACCACATACTCGGTAATAAGGCAAATTTCCAGAGTTACAACAAAAATATTACTAACCACCTGTGTCTTATCAGATCACCATGGATTAAAGTTAGAATTCAACAACAATGCTACCCCTAGAAAGCCGACAAACTCATGAAAACAAGACAGCAACTATTGAACCACAACTGGAACAAAAAAGAAATAAAGAAAGAAATTAAAGTCTTTCTTGAATTCAATGAAAATAAAGACTCAGCATACTTAAACCTTTCGGACACTATGAAAGAAGTGCTAAGAGGAAAGTTCATAGCACTAAGTACCCACTTAAAGAAAATGGAGAAAGCACACATTGGAGACTTAACAGCCCACAGGAAAGCTCTAGAAAAAAAGAAACATACTTACCTAGGAGGAGTAGAAGCCTGGAAATAATCAAGCTGAGGGCTGAAAATAGAAACACAGAAAAAAAATACAAAGAATCAATGAAACAAAAAGCTGGTTCCTGGAGAAAATCAACAAGATTGATAAACCCCGATCAAAAATAATAAACAGCAGAGAGAGAATACGCAAAATAACAAGAATAGAAATAAAAAGGGGGTCATAACCACAGACACAGAAGAAAATCAGAGAATCATTAGATCTTACTACAAAGGAATGTATGCCACAAAATTGGCAAATGTAAAAGAAATGGATATTTTTTTAGATAAGTACCATATACCAAAGTAAAACCAGGACCAGCTGAACAATCTAAATAGACCTGTTAGTTGTGAAGAATTAGAAGCTGTTATCAAAAACCTCCCTTCCAAAAAAAGTGCAGGTCCAGATGGTTTCAATGAAGAATTCTACCAGAACTTCCAAGAAACCTAATACCTATACTACTTAATGTATTTCACAATATAGAAACAGAAGAGTCATTACCAAATTCCTGTTATGAAGCTACAGTTACCCTGATAACAAAACCACACAAAGACTCAACCAAGAAAGAGAATTACAGGCCAATCTCACTCATGAACTTCAACATGAAAATCCTCAATAAAATACTGGCAAACCGAATCCAAGAACACAATAGAAAAATTATCCATTATGATCAAGTAGGCTTCATCCCAGGTATGCAGGGCTGCTTCAGCATAAGAAAATCTATCAATATAATCCATCATAAAATTAAACTGAAAGAAAAAACCATATGATCATTTCATTAGATGCTGAAAAACCATTTGACAAAATTTAACATCCCTTTATAATAAAAGTCTTGGAGAGATTAGGGCTACAAGGGTCATACCTAAATATAATAAAAGCTATTTACAGCAACCCGACAGCTAACATCAAACTAAACGGAGAGAAACTCAAACCATCCCACTAAAATCAGGAACACGGCAAGGCTGTCCACTCTCTCCATGCCTCTTCAATATAGTGTTTGAAGTTCTAGCAATTGCAATAAGACAACATAAGGGGATCAAGGGGATTCAAATTGGAAAGGAAGAAGTTAAACTTTTGTTATTTGCAGATGATATGATAGTGTACATAAGCGACCCCAAAAACTCCACCAAAGAACTCCTACAGCTGATAACCACCTTTAGTAATGTGGCAGGATACAAAATCAACTCCAAAAAATCAGTTGCCCTCCTATACACAAAGGATAAGGAAGCAGAGAGGGAAATCAGAGAAGCATCACCTTTCACGATAGCCACAAATAGCATAAAATATTTTGGGGTAACTCTAACCAAGGAAGTGAAAGATCTATTTGACAAGAACTTTAAGTCTTTGAAGAAAGAAATTGAAGAGGATACCAGAAAATGGAAGGATCTCCCTTGCTCTTGGATTGGGAGGATCAACATAGGAAAAATAGCAATCCTACCAAAGGCAATTTATAGATTCAATGCAATCCCCATCAAGATCCAATCAAAATTCTTCACAGATCTTGAGAGAACAATAATCAACTTTATATGTAAAAACAAAAAACCCAGGATAGCCAAAACAATCTTATACAATTAAGGAACTTCTGGAGGCATTACCATCCCTGACTTAAACTCTATTACAGAGCTACAGTATTGAAAAGAGCTTGGTATTGGCATAAAAACAGAGGAGTGAACCAATGGAATCGAATACAAGACCTGGATTTTAACCCTCAGTCCTATGAACACGTCATTTTCTATAAAGGAGCTAAAAGTAGACAATGGAAGAAAGAAAGCATCTTCAACAAATGGTGCTGGCATAACTGGATGTCAACCTGTAGAAGAATGAAAATAGATCCATATCTATCACCATGCACAAAACTCAAGTCCAAATGGATTAAAGACCTCAATATCAATCTGAACACACTGAACCTGATAGAAGAGAAAGTAGGAAGTACTCTACAACATATGGGCACAGGCGATCGCTTCCTACGTATAACCCCAGCAGCACAGAGATTAAGGACAATATTGAATGAATGGGACCTCCTGAAACTGAGAAGCTTCTGTAAAGCAAAGGACACTGTCACTAAGACAAAATGGCAACCTACTGACAGGGAGAAAATCTTCACCAACTCTGCAACAGACAAAGGTCTGATCTCCAAAATATATAAAGAACTCAAGAAACAGGACTTTAAAATGGGGCACTGAACTGAACAGAGAATATTCAACAGAAGAAATTCAAATGGCCAAAAGGCACTAAAGGTCATGCTCAACCTCCTTAGCAATCAGGGAAATGCAAATCAAAACAAATCTGAGATAACATCTTATACCTGTCAGAATGGCTAAAATCAAAAACACCAATGATAGCCTTTGCTGGAGAGGCTATGGAGGAAGGGGTACACTCATCCATTGTTGCTGGGAATGCAAACTTGTGCAACCACTTTGGAAAGCAGTGTGGTGATTTCTCAGGAAATTCAGGTTCAGCCTACCCCAGGACCCAGCAATACCATTTTTGGGAATATACCTAAGAGATGCCCTATAATATTACAAAAGCATTTGTTCAACTATGTTCATAGCAGCATTATTTGTAATAGCCAGAACCTGGAAACAACCTAGATGCCCTTCAATGGAAGAATGGATGAAGAAAATGTGGGATATATACATATTAGAGTACTACTCAGCGGTAAAAAAACAATGATATCTTGAATTTTGCATGCAAATGGATGGAAATAGAAAACACTGTCCTGAGTGAGGTAACCCAGACGCAAAACAATGAACATGGGATGTACTCACTCATAATTGGTTTCTAGCCATAAATAAAGAACATTGAGCCTATAATTTGTGATCCTGGAGAAGCTAAATAAGAAGGTGAACCCAAAGAAAAACATAGTCATCTTCCTGGGTACCGGAAGTAGACAAGATTGCCGGGCAAAAATTGGGAACTTGGGGGTGGAGTGGGATGGGGGTAAGGGGAAATGGGGAGAGAAAATTCAGAAGGCGAGGATGGGGGGAACTTGGGGGAATGGGATGGTTGGGATAAAGGAAGGGTGGATATGGGAGCATTGTAGTATATGTCCTAATTAAAGGAGCCATCTTACAGTGACAAGAGACTTGACTCTAGAGGGGCTCCCAGATGTACAGGGAGATGTCCTCAGTTAGTTCCTTGGGCAACTGAGGAGTGGGAACCTGAAATGGCCCTATCTATAGCCATACTGATGAATATCTTGCATATAACCATAGAACCTTCATCTGGCAATGGATGGAGATAGAGACAGAGACCCACATTGGAGGCGGACTGAACTCCCAAAGTCCAAATGAAGAACAGAAGGCGGGAGAACATGAGCAAGGAGTCAGGACCGCAAGGGGTGCACCCATCCACTGTGACAGTGGGGCTGATCTATTGGGAGCTCATCAAGGCCAGCTGGACTGGGACTGAATAAGCATGGGATAAAACCGGACTCTTGGAACATGACAGACAATGAGGGCTGATGAGAAACCAAGGACAATGGCACTGGGTTTTGATCCTACTGCATGAACTGGCCTTGTGGGAGCCTAGACTGTTTGGATGCTCACCTTCCTAGACCTGGATGGAGGGGGGAGGACCTTGGACCTCCCACAGGGCAGGGAACCCTGACTGCTCTTTGGACTGGAGAGGGAGGGGAGAGGAGGGGGAGGAGGTGGAAGGAAATGGTAGGTGGGGGAAGGCAGAAATTTTTTCATTAAAATAAATAAATACATAAAAAGAAATACAAATTAATAGATAGTCTTTTATAACAGTTAAACTTTTAGTCATGTTAGGCTTTCTAGAAGTACAGAGATATATTTCAGATGGATAGGTATTCTTTAAATCTTTCAAAGACATACAGAATATGGCATTTAAAATGTTTTAAAAACTTAGGACTTTTCATGACAGTGAGCCACGTCTGCCTCTGGCAGCACCTATTATTTTAGAGAGGTTGATGGGCATTAAAGAAACTCATTATGGAATTTGCCTTCAATGTGACTAGCCATTTGGGCAAGAAACTGCTGCTGGAATTGCTTCATGGTATGTTTTATAAACTAGACATTCAGGACCCACAGAAAAATGAGTGCTAAAGTTGCGTAAAGAAGGTGAGAAAGTCATTCAAAGTTCCTGCTCCATGCAAGAGTCTGCCAGACATTCTGCAGGACCCACAAAAAAAGGTGACTAACAAACTGCCAATATAGGCAGAACTCTCTTTGAAATTTCCCGCTTCATGGAAATGTCTGCCAGACACTATGGGCCTATAGGCTGGAGATGGATGCCCCAATGTTACAGAAGAACTTTGGGTGACTGTCCAGGCAGCAAGATGTCTTTGTCAATTCTAGAGTTTTGGAAGTTGCTTACAATGTACTTCCTGTTTACTTAGGTAGTAGTATATCCTTCTGGAGTCTTGCATGGATTTGAAGAAAGAGACAGTTTTATAATTATAAAATAAAATAGATTAGACATAAAACCTTAGAATCGAAAAGATGGAATAGATGATATAGTATTTTCCTTAACTTGCCAAGTATACAGGGACTAAATATTGTAAGTCTAATTCTTGCTGGATAATGGTTTCCTTATATGTAATCTTGCTATGTCAAAATTGAAACCTTCCTTTTTATGTAGACAGAAAATAGGAGGTGATGTGGGATTCCCCCTGTATGCTATGATGATGTTTTATTACCATTAGTTAATAAAGAAGCTACTTTGGGCTTATGGCTTCACAGAATAAAACAAGTAGAGATAAAGGAGAAAAGAAGGCAGAGTCAGGGAGATGCCATGTAGCTGCTGAAGGAAACAGATGCTGGATGGAACCTTACTGGTAGGCCACAGTCATGTCATGACACAAACATTAATAGAAATAGGTTAATTTTAGATGTAAGCGTTACTTAAAAAAAAATCCTAAGCTATTGGCTAAGCAGTCTTGTAATTAAAATAATTTTTTATAGTTATTGCAGGTCTGGGCATCTGTGAAATGAACAAGCAGCCTCTGTATACACCAAGATATAATAAAATTTGCAAGCTATACAGTGTACACAAGATTAATGTTTAAATTGAATTGTCCTGTTAAACTTTCATGATTCCTTGACTACTAAGGGATCATACAAAGAAGCACACATCAGTCTGAATGTTTCACTGTCTGAGGGAATGCAACAGTCTACCAGGAATTGGGAAGTATATTGTGACCCAGGAACCATGGGCTTTAACCTGAAAAACCTATGACACAGGTCTCTCAAGGAAGTTAGGTCAGGCCAACTCCATGGTTCCCTGTAAAACTTACAGCCCACAAAAATTTTATGACTTTGATCTCCACTCTCTGCCATTACTCTCAACATTTCCATCTTCTAGGTCCCAAAAGAACAGCTGATTAGACTTCTTGTCCAGTTTTCTGATATCTTTAGCATTCTTATAACAGTCAACATTCCCAGGTCCTTTACAGCACTTGAGTCCCATTTCTGTTCCAAATTTCTCTTCTGTTGCTGCTATTAAATTA
Source organism: Microtus obscurus (assembly GCA_963919715.1). NCBI lineage: Eukaryota > Metazoa > Chordata > Mammalia > Rodentia > Cricetidae > Microtus > Microtus obscurus. The sequence goes on along the minus strand of CAWTZC010000280.1, from coordinate 46,506 downwards.
TCTAATCAAAAGCAACTCAGGTAATGAGGAAGTTTATTAGGTTGTTAACACTATTTCACAATTCTTACTTATGGGAGCTTAAAACAGATACTCAAGCTAAAAATAATAGCTAAAGGCAAAACATGTGGAAACATTATTTTCTAGCTTTCTCTCTTGTTTTGTCACTGCCTTGTGCTTAGCTAGCTCTCCTATCTATCCCAGAGCTACTTGCTCAGAGATATTGCCAACACAATGGAAAAACCTTCCCATATCAATCAAAACCAACACAATCTCTCTCAGACAATTTAATCAGACATTCTGTTCTAGGAATACCCTCAATTGATGTTTTCTCAGATTACTCTAAGCTATCGCATGCTGATAGCTGAGGCTAATTAAGAGAAAAAGACAATAACATACAAAAATATTTTAAAGATCTAAAGGCAATGTACTAATAACATCAGTCACTTGACCAGGAAAAAACAAACGTGAAGATAGATATGCCAGAGAATGGAAAATGGCAAATAAACAAGAAAAAGAAGAAATAAACTAAAACTGTCTCTCCACAGAAACTTCCCAAACCAATAAAAACTCAAGGAACTAATAACATGAGAATTTTTTTGAATACAAAGTTAGTGAGACCATTATTTTCCAGAAAATGAACAATATTCTTAAATAACAATTAAAAAAATCAATAACATGGATGACAAAGACACAAAGACATATTATGCTCCTTTAAATAAAAACCACAAGATTTTAAACAAAATCAAACTCTAAGAAATCACTGACCAGCACTCATCCTATAGACTTCAGTCCTCTCTCCTTTAACAATAACAGAAAATGGCTTGGGTGAGGAGGGATGTTCCACCAAAATTGGAGAGATTCACTTGAAACCTTCGCATGTCTTAACTTCGTAGAAAATAGTTTTGACTACTAAAAGGATCTCATTATCTTATAGTAAAGAATAGGATGTCTCCTAGGGTCACTTAGACACCATTTGTTTCCCATGATTGATAATTGCCTGTAAGTCTGCAATCAGAGTGAGGAAATGAAAACATTTTTAAACAAAATGCAAGATAACAGGTTTTTTTTTTGTTTTTCTAGACAGGGTTTCTCTGTAGCTTTGAAGATAACAGGTTTTTTTAAAGAATCAGTGCACACCTAAAGCAACTTGTTTTACTCTAATTGCTTTATAAGTCAAAAGTACTTTTGAAAACAAGTTTATGGTTATTTTTTGTATATATTTGTACATGAGTTAGAATATCTTCCATATGAAAACAAGTTTATGGTTATTTTTTGTATATATTTGTACATGAGTTAGAATATCTTCCATATGTATGCAGGTGACATACAAAAAGAAGGGTTCAGATGGCTTTGGATCTGAAATTGTAGAGTTATGAGCCTAACAACTTGAGTTAGGTATCTGAACATAGGTCATCACATCCAAAATGAATATGTAATGAGCCATCTGCCAACATCCATAATGCCTTTTATCAAATAAACAAAAAGTCTCTCAGATTAACAATAACAGCAACAAAACCAAAATAAATAAAGAAGTAAATAAATGACACTTGGAAACATGATGAAGCGGTGTGTATGGTAAATTTGTATCATAAATGAATACATTACAATGATAATGCCCAACAATTCATAACAAGAAAACTGATTACAAAGCTATATTCGTAGTGGAAACACCCAGAGTAATCAGTGGGATTATGAAAAAATAGTACACAGATTGACATAATATGACTTCTTGCTGGGTTGTGGTGATGCACACTTTAATATCAGCACTCAGGAAGCAAAGAAACGTGGATCTCTGTGAGTTCAAAGTCAGATGGTCTACAGAGCAAGTTCCAGGACAGGCTCCAAAGCTACATAGAAACCCTGTCTTGGGAGAAAAAATTACCACAAAGCTACAACAATCAAGAATGTGTACAATATTTGAGAAAGAATAAAGAGCATAGAGAGAAAAAGACAAGAACATAGGCAGGAAAATATCATTAACTATTAATCAAAAGATCAAAGGAAACTTAGTCAGAAAACATGTGACCTTGAACAATGTTAGCCAGCAACCTATGTGTAGAGAAATTAAATAAATAAAGACTTCACAACATTCACAAAATTACCTCAAAGTGACCATTAAACTGTTGTTTCTGACCCTACAGCTACTGGTATTTCTTCCAAACAGAGAGGCCCCATGCTCTAGAACCCTCACTGTAAAAAGAAATGACCTCCTGCTGATGTGGGAGTGTCATATATCAATCTGTTGATTTCATTGGTTAAAATAAAGAAACTGCCTGAGCTCATTGATAGGCCAGCCCTTAGGTGGGTGGAGTAAACAGAACGGGATTCTGGGAAAAAGAAGGAAGCTGAGTCAGAAGGAGTTGCCATGATGCCCGCACTCCAGACAGAAGCAGGCTAGAATCTCCCCGGTAAGCACACCTTGGGGTGCTACACAGATTATCAGAAATGGGCTAGTCCAGGTGCAAGAGGTAGCCAATAAGAGGCTGGAACTAATGGGCCAGGCAGTGTTTAAAAGTATACAGTTTCCCTGTAATTATTTCGGGTAAAGCTAGCCATGCCCTGCGGGTGGCTGGGTGCCAGAGACACAGCAGCCCTGCTGCCCCTCATTTCAACAAATTGGCGCCCGATGTGATGGACTAAATCCACTTAAAAACCTGAGAAGGCTTAAAAATAAGGGAGAGAGAGTTTAACACAGATTTTTGCTGTTTGTTGGTGGCATGCTGTAGAGAGGTTTCCTGGTTCAGTGGCAGCAGCAGAAAAAACGCTGTGTCAATTTAAAGCGCAGTTTCTTGGGGCTGTGCTGCCAGCGTAAACTCTGGCTTTAAAGCATTTCAAGGCTTTTATGGGACTGGATTTTGTGTTCCTGCTTGGGATTGAAAGAAAAAGAGTTTCTGTGCTGCACGCTCAGTCTCAAAATTAAACTGCTGAGTGCTGCTCCAATGTGGACTTGCTGTGTGTCTGGAACTGTGCACAGCTCAGGCACACCAAATAGATCTGAGGCAGGAGCTGCTGCTCCATGCTAAACTGTGCTGACCTCAGGCAGGAACTGCCATAATTACCATAATAATAGAGCAGTTAAGGTTTAGACTTGGCAGGGTACAGGAGATACTGTACAAAATGCAACTTAAGTTTTTTAAGAAGTGCTTAACATTTTAAGAAGTGCTCCAGGACAGTAAAGAATTACAGATTGACAATGGAACAGATTCAGACATAAAAGACCACTAAATGAGTCACAGTGTTGGATAAATGTACGTAGGCTTGAGAGAGAAAAAAAAATATAGAGAGAGAGAGAATAAAAGTTAATGCCTTTAAAAATAAAAAAGTAAATTCTTTAAAGAGACAGAATACAGATAGTTATAGATTAAGAGAAATAAAGAAAAATAAGCCACGTAAAAATGGAAAATTCACAGAGGGTCTGGATTATGTACATTGTGTTTTCTTTAAAATTTTTGACTGTAAAGGAGCTAAGTACATAGAGACATTTCATTATATGGGCTGCCAAGTGGAACCAGAATGGATATAAGGGTATTACAATTTCAAAATTTGGGTCTAAGGATATGATGCTTCAGAGAGGGTCTTCTTTTGTTTTCACAGAGGACCAGACCCTATGGATTTCTTCTATTCCGATTTGGTATGATAGACCACGCCCTCCTGAAAGGTTGCTGTGAAAACCCTCAAAAAATTACTTCACTCAACTGCCAACTGAGATGACCCTGCCACACAGGTTATACCATAAAAGACCTAATTAACGACGCCCCCATTCAGCAGGAAGCAGTTTGGAGAGAAAAACTGCGCCCATGTTCCCAAATATTGATTATATATGTTCTTTTACATTTAAAGGGGGAAATGATATAGGTAAAAATAATTTGCATTGGTATGGATTTTAAGGTCAATTTTGTTATATGTATATGTATTTCTGATCTTGATTAAGGTACTGTGATTGTATAGTTCATTTTTAAAATGTAATGTATAATTAGGAAATATAGGTTGTTGTTAAATAATCGTAAATAATAGTCAAGCTTGTAGTCATGTTAGATTTTCTAGATATATAGAGATATATTTCAATTAGATAGGCATTGTTCATATCTTTCAAGGACTGCAGAATATGGCATTTAATATTTTGATAATTTAGGGCTTTTCATGACAATGAGACACATCTGCTCCTGGTAGCACCAATCTACTTCAATAGAAAGATGGGCATCGAAGAGGATCCTTACGGAGTTTGATAGCCATTTGGGCAAGAAACTGCTCTTGCCTGGACTGATGCATAAACTGGACACAAAGAACCCACAGAGAGAGGACTGCTGAACTTGCCTAAAGGTGAGATGATCTTTCAGGGTTCCTGATTCATAAAAGAGTCTACGAGACATTCTGCAGGACGCAGGACACAGCAGAAAGTGACTGAACTGTCTTTGGAATTTTTTGCTTCATGGAAATGTCTGCTGGATACTATGGGCCTGGAGGCCGAAGATGGATGCCCCAATGGTACAGAGGAACTTTGGGTGACTATCCAGGCAGCGAGATGTCTCTGTCATTTCTAGAGTTTGGATTTCTTGTTTGTTTAAATAATTTTATATCCTTCTGGAGACTTTGATGGAGTTGAAGAATGGTTATAGTTATAGTTTTCCTTAGCTATGATAAAAGATAAAGTAGATATAAATATTGTAACTGTAATTCTTACTTGATAACTGTTTTGTTATATGTGATTTTACTATGTTAAAGTTAAAGCCTTCCTTTTTGTTTAAACAGAAAAAGGGGAAGTGATGTGGGAGTGTCATACATAAATCTGTTGATTTCATTGGTTAAAATAAAGAAACTGCCTGAGCTCATTGATAGGCCAGCCCTTAGGTGGGTGGAGTAAACAGAACGGGATTCTGGGAAAGAGAAGGAAGCTGAGTCGGAAGGAGTCGCCATGATGCCCGCACTCCAGACAGAAGCAGGCTAGAATCTCCCCGGTAAGCACACCATGGGGTGCTACACAGATTATCAGAAATGGGCTAGTCCAGGTGCAAGAGCTAGCCAATAAGAGGCTGGAACTAATGGGCCAGGCATTGTTTAAAAGTATACAGTTTCCGTGTAATTATTTCGGGGCATAAGCTAAGCCATGCGGGCGGCCGGGTACAGGGTCACAGCCTGGCCGCTCCTTCTTACTACATCCTGCTCTGCAGACCCTTGGGTCTTGTTGTGTTTTCAGGTAAACCCAGCCCAATTGATGCCCAATACCAAAGCAATATAGAAAAATTTCTGCTTCCTGTCACATGGATTATAGCACAAGATATAGGTTCTGCCCTATCTACCTGCCCAACACCATACACACCTAAGAAACCTCTGCAGCTCAGAAACTCTTTTTGTCACCTGGAACTAAATATCACTGAATGACATCATTGTGGCTAGTGGTAGCAGACAAGTTAGAAGCATTCTAATCATGTATTGATAAAAGACAATCAACATCACCATAGTTCTACCAGCTTTTAAATTATTTAAAACATTTATAAGACAAACTTGAAAGTAGAATGTAATATTCAGAACTTCTAGAAATAAGACTATCAGTATTCAAATCTGTACTCCCACTGCACACCAAAAGCATGACTCTGTGTGGACACTGGACAGTGATATTACAAGTATAATATTCTACCATGCCAGGGCTGCAGAGTGTCACTCTTCCCAGGAAATCCATATACAGGGAGGCACAGATGACAAAGACCACTGCCCAGGTCATCACATAGGGCAACAAAACCACAGCCTGGCTCATGGTCCATCCAAATCCCAGCAGAAATGACAGTTCACACACTAAACTCTGTTTGTCCACTGGCTCACACCCAGCCAGAGGAAGATGCACCACATTGGTCACAAGCCTCAGCAGGCCACTCCACCTAGACTGGGGACAGCAGCCCCTCACCCACCAAGCCCAGCCACTACTCTACACATGGGAAGAGCAGCCAGTTGCTCCAAAGCTCGCATATCCTCCCAACCTGGGAACTTTGGCCCCTTACTCTCCTTGGCCCACCTCTCCTCCCATTCTGGAGAGCAACCACTCACTCACCATAGTGCAGCTGCCTAGCTGACAAACTTTATCCCCACAAACGATCACAAGGCACAGTGCATGAGAGAGACTGTGATTTCTTCAGGAAGCACTAAACTGGAAGCCTGGCTCCCGGAAGAAGCCTCCCATTTGACTGGTGGAGGCTCTGATTGGCTAGTGAAGTCTGAGTGACAGAACCACGTGAGCAGAAGGGACACAGCACAGCATTCCCAGCACTGGCTGCTAATCTACAGAAAGACAAATCCCAGATTGGCTGGAGATCTAAGTCAAGTTCAACAGCAAGTCTCTTGCTAATCTAAATCAATGGGTTTGGTTTTAAAAGGAAGTATACAATCAGACAATGTTGCACAAGAAGAACATCAGGTAAACCAAAGAGCATTATAAAGAAAGTTCACAGTGGTGTTGGAACTGATAACCACAGCTTTCACCCTTCTGTGAAGTCTTGGGTTCTGAGGATCTGAAACAACCCTTTTCCAAAGGCCTTGGCCCACATCTTTACCAGCTCTCCCAAGCATATTCCTGAGATTAGAAACAGAGCTCTGTTGTTGCTCTATACATCATTGCCTTAGAGAAACCTCCCGAAGCCTAGGCAGGTTGTCAAAGTCAGAGAGGCCTAGTTTCAAGTATTTTCTAGAAGTTCTGCACTTAGCACTTGACATTTAGGTGCAAGGCCCATTTGGAGTTAATTTGTGGATGTTGTAAATGGGATCTCATGTACTGTGTAGTACTCCACTACTCAGTCGCAATGTAGAAGAGTAGAATTGGTGATATAAAGGATTGACCAATCCTAGAGAGTAAGCCACACAATACAGAATTTAGTTGAGGGAGGGCTGGCTCTGAAATACACCCAAAGACATGTAGTTTGTTAATCAGGACTAGTAGAGATTTGGATCCAAAGATGTAAATGTTTATTTAACTTTTGTGTATACATGTCTGTAGTGAAAAAAGCAAATGAGATGCTCACCCATAGAAACGTCTGCCTGTGTAACTATCTAGAGTAAGCTGGAGCATCACAGTTTGAAGAGGGATTTCTGAGTTGTGCTGGACAGGATCAATTCCATGATATTTTGTTATGTATTTGCTGTTTCTTGGTATCAACTACATACATTAAAACCCAAAAGCATGATTATAGTAGTGAAATACCTAGATAAATACAGACCCTCCCAGCAGGAAGAAAATAGCCAAAAATCTAAGCAGGAAGAGTAGAATCAGGAATCTAGGATCAGCCAGTTCAGTGACTGTGTTTCAGGAACTAGCTGAAGATAAAGTTAGATTGTAATCTTAAGAGTGATCTTGAGAGGCAGCGAGTTGCCCCCTTGTGACCATCACTGGATTTTAAAATTTTCTATGACCATTTTGGGTTACCGGGCTGTGGTTTCTTCCCTTAAAAACTCCATCTCCCGGTCACTCAGGGTCGAACTCTTCCCCTGCGTGGCTTATGAGTCTCGGCCCCAGTGCACTTTTTCCTGTATCATCCATTAAAGCCTCCTGTGATTGCAGCTAGGACGGTCCCTCATGATTACTGGGGTGGGGGTTCATGTTATCCCAAGACTTGAATGAGAGTCTCCCCAGCACTGGGGGTCTTTCAGTAGTGATGCCATGTATCATATGAATAATGTATTGTATTTTATTTAAGGTTTATTTGAACAGTTTATACCTAGGAATTACTAATTTATTATTATCATATACAGTTTCTATTCAGTTTTCTTTTGTTGTTACTCAGCACTATCTGAAGACAAACAATTGGTACATTCCTGTGATCACCTGTGACTGCTTACAAAGGATGACCACCACCGGCTTCGCTTATTGTTAATATTCCATCATGAAAGAAAGTATCACCTCCATCTGAGTACAAAGCCTCTTTTCCAGGCAACTATATGCAGTTCATCCCTAATGACATGTGCCCTTCTGGTTTTAGGGATGAACTAGAGTACATAGCCTGGGAAAGACTTGGGAGGATGTACATTCTGTGTATTTACATATGAGAAAGCCATATTTGAAAGTGGGAATTTAACTTGCATGCTATAAGGCTTACTTCATATGTTCACTCAGAAATGGATTGTAAGGGAGAGTATATGGACAGTGGAAGTGTAGAGAGATGGTAAGCTCCACATATGCAGCTAGTGGAGAGCCATTGTATATACTGGATGGAAAGGTGCCTGTGTGACTGCTTTTGGGTATCTTAGTTAGAGCTTCTATTGCTGTGAAGAAACACCATGACCACAGCAACACTTATAAAGGAAAACATTTGATTGAGGCTAGCTTACACTTTCAGAGGATTTAGTCCATTATCATCATGGCAGAAAGCATGGTGGATGTAAGCAGAAATGGTGCTGGAGAAAGAGCTGAGTGTTCTCCATCCAGATCAGCAGGCAGCAGAAAGTGACTATGACATAGTTCAACAAGGCCACACCTCTTAATAGTGACTCTCCATGGGACTTTGGGGGTCATTTTGATTCAAACCACCACAGAATCAAAACCCTTGTATGTACCTTTTCCACCATGCTCAGTAAGTAAGCTCAATAAACTCACTGGTTGTTTCCCCAGGATGTACTTTGGTGAAACTGTACTTTGTGTCTTCATTGGTAATTATGATTATGGGATAGAAATTGCTTCTGCCCCTTCCATGTGGGAGAAAATTCTCACAACAGATCATAAACATATTTCTTAATGTTCCTACTTATTATGATATTAGCAAAAAGGAAGCAGTACATAAAAGAACACGTTAGAAGAATATAAATATGTAAATGACCATAGTAAAAAAGGACTTAGATGTAGGAACATGATTATGACTAGATAGCTCTGGGGTAAAGAAAACTGGAAAGGTTTTACAAGCTAAGAAGGTCTGAGTAAGTTGTTTAAGGTACATAAAGATGAGACTTAGGAATCATATATTTATTAAAGTTTGCAAGGTCAGATTCCAACTATTTCAGGGAGTGGTTGAAAGGTATGCCAAAGAAAGTTTATTGAGTTGTTTCTTACTCTTGAAGTATTATAAAGTAGTTTAAAGTACAAAACTAGTATAAAACTGATCTTCTAGGTGTTTAATAATCATTCTTAGACGCTATTCTCATGTCATTACAGGGACCAAAAGGCAGAATATTTCTCTCATTTCTATACAAGATCAGTGAAGTTGATAGGAACAAAGGCTACTTATTGATCATTTATTGTCCTGTTCATGGAGGCCATGGAGAACCCAATCAATGAATTGGAATCATTATCAAGTGTACAAAAGGAGCATCAATGTGGGAAAGATGTCTTCAAGGCTTCAAAGGGAGCCACGGTACAAAAACAAAGCTTTTGACTTATCCTCACATTGATGGACAACTGATAACAGAGAGACATGAAGATTCTGAGGTTCCTTCCAAGCACAAGTGACCTCTAAAGACTAGATGCTCAACTGGCATTGACAACACAGAAAGAAAGATTAATTTTTGACACCTGAATTGGCCTTCAGTACTCAAGAAGAAATTTTAATCAAAGGATAAGAGGATTGCAAACAACACAACGGTTCACACTCCACAGACATTAGATGTAAGTCTACATGACATATTAGTTAGATAGCAAATCTCAGTAATAGTTTCTTGATAAAAAGAATCTGTGTGGATGTGAGACATCAGACCTTGGCTCCTAGAGCACCTGCACACAGCAAAGAAGGACAGGCCTAGGATTGTTTTATCCTCCATATTAAATGATGCTAAATACCTCTCTTCTCCCTATCCAGAAGCCACATAGGGAAGGCATCATGCTGACTTTTGGCTGATGAAACAGGTATAAAATAGTGTGACAATTGGTTGTGGGCTCATAACTCTTGAGTCCAACTGTAGAAGTTAAATGGAAACCTCTAACAGATGGAAGCTATTGTGAGTCTGTCAAGAATGCCTTATGGACTTTGGATATGTTAGTGCTTCCCAGACAACAGTACATCTTCCCAGACAACTCTGTCTACATCTGAGACTTTGGTCTTTATGAGAGGCTCTATGGAAGGGCTCCATAATACTACCACCTGATGCCAAAAAAAAAAAGTTCAGCTGAAACAAACCAGAACAGTCATTGCCCCAATCTCATAATGGTAGTTAGTATTACCTCTTCAGAGGACGGTGGGATAAGAACTGGAGGTAGAAATCCAACATACAATTTAGGGAAAAAAAAATCAACTCTCATGGCTCCCTATTGGCTCCCTCATTGCTTTCAATCTACTTTCCCACTGGTGCTCCTGATTGCTAGGCTTGCCCAGATTCCCTCAAGTGCTACAATTGCCCAGCTGAGCCTCAAGACAGTAGCAGTTCCCTTACTAGATGAGCAGAAATCAAATTACTAAGCCAGCACAGCCCTTCCCAGCTCTGCCATTACACCCTCGGGAAACACAGGGCTCGAGTCTGAAAAATTGGTATTTTAGTAGAAACTTTTCCAGTCTCTCAGAGCACTTCTTGTTCCTCTTCCAAAATATGGTGTCCCTTGTGTTTGTGTTCCATTACCCTTTCCCTCATAGTTCAGATACTCTGAAACCAAACATAGGCTACACTCAAACAGCAACTCTTGATAAAGCAAGATTTATAATTTTTCTAATTTCTGGAAAGTTTTGGAGGCAAGAAATGAATTAGAATCACATGAAGCACATTTTAGTATCTACCTAAAATGTTTCAAAGTAGAAACCACAATGAAGTGATCTCTAACATCAGTCTTCAGTGAACATGGTAACTAATTGACTTCCTTCAAGGCTATTACAAAAATAAAGGAAACATGTTTTTTTTTCTTGAAGCAGAAGACAACTGTGATGTCCAACGTCTTTACAAAATCATTTTCAGGAATAGAGTTTTTCTCTCATATGAGTTTATCCCCATTAGTTGACTTCAACATGATACAAATAGGCTTTAAAAATTTAGAGCACTAGACATGGCTGGGCAATTAAGAAATATTCATTCCTAGAACCAAGGCCTAATTTTTGAAAACTTCCTGTAATTCTTTCCACAAGATCCGAGGGTCAAACATTCTCAGAAGCAAACATGAAAACTTTACATACTCACACAAACATATAATGACATCAAACAAATACAATTAAAACAACTCTATAAACAATATCACAGGCATTGAGGCACCTTGAAAATAACTATGCTATAAGCAAAGGCTTTATCACACTAATTACATTCATAGGGCTTCTCTCCAGTATGGCTTCTTTCATGTATTTGTAGACTACTGTTATGTGCAAAGGCTTTTCCACACTGATTACATTCATAGGGCTTCTCTCCAGTATGGCTTCTTTCATGTATTTGGAGACTACTGTTACGTGCAAAGGCTTTTCCACACTGATTACATTCATATGGCTTCTCTCCAGTATGGCTTCTTTCATGTATTCGTAGATGACTCTGGTACACAAAGGCTTTTCCACACTGATTACATTCATAGGGCTTCTCTCCAGTATGGCTTCTTTCATGTACTTGTAGATAACTATGGCATGCAAAGGCTTTTCCACACTGATTACATTCAAAGGGCTTCTCTCCAGTATGGCTTCTTTCATGTATTCGGAGACTACTGTGACGTACAAAGGCTTTTCCACACTGATTACATTCATACGGCTTCTGTCCAGTATGGCTTCTTTTATGTATTTGGAGACTACTGTTATGTGCAAAGGATTTTCCACACTGATTACATTCATAGGGCTTCTCTCCAGTATGTGCTCTTTTATGTTCTTGTAGATGACAATGGCGTAAAAAGACTTTTCCACACTGACTACATTTATAGGGTTTCTCTCCAGTATGTGTTCTTTTATGTTCTTGTCGATGACTGTGATGTGCAAAGACTTTACAACACTGATTACATTCACAGTCCTTCTCTCCAGTATGTGTTCTTTTATGTATCTGAAGAGGACTGGGATTTAAAAAGGCTTTACCACATTCATTATGTTCATAGGGTTTCAATCTAGTATGTGTTCTTTCAAGCCTGTGTAGATGACTGTCACATGTGAAGGCTTTAACACGTTGAGTATATACAGAAGTTTTCTCTCTAGTTTGACTTTTTTCATGCCTGTAATGATAGTGGTACATGTGAAAGAATTAGCACATTCATTGTTGAATATTTTTATCTGTATGAATTAATTTTACAATTTGGTCCAATTTTAAAAAAAAATTATAACTTAAGGTTTTATCACCATGTTTACAATCTTGTTGTTCCCCTTCATAAAGGCTTGTTTTGCATCTTTGAAGACAATAGATAACAGCCTTTATTCCATGGTTCACATTTACAGAATCTTTTTTCGATATGAGAATTTTTACATATTTGAAGAGAACTGAAAATTCTCAGAGCTTCACCACCCTTGTTGCATACATAAAGTTTCCTATATTGTGAGGAATACTACATTTGGTAAGTGAACTATGACGAACAGAAGTACTTACACAGTCCTAGTACTCATGATGCTTTTATGAAATCTGAGCTTGTTGATATATTAACAATGAGGCTAGAAAACCAATTACTTATATACTTGTCCAACAAATTCAACAAGTATATTCAACATGGGAACTGCTACATATCTTCTAACTGTTCTGAGAAAAAGGTACGTTATATATTTTCACATCCCTATGCTCATGTGGCTTGTATCCAGAGTAACATAAGATATACTTAGTAAAAGAAAAATAACAAATATAAGGTTTCCACATTGATTTCACACAGTTTGACTTTACATTCATAGATTTGTGTTATCTGGATTAAGGCCTCTCCATAACAGCTGCCCCTTGAGTGTTGACTTTAACTGCCCCCTCACTAAACTTTCCACAGTCACAAGTATATGAGTTAAACTACCTTTTCTATGGACCATTAGTATAATAGAGTTTTAGAGAGATACTTATCACCTTTTCAATATGTATATATTTTACAATATGAACAGTATGAAATGAATGGATTGATAATTCTACAATATAGCTCTCATCATATTATGATTCAAATTTTAATATAGGTTAAGACATTGTTTCCTTGTCTTCCTTCTTAAAAAAATGGCTTGCAAATGCAGTTCATTTATCTGAAATTAAGGTATACGATTTTGTGAGAATTTAAAAATCATCAATGCACTTTAGTATTTACACTGTTTTGTTTAAAACTTATAGGATGCATTAAAAATTCCTCAGAGATACAATTCTATCAGCTTACACATGAAAATTACCTTTCATGTCTTCTGGAACTTTGACAATGTTCTTCAATATTATGGTCTTCCCAACTGTATCCTAAAATATAATGCCAAAAAGTGTATGTTATATATTGAAAGGTGTAAAAAAAACTAGTTACAATTTGCAGTAAACCTTACAACCATGCCTGATTTATTCATATCATTCTTCTTCTTCCTCAATCATATTACAAAAGAGCACCAGTTACCAATGAACAATTGTCCCCTTGTATTAAAACATGAAATATAATTCAGTCTTACCTATACTAGTAAGGTTTCTGTAGGTTTCCAACATCACATCTTTGTAGAAACTCCTCTGAGTGGGATCCAGCAAAGTCCATTCTTCCCAAGTGAAGTCAATATGTACATCATCATAGGTCACTGCATTCTAAAATATTCCATACATTTGTACAACAGAAAGCATGACTTTGACAACACAGCAAATATATACTTCTTTGACAGCATAGTCATATAACTTTGGTGCTCCCCATACTTATTCTATGAAATAGACACAATTTAATTACCAAGTCACTTTAGAAATAAACTGAATGGAAGATTCACCTCTGTAATTTATGAACCCTTTGAAATGCCTATTAACCAACAATAAAAGATAAGTAAACAGATCAACAGTACAGAGTACACATGAGAGAAATTTTATGGATGATTAATTTCTAACTACAAACAAAGAAAAATAAGATAGTCAAGCTGGGTGTATTGAATCATGCCTTTAATCCTTGCACTCAGAAGGCAGAGGCATATATCTATCTGCCTCTGAGTTGAATGGCCTAGTCCTTGCAATCACTTCTAGGACAGCCATAAATATATATTAAGGATCTGTTTCCATTTAAAAGTCAATCAAACAAACATAAAAGATTGAAAGAACTCAGAGGATTTTGCTGTAGTTCCTGAAAAGAGTTATCTATTTACTCCAGCTCTTTATTCATCTATGAGAAACCTGAAGTGTCTCAATTTAAACTGCAACATAAATAAGATTTTACTAAAAGGCACTGGATGTTTAAAAAGTTATAAATGGACAAATGAAAACATCAAATATATATGTTGATTACAAATAATCAACACTGAGCAGGAAAGATGTTTCAACAGTAAAGAGTACTCCTGGTCTGACTCAAGGAATTACATGGGGGGATCACAACTATTCATTATTACAAGTTCAGGGTTCCTAGTTCCATCTTTTAATCAATGTAAGGATCAGGCACTCACATGGTAGATATCCATGTACAAGTAAATACTCATATTAAAATAAAAATTCAAACAAAACAAAACAGGAAGGAAGAAGGTGATGCACCTGCAATCCAATGACTCAGAAAGCACAACCAGTATCAATGTCATGAATACATGCCATCCTGGGAAACATAATGATACCCTCTGTCAAATTTTAAAATTCAAGATATGGGTGAAGCTCAGCACAACAGCGTATGCTTGATAGGAACAAAACCATCATACAGCAATATAAAAACAAAAAATCAAGGCCCACTTTTAATCACAGTACTTGGGAATCAGGGTCAGGGGATTGAGTTTGAAGCCAGCCTGTATACAGAGCAACTTTCAGGACATCTAGGGCTACACAGACAAATCTTGTATTCAGAAATAAACAAACAAAAATGAAAACTGTAGGCTACCAAACTGTCTTAGCATCAAATAGCAGTTAATTTTGCTGAATCTTATGTGATCTAGTGATAGAGTTTATAATTGTAGGGAAGTCATGACAGCACAAGAAGAAAGCTGACCGATTAATTTCAACCACAACATAGCAGGCACAAAGAACAGGGAATAGGTTGAGGCTATAGAAACTCATATCACGTGTCCAATGAGGAATTTCATCCAGAAAGGCTCCTCCTCCTACTGGATTCACAAGCAATCAAATGAAAGTTGCCAAGAAGAGGAACATGTTCAAATACATCTTCCTATATGGGAGGTTTTCATTCAATCAATTACATCCTGACCTGGGTCACTATAGGCTCATGGTAACCAATGAAGAAAAATGCGTTTAGGGTTACGGTTAAGAATCACTTTGCTTACTCCTTCCATAAGTTGAATGCTTATGTGAATGGAGTCTTACCCTTAGAGCACCTTGCTAGGCTTCCATTCTATAGCAAGGGCCTTCTCTATAATGGTGATAAAATCCTTGAAAATCCCTGCCTTTTCCAGTAATTGACTGCCATAAGAAACTGCCTTTTCATTTTCGTTCATTTCTGCCCCCACTTGGTGTTTTTTTTTTCACTGTAGTCTTGAATGAATCATCAGTAATAACCATCCACCACATTCAATATTCCATTTAAGGAATTAGCTCATATTTTTAAATTCTGCTTTACTAAATTTCCAGGTCAGAGGCAGAAAAAGAAATATTTTTGATCCAAAATATCACAAAAATAACCTCTAGAATAATCAATTTCAACTGAAATTCTATGATTTCAATCTCCACTTTCTGTCATTTCTCTTAACATTTCCATCTTTCTGATCCTACAAGAACAGCTAATTAATTCTCTGTACTACTTTGTATTATTTTTTTTTTGCCACCTAAAGTTTTGATATCTTCTATACTCTTCCAAGAGACATCATTCCCAGGTTCTGTCTATCAACAATATTACTTTTGGTTTTCCATTTTTTGTTCTAACCTGCATTCATGTTGCTCCAATTAAATCTTTTAATGAAAAGCAGCTCAGACAATGAGTGGGGGTAATTTGGCTTCATCATTTTGGGAGCTTAGGATAGAAAAGCAAGCTAATAGTTGAAGGCAAAAATACACGGACAAGGAGTGTTTCATGGCTTTCTCTCTTGCCTAGTCAGATTGGAGCCTTTTGTATCCCAAGCCCAATTTCTAAGAGATATTGCCACCCACAGTGGAGGAGCCATCACACATCAATCATCAATCAACACAATCTCTCCCAGATATAGCAGTTTATGGCTTTTATGAACAAAGCCACTATGAACACAGTTGAGCAAATGTCCTTGTGGTAGTGGTATACATTGGTCTTGAGGTAGATTGACTCCCAATTTCCTGAGGACTGCATAATAATTTCTACATAGGCTGTACAAGTTTGGACTTGCAACAGCAATGAATCCCCTTGCTATATATCCTTGCCATCCTTAGCTGTCACTTGTGTTATGGATCTTAACAGTTCTAAGCCTTGTAAGATGAAATCTCAAAGTAGTTTTGATATTCATTTCCCTAATGGCTAAGGATGTTGACCATGTCTTCAGGTGTTTCTCAGTCACTTTATATTCCTTTACTAAGAATTCTGTTTAGAGGTGTTCCCCATTATAATTGGATTATTTGGTTTGTTGTTATCTAGTTTCTTCAGTTCTTTAATATCCTAGGTCAGGGCCCTGGATCATTGGACTACCAGGAGGCCCTGTTTAGGTGCTGAGGAGTTACATCTGGATGGGTGAGTGTGTGCTATCCAGGGACAGATTGTCCCTGAAAAGAGCACAAGCCCCCCCTCCCCCAGCTCCTTCTGCAGGGCTGTCTTACTTCGGCACGACCCAAACCCCCAGCACCCCACCCCCCAACTCTGCCCTGCTGTATGTTAGGACCAGTGCTCAAGACCGGTTTTAAGCTCCTACACTAAGGCTACCCACCCACAGCAGTGAGTGCCAGTCTACAAGGCAGGTCTCAAGGTTCCCTGTAAGGGAGCCTGGGCATCTTCAGCTAGTGCTCCAGGGTCTCCTGTGGTCTCCTGGACCCCGCCCTGCCTCTCACATTCTCCCTCTTGTCCCCGGATCATTGGACTACCAGGCGGCCCTGTTTAGGTGCTGAGGAGTTCCATCTGGACGGGTCAGTTCCTGCTTCTACACTGAAGAGATACACCCAGAGATTCAGTCACAGCAAAGACTGGACCAAGACACCAGGCCACTCCTGACTCCATTTGCAGGAAGAAATGGGAAGGCGCCAATGCAAGAATTCCTGCAACAACCTGAAAGGCAACATGACATCACCAGAATCCAGGGATCCTGAAATAAGAAGAATTGTACACCCTACCCCAGAAGAATTAGATGAAATCGATTCAAAAGTGAATTACATGAAAATAATAGAAGACCTTAAACAGGAGGTATAAAACTGCAGTAAACAATTAGAGATTACAAACAAAAAGGTAGAGGAAATGAATAAATCGCTCAAAGATACCCAAGAAACCAAGAGAAACAAGAAAAAGCAATCAAACAGGTAAGGGAAGTGGTTCAAGACTTGAAGAATGCAATGGAAGTAATGAAGAAAACACAAACTGAGGAAAGGATGGAGATGGAAAATCTGGGTAAACAAACAGGAACTACAGAGACAAGTACTACCAACAGATTACAAGAGATAGAAGAAAGAATGTCAGACACTGAAGATACCAGAGAGAAAATAAACACACTGATCAAAGAAAACAGCAAAACCAACAAATTCTCATCACAAAACATTCAGGAAATATGGGACACAATAAAAAGACTAAACCTAAGGATAATTGGGATTGAAGAAGGAGAAGTACAGCTCAATGGTCCAGAAAATATATTTAATAAAATTATAGAAGAAAACTTTCCCAAACTAAAGAAAGATATTCCTTTGAAGGTTCAAGAAGCATACAGAACACCAAATAGACTGAACCAAAAAAAAAAACCCCATCTCCTCGTCATATAATAATCAAAACACAAAACATACAGAATAAAGAAAGAATATTAAGAGCTGCAAAGGAAAAAGGTCAAGTTACGTATAAAGGTAAACCTATCAGACTTACACCTGACTACACTATGGAAACCATGAAAGCCAGAAGGTCCTGGATAGACGTACTGCAGAAGCTACGAGAACATGGATGCAAGCCCAGACTACTATACCCAGCCAAGCTTTCGTTCACCATAAATGGAGAAAACAAAATTTTCCAGGATAAAAACAAATTTAAACAATATGTAGCCACAAATCCAGCCTTACAGAAAGTAATAGAAAGAAAATCACAAACCAAGGAGTCCAACAATGTCCACAATGACTCACACATCTAGAGACCCTTCACCAGCACAACTCAAAGAAGGCAAACACACAAACTCTATGACTAAAAAAGTGACCGGAGTTAACAACCACTGGTCATTAATATCACTTAATGTCAATGGACTCAACTCACCTATAAAAAGGCACAGGCTAAGAGAGTGGATACGCAAACAGGATCCAACATTCTGCTGTTTACAAGAAACACACCTCAACCACAAAGAAAGGCATCTACTTAGAGTAAAGGGATGGGAAAAGATTTATCAAGCAAATGGACCTAAGAAACAAACAGGTGTGGCCATACTGATTTCTAACAAAGCTGACTTCAAACTTAAATCAATCAGAAGAGATGCAGAGGGACATTTTATACTCATAACAGGAACAATTCATCAGGATGAAGTCTCAATCCTGAATATCTATGCCCCTAATATAAAAGCACCCACTTATGTAAAAGAAACATTACTAAAACTCCAGGGTGCCTTCAAACCGCACACATTAATAGTAGGAGATTTCAACACTCCTCTCTCACCAATGGACAGGTCAATCAGACAGAAACCTAACAGAGAAATAAGAGAATTAATGGAGGTAATGAATCAAATGTACTTAGACATCTATAGAACACTCCACCCAAATAGGAAAGAATATACCTTCTTCTCTGCAGCTCATGGAACCTTCTCGAAAATTGACCACATCCTCGGTAACAAAGCAAACTTCCACAGTTACAAAAAAATATTCGTAAAATCCTGTATCTTATCAGATCACCATGGATTAAAGTTAGAATTCAACAACAATCCTACCCCCAGGAAGCCTACAAACTCATGGAAACTGAACAGTAAACTACTGAACCACACCTGGATCAAAGAAGAAATACAGAAAGAAATTAAATCTTCCTTGAATTCAATGAAAATAAAGAAACAACCTACTCAAACTTATGGGACACTATGAAAGCAGAAAGTTCATAGCACTAAGTACCCACTTAAAGAAAACGGAGAAAGCATACATTGGAGACTTAACAGCCCACATGAAAGTTCTAGAAAATAAAAAGAATCAGACTCACCTAGGAGGAGTAGAAGACTGGAAATAATTAAACTGAGGGCTGAAATCAACAAAATAGAAACACAGAAAAAAATACAAAGAATCAATGAAACATAAAGCTGGTTCCTGGAGAAAATCAACAAGATTGATAAGCTCCTATCCAAACATATCAAATGGCAGAGAGAGAATACGCAAATTAACAAGATCAGAAATGAAAAGGGGGACATAACCACAGACACAGAGTAAATTCAGAGAATCATTAGATCTTACTACAAAAGCGTGTATGCCACAAAATTGGAAAATGAAAAAGAAATGGACATTTTTTTTGATAAGTACCATATATCAAAGTTAAACCAGGACCAGGTGAACAATCTAAATAGACCTGTTAGTCGTGAAGAATTAGAAGCTGTTAACAAAAACCTCCCTTCCAAAAAAAAGTGCAGGTCCAGACAGTATCAATGCAGAATTCTACCAGAACTTCCAAGAAGACCTAATACCTATACTCCTTAATGTATTTCACAATATAGAAACAGAAGAGTCATTGCCAAATTCCTTTTATGAAGCTACAGTTACCCTGATACAAAAAACACACAAAGACTCAACCAAGAAAGAATTACAGGCCAATCTCACTCATGAACATCAACACGAAAATCCTCAATAAAATACTGGCAAACCGAATCCAAGAACACAATAGAAAAATTATCCATTATTATCAAGTAGGCTTCATCCCAGAGATGCAGGGCTGCTTCAGCATACGAAAATCTATCAATGTAATCCATCATAAAATTAAACTGAAAGAAAAAACCATATGATCATTTCATTAGATGCTGAAAAAGCATTTGAAAAAATTTAACAACCCTTTATGATAAAAGTCTTGGAGAGATTAGGGATACAAGGGTCATACCTAAATATAATAAAAGCTATTTACAGCAAGCCGACAGCTAACATCAAAGTAAACGGAGAGAAACTCAAACCATCCCACTAAAATCAGGAACACGGCAAGGCTGTCCACTCTCTCCATGCCTCGTCAATATAGTGTTTGAAGTTCTAGCAATAGCAATAAGACAACATAAGGGGATCAAGGGGATTCAAATTGGAAAGGAAGAAGTTAAACTTTTGTTATTTGCAGATGATATGATAGTGTACATAAGCGACCCCAAAAACTCCACCAAAGAACTCCTACAGCTGATAAACACCTTTAGTAATGTGGCAGGATACAAGGTCAACTCCAAAAAATCAGTCGCCCTCCTATACACAAAGGATATGGAAGCAGAGAGGGAAATCAGAGAAGCATCAACTTTCACGATAGCCACAAATAGCATAAAATACTTTGGGGTAACTCTATCCAAGGAAGTGAAAGATCTATTAGACAAGAACTTTAAGGCATTGAAGAAAGAAATTGAAGAGGATACCAGATAATGGTAGGTTCTCCCTTGCTCTTGGATTGGGAGGATCAACATAGTAAAAAAGGCAATCCTTCCAAAGGCAATTTATAGAATCAATGCAATCCCCATCAAGGTCCATCAAAATTCTTCACAGACCTTGAGAGGACAATAATCAACTTTATATGGAAAAACAAACAACCCAGGATAGCCAAAACAATCTCATACAATTAAGGAACTTCTGGAGGCATTACCATCCCTGACTTCAAACTCTATTACAGAGCTACGGTATTGAAAACAGCTTGGTATGGGCATAAAAACAGAGAAGTCAACCAATGGAATCGAATACAAGACCCGGATTTTAACCCTCAATCCTATGAACACCTCATTTTCGATAAAGGAGCTAAAAGTACACAATGGAAGAAAGAAAGCATCTTCAACAAATGGTGCTGGCATAACTGGATGTCAACCTGTAGAAGAATGAAAATAGATCCATATCTATCACCATGCACAAAACTCAAGTCCAAATGGATTAAAGACCTCAATATCAATCTGAACACACTGAACCTGATAGAAGAGAAAGTAGGAAGTACTCTACAACATATGGGCACAGGCGATCGCTTCCTACGTATAACCCCAGCAGAACAGAGACTAAGGACAATATTGAATGAATGGGACCTCCTGAAACTGAGAAGCTTCTGTAAAGCAAAGGACACTGTCACTAAGACAAAATGGCAACCTACTGACAGGGAGAAGATCTTCACCAACCCTGCAACAGACAAAGGTCTCATCTCCAAAATATATAAAGAAGTCACGAAACTAGACTTTAAAATGGGGCACTGAACTGAACAGAGAATATTCAACAGAAGAAATTCAAATGGCCAAAAGGCACTTAAGGTCATGCTCAACCTCCTTAGCAATCAGGGAAATGCAAATCAAAACAACTCTGAGATAACATCTTATACCTGTCAGAATGGCTAAAATCAAAAACACCAATGATAGCCTTTGCTGGAGAGGTTGTGGAGGAAGGGGTACACTCATCCATTGCTGGTGGAAATGCAAACTTGTGCAACCACTTTGGAAAGCAGTGTGGTGATTTCTCAGGAAATTCAGGTTCAACCTACCCCAGGACCCAGCAATACCATTTTTGGGAATATACCTAAGAGATGCCCTACCATATGACAAGGCATTTGTTCAACTATGTTCATAGCAGCATTATTTGTAATAGCCAGAACCTGGAAACAACCTAGATGCCCTTCAATGGAAGAATGGATGAAGAAAATGTGGGATATAGACATATTAGAGTACTACTCCGCGGTAAAAAAAAACAATGACATCTTGAATTTTGCATGCAAGTGGATGGAAATAGAAAACACTATCCTGAGTGAGGTAACCCAGACCCAAAACAATGAACATGGGATGTACTCACTCATAATTGGTTTCTAGCCATAAATAAAGAACATTGAGCCTATAATTTGTGATCCTGGAGAAGCTAAATAAGAAGGTGAACCCAAAGAAAAACATATAGTCATGCTCGTGGGTATCGGAAGTAGACAAGATTGCCGGGCAAAAATTGGGAACTTGAGGGTGGAGTGGGATGGGGGTTGGGAGAGAAAAGTCAGAAGGCGAGGATGGAGGGGAGCTTGGGGGAATGGGATGGTTGGGATAAAGGAAGGGTGGATATGGGAGCATTGTAGTATATGTCCTAATTAAGGGAGCCATCTTACGGTTGACAAGAGACTTGACTCTAGAGGGGCTCCCAGATGTACAGGGAGATGTCCTCAGTTAGTTCCTTGGGCAACTGAGGAGAGGGAACCTGAAATGGCCCTATCTATAGCCATACTGATGAATACCTTGCATATAACCATAGAACCTTCATCTGGCAATGGATGGAGATAGAGACAGAGACCCACATTGGAGGCGGACTGAGCTCCCAAAGTCCAAATGAAGAACAGAAGGAGGGAGAACATGAGCAAGGAGTCAGGACCGCAAGGGGTGCACCCATCCACTGTGAATGTGGGGCTGATCTATTGGGAGCTCACCAAGGCCAGCTGGACTGGGACTGAATAAGCATGGGATAAAACCAGACTCTGGGAACATGACAGACAATGAGGGCTGATGAGAAACCAAGGACAATGGAACTGGGTTTTGATCCTACTGCATGAACTGGCCTTGTGGGAGCCTAGACTGTTTGGATGCTCACCTTCCTAGACCTGGATGGAGGGGGGAGGACCTTGGACCTCCCACAGGGCAGGGAACCCTGACTGCTCTTTAGACTGGAGAGGGAGGGGAGAGGAGGGGAGGAGGTGGAAGGAAATGGTAGGTGGGGGGAGGCAGAAATTTTTTCATTAAAATAAATAAATACATAAAAAGAAATACAAATTAATAGATAGTCTTTTATAACAGTTAAACTTTTATTCATGTTAGGCTTTCTAGAAGTACAGAGATATATTTCAGATGGATAGGTATTCTTTAAATCTTTCAAAGACATACAGAATATGGCATTTAAAATGTTTTAAAAACTTAGGACTTTTCATGACAGTGAGCCACGTCTGCCTCTGGCAGCACCTATTATTTTAGAGAGGTTGATGGGCATTAAAGAAACTCATTATGGAATTTGCCTTCAATGTGACTAGCCATTTGGGCAAGAAACTGCTGCTGGAATTGCTTCATGGTATGTTTTATAAACTAGACATTCAGGACCCACAGAAAAATGAGTGCTAAAGTTGCCTAAAGAAGGTGAGAAAGTCATTCAAAGTTCCTGCTCCATGCAAGAGTCTGCCAGACATTCTGCAGGACCCACAAAAAAAAGGTGACTAACAAACTGCCAATATAGGCAGAACCGTCTTTGAAATTTCCCGCTTCATGGAAAAGTCTGCCAGACACTATGGGCCTATAGGCTGGAGATGGATGCCCCAATGTTACAGAAGAACTTTGGGTGACTGTCCAGGCAGCAAGATGTCTTTGTCAATTCTAGAGTTTTGGAAGTTGCTTACAATGTACTTCCTGTTTACTTAGGTAGTAGTATATCCTTCTCGAGTCTGGGATGGATTTGAAGAAAGAGACAGTTTGATAATTATAAAAAAATAGATTAGACATAAAACCTTAGAATCGAAAAGATGGAATAGATGATATGGTATGTTCCTTAACTTGCCAAGTATACAGGGACTAAATATTGTAAGTCTAATTCTTGCTGGATAATGGTTTCATTATATGTAATCTTGCTATGTCAAAATTGAAACCTTCCTTTTTATGTAGACAGAAAATAGGAGGTGATGTGGGATTCCCCCTGTATGCTATGAAGATGTTTTATTACCATTAGTTAATAAAGAAGCTACTTTGGGCTTATGGCTTCACAGAATAAAACAAGTAGAGATAAAGGAGAAAAGAAGGGAGAGTCAGGGAGATGCCATGTAGCTGCTGAAGGAAACAGATGCTGGATGGAACCTTACTGGTAGGCCACAGTCATGTGATGACACAAAGATTAATAGAAATAGGTTAATATTAGATGTAAGAGTTACGTAAAAAAAGCCTAAGCTATTGGCTAAGCAGTCTTGTAATTAAAATAATTTTTTATAGTTAGTGCAGGTCTGGGCATCTGTGAAATGAACAAGCAGCCTCTGTATACACCAAGATATAATAAAATTTGCAAGCTATACAGTGTACACAAGATTAATGTTTAAATTGAATTGTCCTGTTAAACATTCATGATTCCTTGACTACTAAGGGATCATACAAAGAAGCACACATCAGCCTGAATGTTTCACTGTCTGAGGGAATGCAACAGTCAACCAGGAATTGGGAAGTATATTGTGACCCAGGATCCATGGGCTTTAACCTGAAAAACCTATGACACAGGTCTCTCAAGGAAGTTAGGTCAGGCCAACTCCATGGTTCCCTGTAGAGCTTACAGCCCACAAAAATTTTATGACTTTGATCTCCACTCTCTGCCATTGCTTTCAACATTTCCATCTTCTAGGTCCCAAAAGAACAGCTGATTAGACTTTTTGTCCAGTTTTCTGATATCTTTAGCATTCTTATAACAGTCAACATTCCCAGGTCCTTTGTAGCACTTGAGTCCCATTTCTATTCCAAATTTCTGTTCTGTTGCTGCTATTAAATTATCTAATCAAAAGCAACTCAGGTAATGAGGAAGTTTATTTGGTTGTTAACACTACTTCACAATACTTACTTATGGGAGCTTAAAACAGATACTCAAGCTAAAAATAATAGCTAAAGGCAAAACATGTGGAAACATTATTTTCTAGCTTTCTCTCTTGTTTTGTCACTGCCTTGTGCTTAGCTAGCTCTCCTATCTATCCCAGAGCTGCGTGCTCAGAGATATTGCCAACACAATGGAAAAACCTTCCCATATCAATCAAAACCAACACAATCTCTCTCAGACAACTTAATCAGACATTCTGATCAAGGAATACCCTCAATTGGTGTTTTCTCAGATTACTCTAAGCTGATAGCTGAGGCTAATTAAGAGAAAAAGACAATAATATACAAAAATATTTTAAAGATCTAAAGGCAATGTACTAATAACATCAGTCACTTGACCAGCAAAAACACAAACGTGAAGATAGATATGCCAGAGAATGGAAAATGGCAAATAAACAAGATAAAGAAGAAAAAAACTAAAACTGTCTCTCCACAGAAACTTCCCAAACCAATAAAAACTCAAGGAACTAATAACATGAGAATTTTTTTGAATACAAAGTTAGTGAGACCATTATTTTCCAGAAAATGAACAATATTCTTAAATAACAATTAATAAAATCAATAACATTGATGACAAAGACATATTATGCTCCTTTAAATAAAAACTACAAGATTTTAAACAAAATCGAACTCTAAGAAATCACTGACCAGCACTCATCCTATAGACTTCAGTCCTCTCTCCTTTAACAATAACAGAAAATGGCTTGGGTGAGGAGGGATGTTCCACCAAAATTGGAGAGATTCACTTGAAACCTTCGCATGTCTTAACTTCGTAGAAAATAGTTTTGACTACTAACAGGATCTCATTATCTTATAGTAAAGAATAGGATGTCTCCTAGGGTCACTTAGACACCATTTGTTTCCCATGATTGATAATTGCCTGTAAGTCTGCAATCAGAGTGAGGAAATGAAAACATTTTTAAACAAAATGCAAGATAACAGGTTTTTTTTAAAGAATCAGTGTACACCTAAAACAACTTGTTTTACTCTAATTGCTTTATAAGTCAAAAATACTTTTGAAAACAAGTTTATGGCTTTTTTTTGTATATATTTGTACATGAGTTAGAATATCTTCCATATGTATGCAGGTGACATACAAAAAGAAGGGTTCAGATGGCTTTGGATCTGAAATCGTAGAGTTATGACCCTAACAACGTGAGTTAGGTATCTGAACATAGGTCATCACATCCAAAATGAATATGTGATGAGCCATCTGCCAACATCCATAATGCCTTTTATCAAATAAACCAAAAGTCTCTCAGATTAACAATAACAGCAACAAAACCAAAATAAATAAAGAAGTAAATAAATGACACTTGGAAACATGATGAAGCGGTGTGTATGGTAAATTTGTATCATAAATGAATACATTACAATGATAATGCCCAACAATTCATAACAAGAAAACTGATTACAAAGCTATATTCGTAGTGGAAACACCCAGAGTAATCAGTGGGATTATGAAAAAATAGTACACAGATTGACATAATATGACTTCTTGCTGGGTTGTGGTGATGCACACTTTAATATCAGCACTCAGGAAGCAAAGAAACGTGGATCTCTGTGAGTTCAAAGTCAGATGGTCTACAGAGCAAGTTCCAGGACAGGCTCCAAAGCTACATAGAAACCCTGTCTTGGTAGAGAAAATTACCACAAATCTACAATAATCAAGAATGTGTACAATATTTGAGAAAGAATAAAGAGCATAGAGAGAAAAAGACAAGAACATAGGCAGGAAAATATCATTAGCTATTAATCAAAAGATCAAAGGAAACATAGTCAGAAAACATGTGACCTTGAACAATGTTAGCCAGCAACCTATGTGTAGAGAAATTAAATAAATAAAGACTTCACAACATTCACAAAATTACCTCAAAGTGACCATTAAACTGTTGTTTCTGACCCTACAGCTACTGGTATTTCTTCCAAACAGAGAGGCCCCATGCTCTAGAACCCTCACTGTAAAAAGAAATGACCTCCTGCTCTGCAGCCCCTTGGGTCTTGTTGTGTTTTCAGGTAAACCCAGCCCCATTGATGCCCAACACCAAAGCAATATAGAAAAATTTCTGCTTCCTGTCACATGGATTATAGCACAAGATATAGGTTCTGCCCTATCTACCTGCCCAACACCATACACACCTAAGAAACCTCTGCAGCTCAGAAACTCTTTTTGTTACCTGGAACTAAATATCACTGAATGACATCATTGTGGCTAGTGGTAGCAGACAAGTTAGAAGCATTCTAATCATGTATTGATAAAAGACAATCAACATCACCATAGTTCTACCAGCTTTTAAATTATTTAAAACATTTATAAGACAAACTTGAAAGTAGAATGTAATATTCAGAACTTCTAGAAATAAGACTATCAGTATTCAAATCTGTACTCCCACTGCACACCAAAAGCATGACTCTGTGTGGACACTGGACAGTGATATTACAAGTATAATATTCTACCATGCCAGGGCTGCAGAGTGTCACTCTTCCCAGGAAATCCATATACAGGGAGGCACAGATGACAAAGACCACTGCCCAGGTCATCACATAGGGCAACAAAACCACAGCCTGGCTCATGGTCCATCCAAATCCCAGCAGAAATGACAGTTCAACGGACCTTCTCTGAACACCCTACACTCACCATGGCATAGCTTGTGGTATTCCTAGGGCTGGAGAAATGTCTCAGTGGTTAAGAGCACTGACTGCTTTTCCAGAGGTCCTGAGTTCAATTCCCAGCAACCACATTGTGGCTCACAACCATCTGTAATGAGATCTGGTGCCCTCTTTTGACATCTGGGCATACATGGAGGCAGAATTTTGTATGCACGATAAAAATAAATAAATCATTAAAAAACAAAATAGTATAGTTTAAAAAAAACTCACTACAATAAAAGTAGAAAAGAATCCTGAAAAGAATCTGCAAGCTACCTGCCACTATTGTTCCTGATTGCTAAGACTTTCCAGAACCCCTCCTTGGCTAGGGCCACCCAACATGGCCTTAGAAAAATGTCAGCTGGACTACTGGGTGATCAAAGATCAAATGACTCAGATAGCACAGTACTTCCTGTTCTGTCCTTCCAGCCCAGTGGACAGGGCCCTAGATAGAAAGTTAGTATTTTACTAGATAATCCTCCACTTTCAAAGAGCATATCCTGTTCCTCATCCAAAGCCCAGGGTCCTTTGTGTGCACATCCTATTACACACTCAATGTGCACTGCAGTCAACCCATCGCCTCATACCTGAGAAATCTTGCAGCCAAACACAGGTCACACTTACAACTGCTTTAAAGAATAGTGGAACATGAATTAGAAGACACTGAGGGATTGTGGTAGGGCTTGGGAACAGGAAAGAGAATGTGGATACAATACTGGAAAGAACCTGTAAACTACCTCCTGCTGGTGCTCCTAATTGCCAACCAGAGTCCCTCATTAGCTAGGCCCACCCAGCTGGGCTTCAAGACATTGGCAGTTACCCTACTGGGTGGGCAGAAATCAAATGTCTTAGAAAGCAAAAATCCTGAGGTTTGTCCTTCCACACTATGGTCAGACAAGATCCTAATCTGGAAATTTTGTGGTTTAGTAAAATCTTCCATTTTCCCAGAGCACTTCCTGTTCCTCCTCCAAGGCACACGGTCCTATGTGTACACTTTCCATTACACACTCAAGGTTCAGAGTAGCCAACCGCTTACTTCATAGCTGGGAGGGCTTGCAAACAAACACAAGTCAAAAACAGTAATTGTTGTTAAACAAAAACAAGCCATGAGAATTAGAACACAACAAAGGGTCTATGGGAGGGCTTAGAGGCAAGAAAGAGATAGTGGAAATAATGTATTTATAATCCTGAAAAATTTTGTTAAAAAGTTGAAACAGATTTTATGGTCATGTGCTCCAGAGACCAGGGATTTGTATTAGAGCACACCAAGTACTACTCACATCATTTCTCTCAGAGTATACATCTTAAACCTGGAAAATAAATTACGGTAGACAGGGCCACACCATTTTATGCAGCTCTTCTATTTTACTTGAACTACTGTAACTACAGTAATTTGGTTTAATGATAAGTTAAGCTCTTTATATAAATTCCTGGATGCGTGGTCTGTGGACCCACGGAATGGCAAGTCAGCACATTTATAGAATATTTAAAATTGATTACCTCACTACTCACTGCTAATGTCAACTATTGTCATAGCAGGAAAGCTTTTACACTCCTTCTTTCCCATCGCTTTTTCTGTCTGTGTGTATGTCTGCAAGCCAGAAGAGGGCACCAGACCTCATTACAGATATTTGTGAGCCACCATGTGGTTGCCAGGAATTGAACTCAGGACCTTTGTAAGAGCAGGCAAGGCTCTTTACCACTCAGCCATCTCTCCAGCCCCCCCCCATCCCTTTTTCTGATGTGACTATGCTGGCTTTAAAATTGGTCAGTGAACTCAGTTATTACACAGGTCCCACTTCACTTGTGAATTCACAATAAAATCTAGATAAGTTGGAGGATACTCATTCACTGATCTATTTCTCCTTCACATACAACCAGTCAAGATCCAGCATGGTAGGAGTTGCTGGACTGTTTTTGCAGCACTATGTAGCAGAGGCAGGATTAGGTGTTCACAGCAATTCTCAGTTACATAGTATGATGCAATCCTGAGCTATAGGAGACAATAATCTAAACCAGTTTTCTCAACCTTCCTAGTGCTGTGACTCTTTAATACAGTTACTCATGATGCAGTGATCTCCCCACATATAAAATGATTTTCACTACTACTTCATAACTATATTTTTGCTGTTATGAATTATAATATAAATATCTATACTTTTTGATGGTCTTAGGCCTGTCCTGTGATAGGTTCATTTGATCCACCAAAATGAGTCATGACCCACTAGGTTGAGAATCACTGCTCTAATCTGATATAAATAAAAAGAAGAATAAATAAACAGCTCTTAAAAATAAAATGAAATTCAAAACCTGGGAAACATTAGAAAATACAACCAAAGATTATAGCAGCTATGCTTTTGAAGATGATATCTAAAATATGACAACCTTTAATTGACTTCTTAAAATAATAAAAAAAATAATTGAACACTGACTTTGAAACTTAGTAGACACTTCCCTGGTAGGGAGAATGCCATGAGTAAGAGAAAGCATGATTTTGTCCCATGTAAAAGGTTAGCTTCTGAGTGCTGTAAGCTGACACATAGAGTTACAGCCAATGGCCTGTGTCTCAAGCATCTGAGCTGACTTAACTGTGTCAACCAGGATTGAACATATCTACGTGGGAGAGCTCACTAATTGGAAACTAAATATATAGTAGTTCAGGCTATCCGCCCAAAATTGTACACCCACTGGTGTCTGTCTTCATTCACATGCAAGGAATTAATTTATGATGGGAAATCACACAGAAAATCACACACTGAGTCAATCAGGTCCTGCTTTGTAATGGATAACCCTAACGCTCACTCCCTTAAACTTCATTCTGTCATCTAGTTATTGTCCAGTTTTTTTTCCTCATTCCAGGGTACACAGTATACTGTTCCTACTCTTCCGGTCTGAAGGGAGAAGCCATGTTCCTCAAAAATCTTTTTATTGTTATTGCAATGGACGCCACAAGATAGGATTCAAATTGGTAATTTTAGAACTCTGCGGTGCAGCATACTTGTAATGCAAAATTTATGGTGGTTAGTCAAGAGGGTAGCAAGGGTAATGCCCTGTGGGGCTACAGACAGAATTCAAGTCCACCTCAATCTGTATAGGGGACATTGACTGTACACTGCTTTTCTAAAAGCTGAAAAATGCAGCTGTTCTAGAATTAATATACTTTCATGGCACACAGGCTGTGACCCTGTAATGGCCCCTTGGGCAGCATGTTAGAGGTCTTTGATGGGGAAGTGGGTCTTTTGGCTGATTGTAAATCATGGTTGTTTCATTTGTCATAGGAATATACCTTAATGGCTTATTAATCATGGTGACCAAACATTTGCATCTCATGATATTAATCTCTAACAGGCATGGTTAGCATATTACTTATCTTTGGGGAATTTGGGATGCAGCCCTCCCTTCCTTCCTTAAATTCTACTTTGTGTGTCTTAATGTCTC
The DNA here is from genome assembly GCA_963919715.1 of Microtus obscurus. Classification (NCBI taxonomy): domain Eukaryota; kingdom Metazoa; phylum Chordata; class Mammalia; order Rodentia; family Cricetidae; genus Microtus; species Microtus obscurus. The sequence goes on along the minus strand of CAWTZC010000280.1, from coordinate 15,607 downwards.
CTAAGAACAGGCAAATCCTTAAACCATTAATTCTATTATCAATTATGCCGTCCTACTTCACAGTTTAGCAGTGGAGTGCTACTCTACACAGGAGAAACCATTTACGAGCTCCACAAATATAACTACAGATGGATCCTAAACCTACATGCTAAAAGTGCAGAACTTCTGAAGATACTGGAGAGACCAGTAGGCTCCGAGTTTGGAAATATGGTGATATCTCTCCACATGCAGCAACAAAAGCACTACAGGCACCACCATTTGCAGCTCCCAAAGCTCTGCTCTGTGCAGACACAACCCAGGCAGTGAAGTTATTCAGAGGCTGCCAGGGGGAGTTGCAAGGATCACTTAGACAAGAATACACAAAAAACTCTGTTTGTCCACTGGCTCCCACTCAGCCAGGGGAAGATGCACCACATTGGTCACAAGCCTCAGCAGGCCACTCCACCTAGACTGGGGACAGCAGCCCCTCACCCGCCAAGCCCAGCCACTACTCAGCACATGGGAAGAGCAGCCAGGTGCTCCAAGGCTGGCATATCCTCCCAACCTGGGAACTTTGGCCCCTTACTCTCCTTGGCCCACCACTCCCCCCATTCTGGAGAGCAACCACTCACTCACCATAGTGCAGCTGCCTAGCTGACAAACTTTATCCCCACAAACGATCACAAGACACAGTGCATGAGAGAGACTGTGATTTCTTCAGGAAGCACTAAACCGGAAGCCTGGCTCCCGGAAGAAGCCTCCCATTTGACTGTTGGAGGCTCTGATTGGCTAGTGAGGTCTGAGTGACAGAACCAGGTGAGCAGAAGGGACACAGCGCAGCATTCCCAGCACTGGCTGCTAATCTACAGAAAGACAAATCCCAGATTGGCTGGAGATCTAAGTCAAGTTCAACAGCAAGTCTCTTACTGATCTAAATCAATGGGTTTGGTTTTAAAAGGAAGTATACAATCAATGTTGCACAAGAGGAACATCGGGTAAACCAAAGAACATTATAAACAAAGTTCACAGTGGTGTTGGAACTGATAACCACAGCTTTCACCCTTCTGTGAAGTCTTGGGTTCTGAGGATCTGAAACAACCCTTTTCCAAAGGCCCTGGCCCACATCTTTACCAGCTCTCCCAAGCATATTCCTGAGATTAGAAACAGAGCTCTGTTGTTGCTCTGTACATCATTGCCTTAGAGAAACCGCCCAAAGCCTAGGCAGGTTGCCAAAGTCAGAGAGGCCTAGTTTCAAGTATTTTCTAGATGTTCTGCACTTAGCACTTGACATTTAGGTGCAAGGCCCATTTGGAGTTAATTTGTGGAAGTTGTAAATGGGATCTCATGTACTGTGTAGTACTCCACTACTCAGTCGCAATGTAGAAGAGTAGAATTGGTGATATAAAGGATTGACCAATCCTTAGAGAGTAAGCCACACAATATAGAATTTAGCGTAGGGAGGGCTGGCTCTGAAATACACCCAAAGACATGTAGTTTGTTAATCAGGACTAGTAGAGATTTTGATCCAAAGATGTAAATGTTTATTTAACTTTTGTGTATACATGTCTGTAGTGAAAAAAGCAAATGAGATGCTCACCCATAGAAACGTCTCCCTGTGTAACTATCTAGAGTAAGCTGGAGCAACACAGTTTGAAGAGGGATTTCTGAGTTGTGCTGGACAGGATCAATTCCATGATATTTTGTTATGTATTTGCTGTTTCTTGGTATCAACTACATACATTAAAACCCAAAAGCATGATTATAGTAGTGAAATACCTGGATAAATCCAGACCCTCCCAGCAGGAAGAAAATAGCCAAAAATCTAAGCAGGAAGAGTAGAATCAGGAATCTAGGATCAGCCAGTTCAGTGACTGTGTTTCAGGAACTAGCTGAAGATAAAGTTAGATTGTAATCTTGAGAGTGATCTTGAGAGGCAGCGAGTTGCCCCCTTGTGACCATCACTGGATTTTAAATTTTTCTATGACCATTTTGGATTACTGGGCTGTGGTTTCTTCCCTTAAAAACTCCATCTCCTGGTCAGTCAGGGTCGAACTCTTCCCCTGCGTGGGTTATGAGTCTCGGCCCCAGTGCACTTTTTCCTGTATCATCCATTAAAGCCTCCTGTGATTGCAGCAAGGATGGTCCCTCATGATTACTGGCGTGGGGGATCATGTTATCCCAAGACTTGAGTGAGAGTCTCCCCAGCACTGGGGGTCTTTCAGTAGTGATGCCATGTATCATATGAATAATGTATTGTATTTTATTTAAGGTTTAGTTGAACAGTTTATACCTAGGAACTACTAATTTACTACATTATCATATACAGTTTCTATTCAGTTTTCTTTTGTTGTTACTCAGCACTATCTGAAGACAAACAATTGGTACATTCCTGTGATCACCTGTGACTGCTTACAAAGGATGACCACCACCGGCTTCGCTGATTGTTAATATTCCATCATGAAAGAAAGTATCACCTCCATCTGAGTACAAAGCCTCTTTTCCAGGCAACTATATGCAATTCATCCCTAATGACATGTGACCTTCTGGTTTTAGGGATGAACTAGAGTACATAGCCTGGGAAAGACTTGGGAGGATGTACATTCTGTGTATTCACCTATGAGAAAGCCATCTTTGAAAGTGGGCATTTACCTTGCGTGCTATCAGGCTTACTTCATATGTTCACTGAGAAATGGATTGTAAGGGAGAGTATATGGACAGTGGAAGTGTAGAGAGAAGGTAAGCTCCACATATGCAGCTAGTGGAGAGCCATTGTACATACTGGATGGAGAGGTGCCTGTGTGACTGCTTTTGGGTATCTTAGTTAGAGCTTCTATTGCTGTGAAGAAACACCATGACCACAGCAACACTTATAAAGGAAAACATTTGATTGAGGCTAGCTTACAGTTTCAGAGGATTTAGTCCATTATCATCATGGCAGAAAGCATGGTGGATGTAAGCAGACATGGTGCTGGAGAAAGAGCTGAGTGTTCTCCATCCAGATCAGCAGGCAGCAGAAAGTGACTATGACATAGTTCAACAAGGCCACACCTCCTAATAGTGCCTCTCCATGGGACTTTGGGGGTCATTTTGACTCAAACCACCACAGAATCAAAACCCTTGTATGTACCTTTTCAACCATGCTCAGTAAGTAAGCTCAATAAACTCACTGGTTGGTTCCCCAGGATGGACTTTGGTGAAACTGTACTTTGTACCTTCATTGGGAATTATGGTTATGGGATAGAAATTGCTTCTGCCCCTTCCATGGGGGAGAAAATTCTCACAACAGATCATAAACATATTTCTTAATGTTCCTACTTATTATGATATTAGCAAAAAGAAGCAGTACATAAAAGAACATGTTAGAAGAATATAAATATGTAAATGACCATAGTAAAAAAGGACTTAGATGTAGGAACATGATTATGACTAGATAGCTCTGGGATAAAGAAGACTGGAAAGGTTTTACAAGCTATGAAGTTCTGAGTAAGTTGTTTAAGGTACATAAGGATGAGACTTAGGAGTCATATATTTATTGAAGTTTGCAAGGTCAGATTCCAACTATTTCAAGAAGTGGTTGGAATGTATGCCAAAGAAAGTTTATTGAGTTGTGTCTGACTCTTGAAGTATTATAAAGTAGTTAAAAGTACAAAACTAGTATAAAACTGATCTTCTAGGTGTTTAGTAATCATTCTTAGAAGCTATTCTCATGTCATTACAGGGACCAAAAGCCAGAATATTTATCTCATTTCTATACAAGGTCAGTGAGGTTCATAAGAACAAAGGCTATTTATTGATCATTTATTGTCCTGTTCATGGAGGCCATGGAGAACCCAATCAATGAATTGGAATCATTATCAAGTGTACAAAAGGAGCATCAATGTGGGAAAGATGTCTTCAAGGCTTCAAAGGAAGCCACGGTACAAAAAGCATGGTGGACAACTGATAACAGAGAGACATGAAGATTCTGAGGTTCCTTCCAAGCACAAGTGACCTCTAAAGACTAGATGCTCAACTGGCATTGACAACACAGAAAGAAAGAATAATTTTTGACACCTGCATCGACCTTCAGTACTCAGGAAGAAATTTTAATCAAAGGTTAAGAGGATTGCTAACAACACAACCGTTCACACTCCACAGACCTTAGATGTAAGTCTACTTGAGATGTTAGTTAGATAGCAAATCTCAGAAATATTTTCTCTTTTTTTAGATTTATTTATAATGTATATAAGTTTCTGCCTCCATGTATACCCACATGCCAGAGGAGGGCACCAGATCTCGTTACAGATGGTTTGGAACCACCATGTGGTTGCTGGGAATTGAATTCAGGACCTCGGAAAGAACAGACAGTGCTCTTAACCACTGAGCCATCTTTCCAGCCCCATCAGTAATATTTTCTTGATAAAAATGATTCTGTACAGATGTGAGACATCAGACATTAGCTCCTTGAATACCCGCACACAGCGAAGGACAGGCCCACAGTTGTTTTAACCTCCAAATTAAATGATGCTAAATACCTCTCCTCTCCCTATCCAGAAGTCACATGGGAAGGGCATCATGCTGACTTTTGGCTGATGAAACAGGTGTAAAAGGTTGTGACAGTTGGTTGTGGGCTCATCACTCTAGAGACCAACTGTAGAAGTTAAATGGAAACCTCTAAACAGATGGAAGCTATTGTGAGTCCATCAAGAATGTCTTATGGACTTCGAATATGTTATTGCTTCCCAGACAACATTACATCTTCCCAGACAACTATGTCTACATTTGAGTTTTGGTCTTTACAAGAGGCTCTATGGAAGGGTTTCGTAATACTACCACCTGCTGCCCCAAATTCAGCTGAAAAAAATCAGAACAGTCATTGCCCCAATGCCATAATGGTAGTTAGTGTTACCTCTTCAGAGAAAGGTGGGATAAGAACTGGAGGTAGAAATCAACTATACAATTTAGGAAAACTAACACCTCATATGGCTCTCTATTGGCTCCCTCATGGATCACAATCTACTTCCCACTGGTGTTTCTGATTGCTAGGGTTGCCCAGAGTCCTTCAATATTTAGAATTGCCCAACTGAGCCTCAAGGCAGTAGCAGTTCCCCTACTAGATAAGCAGAAATCAAATGACTAAGCCAGCACAACCCTTACCTGCTCTGCCTTTCCACCCTAGGGGAACACAAAGCTCTAGTCTGGAAAATTGGTATGTTAGTAGAAACTCTTCCAGTCTCTCAGAACACTTCCTGTTCCCCTTCAAAAATATGGCTCCCTTGCATGTGTGTTCCATTACAGAGTCACTGACCAGTGTAATCAATCCTTTACCTCATAGCTCAGATATTCTGAAGCCAATCCTAGGTCACATTAAAACAGCAACTCTTGATGAAGCAAAATTCATGATTTTTCTAAATTATGGAAAGTCTTAGAGGCAAGAAAGTGATGATGTAAATGATGTAATTATAATCCACAAAAATTCACCTAAAAAGCTGAAACAGGTTTATGGTCATGTGCTCCAAGGTTTACTGATTTATATTATAGCACACCAAGTATTATAACACATTTTATCTCAGGCTGTATATCTTAAAAATGTAAAATAACAGTTCTTTCAGGCAGGGCCATACCATTTTATCCAGTTCTATTTTGGTCAGCCTAGCGCAACTACTGTAATTTAGTTTCATAAGTTTGGTTCTTTATTCCAATTCTTGATTCCTTACTCTGTGAATGAAAGAAATGGCCAGTCAGAACATTTAGCAATCATCTAAAATTGATTGACTCACTACCTGTTTCTTATGTGAGCTATGGTTTAAGGGGGAAAGCTTTAATGCTCCTTCTTGCCCATACCTCTCTGGGGTATACCTGATCTAAAGTTTGTCAGTGAACTCAATTCTTCCATGAGTCCCTCTTTATTTGCAAGTTCACAGTAAACTTAGTTGGAGGACACTCATCTATTTTCCTTCTCACTGACTACTTAAATCCCAACCTTGAAGCAGTTGCAAGACTTTCTTTCCAGCACTGAGCAACAAAAGCAGGATTAGATGTTCAAAACAATTCTAAACTACATAGTGTGAGAAAGGTAGGTCTCTATAAACTCAAGGTCAGCCTGGTCTACAAAAGTAGTTGCAGGACAGCCAAAGCTACATATAGAAACCCTGTCTTGAACAACAAAAATGTATTGATTTAGTTGTCTGTGATGTGCCCAACTATAATTCAGGTACATTGGAGATAAGGTGGCCAAATCACTCTGATTTTCTACAAGATCCTAGTCTATACACTGAGTTCCAAGACAGCCAGAGATTCATAATGAGGCTATTACTTAAGATTAAAAAATAGAAAAGAAAAAAGAACAAATTATTAATAAAAGTAATAATATGATATTTTTGGTGTGACTAATTGGAACAGTGATGAAGATATATCCTTGGAGTCCTAACAGGTTTAGATTGATGACAAGGGATATACAAAACTAAGTTAATATAACTAAGTCATATAATGAAAGCATTGCCATCTCTAAAACCCTCCCCAAACCTCAGTTCCTGTCTCTCATATAAGGTGGTCAGTTAAGGAGTAAATGTTTCTTCAGTAGACACGGTCTCACCTGGAGGAGTCAGTCTTTTTCCCAAGTGAAATTTCCAAGGAAACTCAAATTTCATAGTGTCTATTATTTCACTAGTTGTTAGCCAAAGTGATAAATTTAAATGTATCTTAGAATATCCTTATTCCTGCCAGGCAGACAAGTATTGGGGACTGATGGGGTGGGGACTAAAGAGCTTTACGTTCTCATGGAGGATGTAGAATGGGGGCTGTAGGGTACTGTCACTGACACTAACACGAGTTGCCAAAAAAGTAAACAGTGGAAGCTGAACCACATTAGTAGAGTGGATACAGAGTACAGATGGTGCAAACTTATTTTTTATTATTTTTTATTTATTTTATTTTATTTTATTTTATTTTATTTTTTTTGGTTTTTCGAGACAGGGTTTCTCTGGTTTTGGAGCCTGTCCTAGAACTAGCTCTTGTAGACCAGGCTGGTCTCAAACTCACAGAGATCCACCTGCCTCTGCCTCCCGAGTGCTGGGATTAAAAGCGTGCGCCACCACCGCCCGGCAGTGCCAACTTACTTAAGTGCACCCTATGCCCTGCTCTTTGGCATTTGATCCTTGGGCTTTTGCAAAACTCCCTCCCTAACAAATTTTCAACCACAGCTCCATGTAAGTATCTGATTAACTTAGTCTTACAGTGACTTCAGTTCAAGTCTCAGGATCTACCCACAACCTGAATGTCATCTGGTCATCACCATTCAAAACTCCTAAGTAGAGACTTTGTAGACATCAGGGAGGCACAAAGTGATTCAATTCAGATAAGTCAGACTTCATGCCTGCAAGTTCCTTTTCTCTCCTTCACAGGAGGTAAAAACTCAACCTGGGGTGCATCGGACATGTGAGCTTACAGATTCCAATAGATGCCTATTTACCCCATTGGAGACAAACTCATTATAAATATCCGTATATGACATATTTATTTGTGTGTTTGTGTATATTAGGATATATACATATCTTGATGTTCCATGCTTCTTCCTGTCCCCATAGTTAAATATTTGGTATTTCCTCTTGAAGAACATGAGTTTGTAAGTACAAACAGTATAAAAAGGACATCATAGTGCTTGAAAAGATTATTAACACTGTCAAATTTTTTCTAGAGAAGAAATAGTCTTCTCTTGTAGGTGGAAGAATCTTGTTCACTCCTGGCTGCCAAGACCTGAAATAATCATACAGAAACTATATTAATTAATATACTGCTTGGCCTATTAGCAAAGGATTCATATTAACTAACTCTAACATCTGAAATTAACCCATTCCTAGTATTTTGTATTTTACCACAAGACTTGTGATTTACCAGTAAGGTTCCAAGATATCTGTCTTCTTCAGCAAATACATGGAGTCTGACCCCACTTTCTTTTCTCTTCCATCTCTGCTTGGAATTCCTGCCTTGCTCTATTCTGGCCTGCCATACGCTCAAAGCAGATTCTTTATGACACAATGGTAACAAAATACGATCACAGCATACAGAGGGGAATCCCAAATCATTGTGTAGCTGATTACAGATCTTTTGGCTAAAGATCTTACCAAATACTTTATAATAAGAAGTCCTCAGTAACTTTTTTTTGGTAGTCAATGTCTACTGTAATATACAAAGGTTTTAATAGAACGTTGCACACAAAAAGTTTTACTCCTCCCGCCAAGCAGTGGTGGCGCACGCCTTTAATCCCAGCATCTGGAAGGCAGAGGCAGGCAGATCTCTGTGAGTTTAAGACCAGCCTGATCTGCAAAAGCTAGTTCCAGGACAGGCTCCAAAGTCAAAGAGAAACTCTCAAAAAAAAAAAAAAAAAAAAAAGTTTTACTCCTATATAAACTGAATACATTTATAGGGTTTCTCTGCAGTATGATTTTTCTCATGATTTAGATTATTCATACGTGCAAATGCTTTACCACACGGATTACTATCAGAGTTTATCTCCCATGTGTGATCTTTTATGCATTTGAAGAGTACTGTGAAGTGCAAAGGCTTCACCACACTCACTACAAGCATAGGGTTCCTGTCCAGCATGTGTTATTTCATGTATTTAAAGATAACTATGATAAACAAACCCTTTATCACACTAATTACATACATAATGTTCCACTCTCTCCAGTATGGGTTCTTTTATGATTTTAGAGAATATTGTGACATGCAAAGGCTTTATCACATTGATTATATACATGGGGTTTCTCTCCAGCGTGTGTTGTTTTCATGTGCTTGGAGACTACTGTGACATACAAATGCTTTACCACACTGATTACATTTATAGGGTTTTCTGTCCAGTATGGGTTCTTTCATGACGTTGAAGATGGCTGTGCCATATGAAGGCTTTACCACACTGATTACATTCCTAGGGCTTCTCTCCAGTATGGCTTCTTTCATGCATTCAGAGATGACTCTGAGACACAAAAGCTTTACCACACTGATTACATTCATAGGGTTTCTCTCCAGTATGGCTTCTTTCATGCAATCGGAGACTACTGTGATATGTAAAGGCTTTACCACACTGATTACATTCATAGGGTTTCTTTCCAGTATGGCTTCTTTCATGATTTCGTAGATGACTGTGCTGCGCAAAGGCTTTTCCACACTGATTACATTCATAGGGTTTCTCTCCAGTATGCGTTCTTTCATGACTTTGCAGATTACTGGGATGTGCAAAGGCTTTACCACACTGATTACAGTCATAGGGTTTCTCTCCAGTGCCACGGACCGGCTCAGGGGAGCCACTCAGACCCTGGGAAAAGCAGGGTCTTGGTAACAGGAAGGCACAAGTTCGGCGAATGACAGACAGACACAACACACAAGAGAGTGGTTGGATTCTGCTGCGATTTTACTGAATTCATGTTTTCATTATATAGTAAACAAAGAACAAATCAGAAGGTCATGTATCATTGGTTGGCACAGTATGAAAGCTTCTTTTAGTCACATCAGCAATGTTTAAGAAAAGTACATTATCAGGAACAGGTGTTAGACATAAAGCATCCTTAGAAGAGGAAATCTTGTCCTTGGGAATGTAAACCTCAGGCAAGTGGTTTCATCTTATGAGTAGAAAGTTTCTGTCTCATTATCGCTATCATGACCCTTCCTCTTCCTAACCCTTCATTTCATCTAGTGACCAAATAAACCTAATCAGTTCTCTGCACCTGTTGAACTATACTTTTTAGTACCTACTTATGCAACAGACATCATGGGGGTTGGGATCTAGCAAGCCTATCCATAAAGTTGAAAGTATAATATAACGGTCTTTGTCCATCAACATTAACCCATCTATTCCCTTGCTCATCATACACCCTGTGTATGACAAAGGTTCTGCTGTAGTCTTACACATTCCCATAATGTGCTTCCTTATCCCAGAGCTGTTTCTGAAGAGAATGATCCTTGTCTTGTATATATATATATATATATATATATATATATTTTTTTATATAATATCATTATTATAAAAGAGATTGTGCAAAGCTCATATCCTGCATAGCCAGCTAATCGAGAAACCCGTCTATGCCTCAGCTGTGGCTAATACCAGGCTGTCTGCCATTGACCTCCAGGAAGCCTAGTCCCATGGGACACGTAGCTCCCTTCTGGCATAATGACATATGTCATGTCACACAGACAACACTGGAGTTGGTGTGGCAATCCAGTACGGCTTCTTTCATGACTTTGAAGATGACTGTGCCGTGTGAAGACATTACCACACTGATTACATTCATAGGGTTTCTCTCCAGTATGCATTTTTTTATGCATTTGAAGAGTATGGTAATGTGCAAAGGTTTCACAACATTGATTACATTTATAGGGCATCTCTCTAGTGTATGTTCCTTTATGCATTTGAAGGTGACTGTGATGTGAAAAAGCTTTATCTTACTTATTTCCTTCATAGGGTTTCAATCTAGTATGTGTTTTTTCATGCCTGTGAAGATGACGGTCACGTGCAAAGGCTTTAACATATTGAGTATATACCGAAGTTTTCTCTCTACTTTGACTTTTTTCATGCCTACAATATAATGGTACATGTGAATGTATTGCTACATTTAATACATTGTTGAATATTTTTATCTGTGGGAATATACCCAAAAAAGGCCTTATCATACAACAAAAGTATATGATCTACTATGTTCATAGCAGCATTGTTTGTAATAGCCAGAACCTGGAAACAACCTAGATGCCCTTCAATGGAAGAATGGATGAAGAAAGTATGGAATATATACATATTAGAGTACTACTCAGCAGTAAGAAACAAGGTCTTCTTGAATTTTGCATACAAATGGATGGAAATAGAAAACACTATACTGAGTGAGGTAAGCCAGACCCAAAAAGAGGAACATGGGATGTACTCACTCATATTTGGTTTCTAGCTTTAAACAAAGGGCATTGAGCCTATAATTAGTAATCCTAGAGAAGCTAAATAAGGAGAACCCAAAGAAAAACATATAGGCATCCTCCAGAATATTAACCTTCATCAGGCGATGAAAGGGGACAGAGACAGAGACCCACATTGGAGCACCGGACTGAAACCTCAAGGTCCAAATCAGGAGAAGAAGGAGAGAGAGCACAAGCAAGGAACTCAGGACCGCGAGGGGTGCACCCACATACTGAGACAATGGGGATGTTCTATCGGGAACTCACCAAGGCCAGCTGGCCTGGATCTGAAAAAGCCTGGGATAAAACCGGACTCGCTGAACATAGCGGACAAGGAGGACTACTGAGACCTCAAGAACAATGGCAATGGGTTTTTTACCCTACAGCACGTATTGTCTTTGTGGGTGCCTAGGCAGTTTGGATGCTCATCTTACTAGACCTGGATGGAGGTGGGTGGTCCTTTGACTTCCCACAGGGCAGGGAACCCTGATTGCTCTTTGGGCTGATGAGGAAGAGGGACTTGATTGGGGGAGGGGGAGGGAAATGGGAGGCAGCGGTGGGGAAGTGACAGAAATCTTTAATAAATAAATAGAAAAAAATTACTTTTACAATTTAGTCCTATTTTAAAGAGGAATTATATGGTAAGATTTAATCAACATATTTACAATCTTGTTTTTTCCCTTCATTAAGGCTTGCTTTTCATCTTTGAAGATAACTGATAACAGCCTTTATTATATAGTTTACATTTACAGAATCTTTTTTCTGTATGAGAATTTTCAAGTATTTGAAGAGAACTGAAAAAAACTCACAGCTTTACAACTCTCATTGCATTCATAAAGTTTCCGATACTCTGAGTGATACTACATTTGCTAAGTGAACTAGGAATAACAGAAATATTTATACAGTCCTAGCACTCATGGTGCTTTTCTGAAATGTGAGCTTCTTGATATATTAGCAATGAAACTAGAAAACCAATTACTTGTATACTTGTACATCAAATTAAACAAATATACTCAACATGGGGATTGCTACATATATTCTATTTGTTCTGAGAGAGAGGTATGTTATATCTTTTCACATTCCTATGCTCATGTGGCTTGTATCCAGAGTAACATATGATATACCTAGTAAAAGAAGAATAACAAACACAAGGATTCCACATGAGTTCACACAGTTTGACTTTTTGTCCTCATGAACTTGTGGTATCTGGATTAAGGCATTTCCACAACAGCTGCCCCTTGATTTGTAACTCTAACTGGCCCCTCCCTAAACTTAACACAGTCACAAGTATATGGGTTAAATTACCTTTCATGTGGATTATTAGTGTAATAGAGAGATGTAGAGATATCCTTACCACCTTTTCAACATGTGTATCTTTAAAATATGAATACTATTAAATAAATGCTTTGTCAATTTTACACCATAGCTCTCATTGTATTATGATTCAAATGGCAATCTAGGTTAAGACATTGTTTCCTTGATTTCTTTCTTAAAAGAATGACTTGCAAATGCAGTTCACCTATCTAAAATTAAGGTATATGATTTTGTGAAAGTTTAATAATCATCAATGCACTTTATTATTTACACTGTTGCCTTGGTTTAAAACATATATGATACAATATAAATTCTTCAGAGATACATTTGTATCAGCTTATACATGGAAATTACCTTTCATGTCTTCTAGAACTTTGACAATGTTCTTCAATATTATGGTCTTCCCAACTGTGTCCTAAAATATAGTGCCAGAAAAGTTTATGTTATATATTAAAAATTGTAAAAAAAATTAGTTACCATTTGAAGCAAACCTTACAACCATGCCTGATTTATTCATCCCATTCTTCGTTCTCAATCATATTACAAAAGAGAGTCATTAACCAATGAACAGTTGTCCCCTTATTTGAAACATGAAAGAGAATTCTGCCTTACCTATACTAGTGAGGTTTCTGTAGGTCTCCACCATCACATCTTTGTAGAGACTCTTCTGGAAAGGATCCAGCAAAGTCCATTCTTCCCAAGTGAAGTTGACATGCACGTCATCATAGGTCACTGCATTCTAAAATATCCCATACATGTGTACAACAGAAAGTATGATTTTGACAATACTGTAAATGTTTACTTCTTTGACAGTATAGTCATATATAATTCTGGTGTTCCCTATATTTATTCCATGACATAGACATCATAATTTAATCACCAAGTCACTTTAAAAGCAAACTGAATAGGAGGTTCACCTCTGTCATTTCTGAACCCTTTGGGATATCAACTTGCAAGAGAAATGCCTACTAACCAACAATAAAAGATAGGTAAGCAGATCAACAGTACAGAGTACAGATAAGAGAAATTGTATGAATAATTAATTCCTAACTAAAAAACAAAGAAAAATAAGATGAGTACAGATAAGAGAAATTGTATGAATAATTAATTCCTAACTAAAAAAAAGAAAAATAAGATGAAAAAGCTGGATGCATTGAATCATGCCTCTAATCCTTGCACTCAGAAGGCAGAGGCATGTATATCTATCTGCTTCTGAGTTGAATACCAGCCTAGTCCATGCAATCACTTCTAGGTCAGCCAGAAATACATGTTAAATATCTGTTTCACATGATAAAAATCAATCAAACATAAAAGTGAGAAATAACTCATAGGTTTTGGCTGAATTTTCTACAAAAAGCTATGCATTCACTTCAACTCTTTATTCATCTACCAGAAACTTGAAATGCCCCAATTTAAACTGCAACATAAATAAGATTTTACTAAAAGGCACTGTGTTTAAAAAATTACAAATGGACAATTGAAAACAATAGCAATTAGTATGCTGATTACAAATAATCAACATAGAGCAGGAAAGATGGCTCAAGAGTAAAGTATCCTCCTGGTGTTGCATACAGGTGGGCTCAAGGACTTCCATACGGGATCATAACTATCCAATATTCCAAGTTCAATGTTTTCAGTACCATCTTTTGATCAATGTAAGGACCAGGTACTCACATGGTGCATACCCATGCATACAGGTATAATACTCTTTTTAAAATAAAATTTTGAGGGCTGGAAAGATGGCTCAGAGGGTAAGATCACTGGCTGCTCTTCCATAGGTCCTGAGTTCAATTCCCAGCAACCATGGTGGCTCACAACCATCTGTAATGAGACCTTCCATGCCAGTAGTACATTGTATGCTTAGTAAATAAATATTTTTTTAAATATTTATTTATTTATTATATATACAATATTCTGTCTGTGTATATGTCTGCATGCCAGAAGAGGGCACCAGACGTCATTACAGATGGTTGTGAGCCACCATGTGGTTGCTGGGAATCAAACTCAGGACCTTTGGAAGAGCAGGCAATGCTCTTAACCACTGAGCCATCTCTCCAGCCCCCATAAATATTTTTTTAAAAAAATTAAAAAATAAAAATTCAAAACAAAACAGGCAGAAATAAGGTTATAAGAAGGCACAGGCAGTATTAGTGTCATGAATGTATGCCATCCTAGGAAACATAATGATACCCTCTGTCAAATTTTAAAATTCAAGATATGGGTGAAGCTCAGTACAATAGCATATGATTGATAGAAACAAAATCCTTAATCCAACAATATAAAAATAAAAAAGTCAGGAATGCTGGACACCTTTAATCCCAGCACTTGGGAGTCAGAGTCAGAGGTCAGGACAGCTAGGGCTACACAGACAAACCTTGTCCTCAAAAACAAACAAACAAACAAAAATATAAACAGTAGGCCATCAAACTACCATAGAACCAAATAGCAGTTTATTTTACTGAATCTTATGTGATTTAGTAATAGAGTTTATGATGGTGGGGAAGTTATGACAGCAAAAGAAGAAAGCTGACTGATTAGTTTCAACCACAACACAGTAGGCACAAAAAACAGGAAATGGGGAGGCTATACTAGTATTGTGGGATTCCCTTCTGTATGCTGTGATTATCATTGGTTAATAAAGAAACTGCTTTGGACCTATAACAGAGCTATAGGCCAGAACTTAGGTAGGTGGCGAAAACTAAACTGAATGCTGGGAAGAAGAGGCAGATTCAGAGAAGTCATGTAGCCCTGCTAAAGACAGCCGCTGGTAATACCCAGATTTACAACTTTACATGGCAATACACAGATTAATAAAATTTGGTTAAATTAATATGTAAGAGTTAGCCAACAAGAAGCTAGAACTAATGGGCCAAGCAGTGATTAAATGAATACAGTTTCTATGTGATTATTTTGGGGCTGAGCAGTTGGGAACAGACAGACATCCCTCCTTACTATATCATATCACATTCCCTATGAGAAATTTCATCCAGAAAGGCTCCTCCTACTAATGGTTTCACAAGCAATCAAATGAAAGTTACCAAGAAGAGGCACACGTTAAAATACATCTTCGCATCCGGGAGGTTTTTCATTCAATCAATTACATTCTGACCTGAGTCACTACTATAGGCTCATGGTCATCCATGAAGAAAATTAATTTAGTCACTTCAATGATACTCATAGTCTGCAATAGCCCTTACACTGTTCAAATGTTCAAAGTCTCATTTGATGCTCAAGACAATCACTTGAAATTGATTTGTTGACAGAGGTTTCTATCCCGCCCAGTCCCACAGTCATTCAGTCCTAAAGAAAGACACAGAGGTCTGCATTAGTTATAACCTGGTTGACCTATTAGCTCAGGCTTATTATTAACTAATACTTACATCTTACTGACTACATAATT
>CAWTZC010000279.1:0-126621 GCA_963919715.1 Microtus obscurus | reverse complement strand
AACTGCAGACTGAGCCTTTCCTCTTCCCAGAATTCTCCTGTTCTGGTCACCCCACCTATCCTTCCTGCCTGGTTACTGGTCAATCAGCATTTTATTAAACCAATACAAGTGACAAATCTTTACAAGGTACAAGACCATTGTCCCACAGCAAGTAGCATCTTGTAAAAATCAGAAAACAAGTTACATCTTCCCAACATACAATGGTACAGAATAGCATTTACACTCCTAATAGAGAAATGGAGACATAGTGAGGGAAGATTGAACCAAGGCAAGAGTGAAGCATAGCAGGGCAAACATCAAATCCTGTAACTCTGTCTCAGATGTGCAGGGCTTCAATTTCAAAGGGCTTGGATGGCCATATCCCTGCATCTTCTCATACATCTCTCTTTTGTTACTTCCACTCCCTATATTCAGTTTGTTCTCCACAGAAGATGCCTTATAGTTTAGGGATCTCAATATCTTGTGGTATCAAAATGCAACCTAGGCTGTATCAAAATACAACCCTAGCTATTGTGGAATATTATTGTAAGATGTGTTATATTTATTTATGTTGTGAAACAATTGTTTCAATGATGCAAATATGAGTTGCATTTTTTTAATTCTGTGAAGCTGTGATACTGGGCTGGTCTAAAATACCTGTTTGGCCTAATGAACAGTCAATAGCTTGGTAGGAAAGAATAAGAAGGGCTGGCAGGCAGAAAGAATAAATGGAAGGAAAAATCTTAGAGGGGAAAAAAAGGAAAGATGACCAAGAAAAGGAGTGGAAATCATGGGCAAGCCACTCAGCTACACAGCAAGCCACAGAGTAGGAAGTAAAAAACTGTATACAAAATAGAAAAAGATAAAAGGCCATAGGCAAAAAGTGGATGGGACGATTAGTTAAGAAAAACTGGCTAGAAACAAGACAACCTAAGACCAGGAATTTATAAGAAATAATAAGCCTCAGTGTATGTCATATTTTTGAGAGCTGGGTGGCAGGCCCCCAAAAGAGTAAAAACAACAACAGCAATAGGTTTCATCCTCACAGTTTCATGAAATGAACTCTCACAATCTCTTCACTGGGTTTCTGACTCTGCCAAACATGAATGCTAGTAACAATGCTGAGTTGTAACCACAAACTAAGAACCCATTACCTTGAATTTTGATTCTTTCTTGTTTCCAAGACCAGCACATGATGAGTGATGCTGAAAAGTTTAACTTCTTAATTGACAGACACTAACACACTTGGACCATAGGTGTAGTAGGCTTTGTATGAAGTTGCTTCCTAGGACTAGGAATTACATTGCTTACTCCTTACATAAATTGAAGATTTATGTAGATGGAGTCTTACTCTTGGAGCACCTTGCTGGACTTCCATTCCATGGCAAGGGCCTTGTCTATAATAGTAATAAACTCCTTGAAAAATCCCTGCTTCTTTCAGCAATTGGCTGCCACCTGAAACTATCTTTTCATTTTCATTTATTTCAGCCCCAAATGTTTTCTCTTTACTGTAGAACTAAATGAATAATCAGGAATAAACATCCAATGAATCCAGTATTTCATTTAAGGAATTAGCCCCTTATTTTTTTAATGTTTTATTTTTTTATTAATTTATTAAAGATTTCCGTCTCTTCCCCCACTGTCGCCTCCCATTTCCCTCCCCCTCCCCCGATCAAGTCCCCCTCCCTCATCAGCCCAAGGAGCAATCAGGGTTCCCTGCCCTGTGGAAGTCCAAGGACCACCCACCTCCATCCAGGTCTAGTAAGGTGAGCATCCAAACTGCCTAGGCTCCCACAAATCTAATACGTGCAGTAGGATCAAAAACCCATTGCAATTGTTCTTGAGTTCTCAGTAGTCCTCCTTGTCAGCTATATTCAGCGAGTCCAGTTTTATCCCGGGCTTTTTTCAGACCCAGGCCAGCTGGCCTTGGTGAGTTTCCGATAGAACATCCCCATTGTCTCAGTGTGTGGGTGCACCCCTCGCGGTCCTGAGTTCCTTGCTGGTGCTCTTTCTCCTTCTTCTCCTGATTTGGACCTTGAGATTTCAGTCCGGTGCTCCAATGTGCATCTCTGTCTCTGTCTCTTTTCATCGCCTGATGAAAGTTAATTGTGTTTTACTCAAGTTCCAGGTCATAGGCAGAAAAAGGAAGATTTTGGAGCCAAAATATCACACAAATGACCTCTAATTTAATCTGTTATACAGTCTATCATTTCCACCTGAAACCCTATGAATTCAATCTCTACTTTCTGGCATTCCTCTTAACATTTCCATCTTCCTGATCCTACAAGAACAGCCAATTTAGTTATGTATACTACTTTCCATATTTTTTGCCACCTAAAGTCTAGATATCTTCTATACTCTTTCAAGACACATCATTATCAGGTTCTGCCTAGCAACAATATTACTTTTGGTTTTCCATTTTTTGTTCTAACTTGCATTTATGTTGCTCTGATTAAAAGCATCTCAGACAATGAGTGGGGTAATTTGACTTTATCATTTTCAGATTTTGGAATAGAAAATCAAGCTAATAGTTGAAGGCAAAAATCCACCAAGATTGTTTCCTGGCATTCTCTCTTGCCTAGTCACTGTCTCATTCATGATAAGCTAGCTCCCTTTTGTAGCCCAAGCCCACTTTCTTAGGAATATTGCCACCCTCAGTGGAGGAGCTTTCCCACATCAATCAACACAATCTCTCCCAGATACAGTAGTAGTCTATGGCTTTTATGAACAAAGCCAATATGAACACAGTTTTGCAAATGTCCTTGTAGTAGGATAATTTGGATATATGTCCAAGAGTGGTATAGGTGGGTCTTGAGGTAGATTGACTCAATTTCCTTAGGAGTGCATGTTGATTTCCACATTGGCTGTACAAGTTTGCACTTGCAACAGCAATGGATCCCCTTGCTACATGTCCTTGCCAGCATTAGCTGTCACTTGTATTATGGATCTTAACTATTCTAACAGGTGTAAGATGAAATCTAAAAGTAGTTTTGATATTAATTTCCGTGATGACTAAAGATGTTGAACATGTCTTCAAGTGCTTCTCAGTCACTTTAGATTCTTTTACTGAGAATTCTGTTTAGAGGTGTTCCCCATTATAATTGGATTATTTGGTTTGTTGTTGAATTCTTGATATTCTTTAATATCCTAGGTGAGAAAACCCAGAATCACATAGAAAAATATGATATTCACTCACTTATAGGTGGATATTAGCAGTTAAGTAAAGTATAATAATGGTAATCACAGTACAATCCATAGACACAGAGAGGCTAAGTATCAAGAACAGCTCTAGTGGAGATGCATGGATCTCCCTGGTAAGTAGAAACAGAATAGATCTTGTGAGTGTATGCGAGGCAGGTGAGGATGGGAAGAGGAAGGATTAGGTGAGCAAGGAAGGGATAGATGAGGAGAAGACAGGGAGAGATGACTGGAATAGGGGAGCTTTTAATGGGATGTGGAAACAGTGTAGTGAAAACTTTCTGGAACCTATAAAGGTGACCCTAGTGAGGACTCCTAGTAATCAAGAATGTGGAGGCTGAACTAGTCATCTTCTGTAACCACACAAACTTCCCAGTGGCACTGGGATACCAAGCCAGCTGCAAAACATTCAACCCACACTTGTACTACCTGCAAGATATGCTGGGGCACGGGTGACTCAGAGCTTTCTTAGTGGCCAATAAATGACTGGTCTAACTTGAAGCCCATGCTGTGAGAGGAAGCCCATAACTGAAACTGCCTAGGTAACAAGGAACCAGAACTTGAATGGCTCAGAGAACAGGGCAGAACCAAATACAGCTGAGAAAGAAAAATATCAATAAAATGATTCTTGACTATTTCCTGCTATAATCATAGGTTGGTACCTTGCCTACTTGTTATTAAAGAAGCTTCTTCCAGGAGCTGATGGAAGCCCATGCAGAGATCCCTATCCAAACATTAGCTTGAGCTCTAGGAATCTTGTAGAAAGAGGGTGTGAGTATTGTAGCATTCAGTGGTTGAGGAAATCTGGAGAACATGGCCCACACAATCAACTAAGTAGGGCATATAGTAACTCAAAGAAACTGACATAGCAATCACAAAGTCTTCATGGCTCTGTGCCAGGTCCTATGCATACATGCTATGGTTGTTTAGCTTGGGTGGTTGTGAAATTCCCAACTGTAGGAGTCATGGTGTCTCTGACTTTGTTGTCTCTTCTTAGGACCCTTTTCCTTCTATTGGATTGTCCTATCTAGCCTTGAAATAAGGGTTTGTGCCTAGTCTTATAGCACCTTGGTATGATGTGTTTGGTTGATATCCCTGGGAGGTCTGTTCTTTTTTAAAAAAGGAAAAGGGAGCAGTGGAGCTCAGACAATGGGGATATGGTGGGGGAGGGACTGGAATGAGTAGCAGAAGGGTAGAATTTAATCAGGATATAGAATATGACAGAAGAATAAAAACAAATGAAAATAAAAAAAATGCATTTAGTCTAAGTTCAATGATCCTTATAATCTGTAGCAGCCCAAACATTGCAAACGTCCAAAGTCTCTTCTGACACTTAAGACAATCTCTTGAATGTAACATATTGTAAAATCAAAAAAAAATTAAAGATTTGCAACATATAGGGCACAGGACATATTCACATTCATAAAAACAGGAATATGACTGTGTTACAGCTCCCAACTTAGGCAGACTCACGTGTATGTCACACCAGTGAGAAGAACAGATAGGCAGACAACAAGCCCATGAAATTTCCACACTCCCTACATTCCCACAGACACGATCTTTCAGCAACCCTACAGCTGCTACCCCCAAAACCATGTACCCACCCCTATATGAGATGCATAGACTCTGCTCAAGTGCAGGCCACATCAGCCAAAAAAAAAAAAAAAACAGGTAGGAAAACTGAGGCAAAGACTCTCTGCTGGACCAGAACCTATGTCAGTCACCAGAAATTCACATAGGTTTCTTGTCTGTGTACCTCCTCCATTCTTTTAATAATCCCACAACACTATCCGCAATCCCAGTTTCCTCCTCTTCTCTGTGTTGTAGCCTTCAACTTGGGTGGAGACCCACATATTATCTGCAAGAAGTCTATGTGGCCACCTTCCAACTGACCTTCCTCATTCTCTCAGTCCCCCTCAACACTATCCCCAAGTTCCCTACATGTTCCCCCATTTTCAGGCCCAAACATGGGCAGATACTCCCTGCTGGAGCAAAGGCCACACCATTTTTAAGATTTCCAGCCCTAACATGGGATGAGAGACCCTGTTCAACCATAGGCCACATAAAGAAAAAAACTAGAGAGCAAATAGAAACCAATGAACAAAACACCCATGCAACAAGGACAAACTGAGAAATTAGTACCTAGACCCATAAATACCTAAAACCCAGATATCTGGACACCAACATGAAAACACAATCAACAAAACCCAGAGCAATAAGTCACTATCAGATTCCAGCTATCCTACTATTACAAGCCCTGAATATTCCAACACAGTTGAAGCACAATTAAGTTAAGACAAACTTTATAAAGATAACAGAAGTCCTTAAAGAGGAAGAAAATGAATCCATTAAAGAAAATAGAGAAAGGATAAATGAAGTATTGGGAAAAAATTAATAAATCCCTTAAATAAAGCTAATAAAAAACTCTAAGAAACAGTTGACAGAAATGAATAAATCTGTTTAAGACCTTAATATAGAAATAGGAGCAATTAAAAATTGTGAACTGAATAAATTGTGAAATTAAAAATACTTCACCCAATAAAAGGCAGAAAGCAGTTTGGGTAGAACTACTACAAAATTCCCAAATATTGTTTATAAATGTTTGTTTACATTTAAAGGGAAATGATATAGACATAAAACTTTGCATTTGTATGGATTTTGGTCTATTGATACAAATTTAAGGTCAATTTTGTTAAATGAATCTCTGCTCTTCTTTACGGTATTATATATGTTCAGTTCACTTAAAGATACAATTTATAGTTAACTATAAATTAATAGATAGTCATTTATAATAGTTAAACTAGTAGTCATGTTAGGCTTTCTAAATGTACAGAGATTTCATATGGATAGGTATTCTCCAAATCTTTTAAAGACATACAGAATATGGCATTATAAATGTTTTAAAAACTTGGGCCTTTTCATGACAGTGAGACATGTCTCCTTCTCGTACCATCAATTATTTCAGAGAGGTTGAAGAAACTCATTATAGAATTTGTCTTCAACATGACAAGGCTAGTCATTGGGGCAAGAAACTGCTCTTGACTGGACTGCTTGATGGTATGTTGTATAAACTGAACTTGAACGACATACACAAAAATGACTGCTAAAGTTGCCTAAAGAAGGTGAGACAGTTACTTCTTCATGAAAGAGTCTGCTAGACATTCTGCAAGACACAGACTAAAAGGTGACTGAGAAACTGCCAATATAAGTGGAACTGTCTTTAAAATTTTCTGCTTCATGGAAAAGTCTGCCAGACCCTATGGGCCTGTAAACTGAAGATGGATGCCCCAATGTTACAGAAGAACTTTGAGTGACTGTCCAAGCAGCAAGATGTCTTTGTCAATTCTTGAGTTTTGGAAGTGCTTAAAATTACTTAGGTAATATATAGCCCCTCTGAAGTCTTTGCTGGAGTTGAAGAAAGACAGTTTTGTAATTATAAAAGATAGATTAGATACAAAACTTTAGAGTCACAAAGAGTATTTTCCTTATTTGCCAAATTAAATGGACTAAATATTGTAACTATAATTCTTGCTTGATAATTGTTTTGTTACATGTATTCTTGCTATATCAAAGTTAAAACCTTCCTTTTTATTTAGACAGAAAGGGGAGGTGTTGTGCGATTCCCCTCTGTATGCTGTGAATATGTTTTATTCCCATTGGTTAATAAAGAAGCTGCTTTGGGCCTGTGGCAGCACAGAATAGAACAAGGTGGGAATTCCAGGCAGAGATAGAGGAGAAAAGAAGGCAGAGTCAAGGAGATGCCATGTAGCCACTAAAGGAGACAGATGCTAGATGGAACCTTACCAGTAGGTCACAGCCATGTGGTGATACACAGATTTAAAAAATGAGTTAATTTGAGATGTAAAGGTTACTTAATAAGAAGCCTAAGCTGTTGCATATGCAGTCTTGTAATTAATACAATTTCTGTATAATTATTGCAAGTCTGGACAATGAGGAAATGACCAAGCACCCTCTGTCTATACAAGGATATAATAAAGTTTGCAAGCTATACAGCATACACAAGAATATCATCTAAGTTCAATTGTCCTGTTAAGCCTTCATGATTCCTTGACTACTAAGGGATCATAAAAAGAAGCACAAATCAGCCTGAATACTTCACTTCCTGAGGAAATGCAACAGTGTCAGGAACTGAGAAGTATATTGTGACCCAAGAACCACAGACTTTAACCTGAAAAACCTATGACAAAAGTCTCTCAAGGCAGTTAGGTTGGGTAAACTCCATGGTTCCCCAAAGAGCCTACTGCCCACTAAAATCCTATGACCTTGACCTCCACTGCCTGCCATTACTCTCAATATTCCCATCTCCTAGGTCCTACAAGAACAGCTGATTAAGCTCTTTGTCCAGTTTTCTCATATCTTAAGCATTCTTATAAGAGTCAACATTCCCAGGTCCTTTGCAGCAACAAAATCCCCTTTGAATCCCATTTTTGTTCCAACTTTCTTCTGTTGCTGTTATTAAATTATGCAATTAAAAGCAACTTAGGTAATGAACACGTTTATTTGGCTTGTTAACCCTATTTCACAATTCCTCCTTATGAGAACTTAGGATAGATACTCAAGCTATTAACTAAAGGCAAAATATGTGGAACCATTGTTTTCTGGCTTTGTCACTGTCTTGTGCTCAGCTAGCACTCCTATCCCAGGGTTGCTTGTTCAGAGATATTGCCAACTCAGTGGAAGAACCTTCCTATATCAATCAAAATCAACACAATCTCTCTCAGATATCTTAATCCATTACTTTGATCTAGGGACACTCTCAATTGGTATTTTCTCAGATCACTCTAAGTTATGTCATGCTGATAGCTGAGGCTAATTAGAAGAAAAAGACAATATACAAGAAGGTTTTAAAGATCCAAAGGCAAAATACTAATCATAACAATCACTTAAGCAGCAAAAACACAAATGAAGATAGATATGCCAGGAAATGGAAAGAGACAAATATCTAAGATAAAGAAGAGAAAACTAAAACTGTCTCTCCACAAAACTTCCCAAACAAACAAAAACTCAAGGAACTCATAACATGAGAAATCTGAATACAAAATTGGTGAGGTCATTATTTTCCAGAAAATAAACATTATACTTAGATAACAATGAATAAAATCAACAACATAGATGGGTAGCACTGACAAAGAAAGACATATTATGCACCTTCAAATAAAAACTACAAGATTCTGCCAGGTGGTGGTGGTGCAAGCCTTTAATCCTAGCACTCGGGAGGCAGAGGCAGGTGGATCTCTGTGAGTTTGAGGCCAGCCTGGTGTACAAGAGCTAGAGTTCCAAGGCAGGCTCCAAAGCCACAAAGACACCCTGTCTCGAAAAAAAAAAAGAACTACAAGATTCTAACCAAAATCAAACTGTAAGACTTCAGTTCTTTATCTTTGACCAATAATAGGAAATGGCTTGATTGAGGAGAGCTGTTCCACCAAAATTGGAGAGATTCACTTGAAATCTTAACTTTGTAGAAAATAGTTTTGACTACAAAAAAAATCTCATTATCTTATAATAAGGAAAAGGATGTCTGTTAGGATCACATAGACACTGTTTTGCTCCCCCTGATTGATGATTGCCTGGAAGTCTGCAATCACAGTGAGGAAATGAAACCATTTTAAAACAAAATTCAAGATAACTGATTTTAAAGAATCAGTGTACACCTAAAGCAACTTGTTTTACTCTAATTGCTTTATAAGTCACAAGCACTTTTGAAAACAAGTTTATTGCAATACTTTGCATATGTTTGTGCAAGAGTGAGAATGTCTTCCATATGTATACAAGTAATACAAAAAAAGAGGGGTTCAGATGCCCTGGATCTGAAAAGGTACAGTTATGAGCCTGACAACTTGAGTGTTGGTTTCTGAACTCAGGTCAACTCCAAAATAAAGATGTGCTAAGCCACCTGCCAACATCCATAATACCTTTTATGCAATAAACCAAAAGTCTCTCACAGATTAACAACAAGGGGAAGAAAACCTAAATAAATAAAAAGTAAATAAATGATCCTTGGAAACACGATGCATCAAAATTAAGAAGATGAGTCTCATTAATTTGCACCATAAATGAATACAGTACAATGGCAATCCCCAACAATTTATAACAGAAAAGCTGCAGTCATACTGGAAGCACACAGAGTAATCAATGGGATTATGAAAAAATAGAACACAGACTGACATAATATGACTTCTTTATGGGTGGTGGTGGTCCACATCTTTAATCCCAGCACTTAGGAGGCAGAGACAGGAGGATCTCTGTGAGTTTGAAACCAGTCTGGTCTATAGAGTGAGTTCCAGGACAGGCTCCAAAGTCACAGAGAAACTCTGTCTTGAGGGGAAAAATTACCACAAAGCCGATCAATCAATAATGTGTATGATATTTGGAGAAAGAATAAAGAGGATGGAGAGGAAAAAGTCAAGAACAAAGGCAGGAAAATATAGTCAGCTATTAATCAAATGACCAAAGAAACTTAGTCAGAAAATGTGTGATCTTGACCAAAGTTACCTAGCTACCTATGATTCTATGTGTATAGAAATTAAATAAAGACTTCACAATTTTTACAAAATTACCTCAAAGTGACCCTTAAACTCCAGATACTGGCATTTCTTCCAGAGAGACCCCGTGCTCTAGAACCCTCTTTGCAAAAAGAGATGATCTACTGCTATGGTTCTGTAGCCCCTTAGACCTCCTTTGTTTGCAGGTAAACTGATGCCCAATCCCAAAACAATATAGAATAATTTCTGCTTCCTCTCATATGGATTAAAGCACAAGATATAGATTCTTCTCTATCTACCTGCCCAACACCATACACACATAAGAAACCTCTGCAGCTCAGAAACTCCCTGTGTCCCCTAGAACAATGTCAATGAACCACACCATTGCAGCTGGTGATAGCAGAAAGTTAGAAACATTTTAATCAATGCATTGCTAAATCAACATCACTGTAGTTCTACCAGCTTTTAAACCATTTGAAACATTCATAAATCAAACTTGAAAGTAGACTGCAATATTCAGAACTTCTAGAAACCAGATTATCAGTTTTCAAATCTGTCTTCTCACTGCACACCAAAAGCATGACTCTGTTTGTATACTGGACAGTGATATTACAAGCATAATATCCTCAATGGCAGGGCTGCAGAGTCTCCCTCTCCCCAGGAAATCCATACACAGGGAGGCTCAGAGGACAAGGAGCACTGCCCATGTCATTACATAGAGCAAAAGAACCACAGCCTGGCTCGTGGTCCATCCAAATTCCAGCAGAAATGACAGCTCAATAGACCTTCTCTGAACACCCTACATTCACTATGGCATAGCTTGTGGACTTCCTTGCAACTTATCAAAACAAAAGTAGAGAAGAATCCTGGAAAGAACCTGCAAGCTACCTGCCACTATTATTTCTGATTGCTAAGACTTTCCAGAGTCCCTCATTGGCTAAGGCCACCCAGCTGGGACTCAGAATATTATCAGCTCCCCTAATGGGTGATCAGAGATCAAATGACTCAGACAGTACAGTACTTCCTGCTCTGCCCTTCCAGCCCAGTAGACAAGGCCCTAGTCCAAAAAAATTGTATTCTAGGAGACATTCATTTACTTTCTTAGGGCATACCCTGTTCCTCATCCAATGCACAGGGTCCTTTGTGTTCACCTTCCATTACACACTCAAAATGCAGTGCAGCCAACCCATCACCTCATATCTGGGAAATCCTGTGGCCAAACACAGGTCGCATTCACAACTGTTGTTAAAGAAAAATGGGCCATGAATTTAGAAGATAATAAGGGGTCATGGTAAAGCTTGGGGACAAGAAAGAGAATGTGGATATGATATAGTTATAATCTCAAAAAAAACTTATTTTGAAAACTTGAAGCAGGATTTATGGCCATGTTCTTTTGAAACAAGGGATTTATATTAGAGCACATCAAAGACTTCTCAAACCTTTTATCTCAGGGTGTATATTTAAAACCAGTAAAATAACAGTCCTGTTAGGCAGGGCCACATTTTACTCCAATCTATTTTGATTGAACTACTGTAACTATAGCAATTTGGATTCATGATACGTTTGGTTCTGTATCCAGACTCTTGATTGCCTGGTCTGTAGACATAAAGAAATGATGATCAGGACATTTATGGAGCACCTAAAATTGATTACCTAGTTCCGCATTGCTAATCTCAACTACTGTTGAACTAGGAAACTTCTAAACCACTGTCCTGTCTCTCCCTGTCTGCACTGTGAATCTATCAGCTTCAGGCTTGACCTATGTACTTACCCTCTTCATCTATAATCATACACTGAAAGTAGGAGAGACTCGAGATCACTCATTAGCTGGTTTATTTTTCCTTCCCACTGACCAGTCAAGGTCCAGTCCTGAAGAAGTTGACGGACTATCTACCCAGCAGAGGCAGATTAGGTTTTCCAGGCAATTCTCAATTACATAGTGTGAGGCAACAATATTAGAAGCTCATAGTCTCCCATGCCAGGATGGCAGAGCCTCCCCCACTCTGCAGCCCACGGCCTTAAACTTCAGTCTAAGATCTAGCTATTGTCCACTGTACCCCCTCCAGTGTACACAGTACATAGTTCCTACTTTTCTGGTCTGAAGGGAGAAGTCATGCTCCATATGCAAATCCTTTCATTGTTACTGCAATGAACAGTCATACTGCATGGCTCAAACTGGTAATTTTAGAGCTCTGTGGGGAAGCATACTTGTAATCCAAAAATTTATGGTGGTTAGCCAAGAGGATAGCAAGGGCAATGCCCTGTGGGGCTGCAGACAGGATTCAAGTCCACCTCAATCAGCACAGGGGACACTGAGTCACAATTGCTTTCCTAAGAGCTGAAAAATGCAGCTGTTGTAGAATTATTATAATCTCCAGGCACACAAGGTTGTGATCCCATAACAGCCCTTGAGCAGCAGGACAGAGGCCTTTGATGGGGAAGTGGGTCTTCTGGCTGGTCTGTCTCATTTGTTATAGGAATGTACCTTAATGGCCGATTAATCCTGGTGAACAAACATTTGCATCTCATGATACTAATCTCTAACAAACATGGTATGCATGCTACTCTTCTTTGGATATTTGGGGTGTAGCCCTCCCTCACTTAAATTCTATTTTGTGTGACTTAATGTCTCCTAAGAACCGGTAAATCCATATACCATTAATTCTATTATCAACTATACTCTTCTACATGAGTTTAGTAACAGAGCGCTACTCTACACAGGAGAAAACATTTACAAGCCACAGGAAATTAACTACAGACGGATCCCAAACCTAAATGTTAAAAGTGCAGAACTTCTGAAGACCCAGGAGAGACCAGGAGTCTCTGCCAGCAAATGTGGTGATATCTCTCCACATGCAACGATATAAGCACAACAGACACCACCATCTGTGGCTCCCGACGACGCTCTGCTCCGTGCAGACACAGCGCGGGCAGTGAAGTGATTCAGAGGCTGCCAGCAGAAAGCTGCAAGTTTAGGACTACTGAGACAGGAAGACGCTAAACTCTGTGTCTGTCCGCTGGCTCCCACCCAGCCAGTGGAGGACCCAACACCAGCCGTGAGCCTCAGCGAGCCGCTTCACCTAGTTTGGAGACAATGGCCCCTCGCTCGCCAAGCCCAGCCACTCCTCCCATCTGTGGAGAGCAACCCCTCACTCACCATGGCTCACTCGCCAAGCTGACAGGCTCTCTGCCTACAAGAGAGCCTGAGGAAGCAGTGGTGAGAGAGCTGAATGGGAAGAACCCTCCTATCTGACTGGCGGGTCTGCTGGAGGCTTTGATTGGCTGGTGAGGTCTGACTGACGGGACCAGGTGAGCAGAAGGGACTCAGCACCGAGGTCCAGCACTGGCTTCTAATTTAAAGACAGACCTGTCCCAGATGGGCTGGAGATTTATGCCAAATTTAACATCAAGTCTCTTGCTAATGTAAATCAATGGGTTCGGTTTTCAAAGGAAGTATACAAATTCAGAAAATTGACTAAAATTAAACTTAAAAAAAAAAAACTGGCATTAAAAAAAAAAGAAATGAACTTGTTGGTGGAGGCACAAGGCTATAACCCCAAAACTCCACAAAGAAGGTAGGCAGGTCTCTGTGTGTTCAAGGCCAGACAGCTAGCAATGATACACAGAGAGACCCTGTCTCGAGGAAAAAAAAATCAATAAAATTGTGAGAAGCTGCTTTCAAGCTTCTACTACTGGGTATTTATTTATCTGACACATGTGGGTGGTGGGGAAGGAATTTCTAAAAGAAATGGTCTGTGGCCTGAAGAGGCTGCAGGATCTGAGATGAATTCCAATGGCTGCCAGCAGAAGTGAACTGGGTGTGGCTTCATGTCACTGGCTGAGGAGTGTAGCTAGCTTTGACCTTGCCAATAGGCCCCAGTTGTGTGTTGAGGGCCTGAATTTCCTCAAAAAGGAATGAATGGAGACCCTTGCTTATCTAAATGTCTGACTTTGGGAAAAGGACTTGTCGGCACTTGAAACTTTCTTGTTTTACTTTCTTACTCTTGTAAGTACTTTCTTGTTTCTTGTCTTACTCTTATTCTGTAGGGACCTGTTCCCTTCAGAATGCTCCCTCCCAAAAGGGAAGGTCATGACTTTTTACTCTCTTCCCATGATACCTTCATACCTACCATTCTGATGGATTATTCTGTACTGATTCCTAACCCTAACTGAATTTTTCCACTGTAAATAAATAAAGTAAGCAAATATGTGAACAGATGAATGAACGAACAAACAAACAAATAAAAAGTTCACAGTTGTTTATTGACTTTTGATTTCATAATGAAAACTTTTTCAAAATACTTATTTATTATGTATACAATATTCTGTCTGTGTGTATGCCTGCAGGCCAGAAGAGGGCACCAGAGCCCATTACGGATGGTTGTGAGCCACCATGAGGTTTCTGCAAATTGAACTCAGACCTTTGAAAGAGCAGGCAATACTCTTAACCTCTAAGCCATCTCTCCAACACCCTAATGAAAACTTTTGACATGTGACCTAGAAAGTGTATGGAGCATAACTTTATACTCAAACACCCTCTCTCTCTCTCTCTCTCTCTCTCTCTCTCTCTCTCTTGTCTCTCTCTCTCTCTCTCTGTCTCTCTCTCTCTCTCTCTTGCTTGCTCCCTCGCTCACTCTCTCTCTCACACACACACAAACACACACAGAAACACTTGGATAAAATTTAAAATCAAACTAAATACACAAAAAAAGGAAGCACCTTTACTATCATCATCGCGTCACTCAGGAGGCAGAGTGAGCTCTGTGAACTCTGAAAGTCATGTTTTCCAGGCAGGGCTATGGAAAGAAATGCCCCACGTCAATATACAAACAAACTAAGAAACATGGAAGGACATTGCTGGCTGGTGGGGTGTTGAAATTGGGGCGCCGGGGTTTGCGTCCCCAACACCCCAGTCGCCTGGCTAGCTTATGCCCGAAATAACAACACACAAAATGTATTCATTTAAACACTGCTTGGCCCATTAACTTCAACCTCTTAACCCATTCCTAATCATCTATGTAGGCACCCCAAGGTGCGCTTACCGGGGAGATTCTAGCCTACGTCCATCTTGACTCGGAGCTTCATGGCGAGTGTGCCTCAGAGAGCTGGGCCATCCTGTCTGCCCGCTAGACAGGAGGCTGCTGTCTCTGAGCGGAGCTGCGTGCTTCTCTGAGCTCACTTCCTCTTCCTGTCCTCATACTATTCTGTTTACTCCTCCCACCTATGTTCTAACCAATTGGACCAGCCAAGCAGTGTCTTTATTTTAACCAATGAAATCAACAGATTGATATATGACACTCCTACATCACTTCCCCTTTTTCTGTTTAAACAAAAAGGAAAGGCTTTAACTTTAACATAGCAAAATTACATAAAACAGTTATCAAGTAAAAATTACAATAATCTTTATCATAACTAAGGAAAAGTATAACTATAACTAACTATTCTTAACTCTATCAAAGACTCCAGAAAGATACAATACCACCTAAGCAAACAAGAAATAAGCAACATTTAAACTCTAGAAATGACAGAGACATCTCGCTGCCTGGACAGTCACCCAAGTGGGTGGGGCTCATCCCTACAGTGGGGGAGGTGTACATGACTTATACAGGAGTGGTTTCATGGGATTAAATATGAATGTCTCATCCTTCACAGGCTGCACAGGAAGCCTTCTTTGGTTTTAACAAGGTTCAGACAGCCATCAGACACAGTGAGGTAAAAAAATGGGGCACCTCCTGGAGATTCTCAATGGAGGCCTACCTAGCCCCTTTTTGTAAAGCAGAGAAGGGGGAGGAAGGGCACCTACGTTGTATGTGGTGAGCACAGAGGAGTTGGGATGACCACAGTTCCTGTCTTGGGTAGTGCCATGTCAGTCATTCAAGCTGATGTCCACCTACAGAGAAGAGGAGAGATCCTGCTGGGCAGTATGATGGTGGCACATTCCTTTAATATTAGCACTTGGGCGTTCCAGAACCGGTTCCAAGGCTATAGCATAGAGTCTGGTTTCCTGTGCTCACCACCAGGCAGAGATTCAGATTTGTCTGCTCCTGAGACCTACCCCAATTTAATAGTGCCATTGCCCTATCATAAAAGATAGGGTAGGGCACATACATGCATGCTTGATATCACACACATACACTGCCTGTGTGTCTGCCTGGCCGCCTGCCTCTGTGAACCCTGTGAGAGTGCCTGGTACCTTCAGAAGACAGAAGATCGGGGGGAGAGGTTCTGCTGAAATTAGAGTTATGGATGGCTGCCAAATGTTTTTTGGCTGCTGTGAGGATGGTGGGACAGGAACTCGCCAAAGACAGAGACATGCCAGACAGGAGTTTTTGGTAATAAATTGAACTTAGCCAGGCCATGGTGGTACAGGCCTTTTCTTCCAGCTCTCAGGAGGCAGAGGCTGATGAATCCCTGTGAGTTTGAAGCCAGCCTGGTCAACAAGAGCTAGTTCCAGGACAGCTAGGACTGTTACACAGGGAAAACCTGTCTCAGAAAAAAAAAGCCCCCCCCCCAAAAAAAAGAAAAAAGAAAGAAAAAAGAAAAAAAAAAGAAAGAAAACTGAACTGAGTAGAAACTGGCTATTTTGTTTTAGTGTTTTCGCAGTTATGTCTGAGGAACCTTCTATTTAAATGAAACAAACCATAATCCTTTCAAATGTCCCGATGTCCTCTTAGGGAATGAATGGATGATGGAAAAGAAAAGAAGATAGTTGTTCCAAAATCCTCAGGGACTAAATTTCCCCTTATATGGTGTGCTGGAGAATAGCAAGAGTTCATGCTGCATTGTGTCAAGTTTTTCTCACGAGGTTGATTAGTAAGATTTTCATCTTTTATGATCATGTGAGATTCTACCTTTTTTTTTAATTGATAGTTGGACACATGTTCCCTCTAGTTCTCTTAGCTGTACAGCTTTGACCATGAAAGCGGGTTGGGTTTTAGCAAAGAATTTCTCTGCATTTTATTTTTTATTTATTTTTTTGAGAATAAATTTTATTTTATTATTTTTTTCCTCCTCCTCCCCGTTTCCCATTTCCCTCCACCTCCTCGCACACATCACCCCCTTCCTTTACTCCCCTCCCCCTCCGCCCCCCCCACTCCATTCCCCCTCCCTCTCGAGAATGAAGAACAGTCCAGATTCCCAGCCCTGCGGGAAGTCCAAGGTCCTCCCACTTCTATCCAGTACCAGGAAGGTGAGCATCCAAACAGGCTAGGCTCCCACAAAGCCAGTTCATGTATTAGGATAGAAACCTAGTGCCATTGTCCTTGGCTTCTCATCAGCCTTCATTGTCTGCCATGTTCAGAAAGTCTGGTTTCATCCCATGCTTATTCAGTTCCAATCCAGTTGGCCTTGGTGAGCTCACAATAGATCAGTTCCACTGTCACAGTGGGTGGGTGCACCCCTCGTGGTCCTGACTTACTTGCTCATGTTCTCCCTCCTTCTGCTCCTCATATGGATCTTAAGTGCTCAGTCCAATACTCCAATTTGGGTCTCTGTCTCTGTCTCAATCCATCTCCAGATGAAGGATCTAAGGTGATATGTAAGATATTTATCAGTATGGCTATAGGATAGGGTCATTTCAGATTCCCTCTGCTCAGTTGCTCAAGGTACTAGCTGGGGACATCTCCCTGGACACCTGTGAGCCCCTCTAGAGTCAAGTCTCTTGCCAACCCTAAGATGGCTCCCTTAATTAGGATATATATTTCTCTGCTCCCATGTCCACCCTTCCTTTATCCCAACCATTCCATTCCCCCAAGCTCCCCCCCCATTCTCCCCTTCTCATGTTTCTCTCCCCATTTCCCCATAGCCCCATTCCACCCCACTCCCAAGTTCCCAGGTTTTGCCCTGCAATCTTGTCTACTTCCCATATCCAGGCGGATGACTATATGTTTTCTTTGGGTTCACCCTCTTATTTAGCTTCTCTAGGACCACAAATTATAGGCTCAATGTCCTTTATTTATGACTAGAAACCAATTATGAGTGAGTACATCACATGTTCATCTTTTTGGGTCTGGGATACCTCACTCAGGATAGTGTTTTCTATTTCCATCCATTTGCATGCAAAATTCAAGATGTCATTGTTTTTTAAAGCTGAGTAGTACTCTAATATATGTATATATTCCACATTTTCTTCATCCATTCTTCCATTGAAGGGCATCTAGGTTGTTTCCAGGTTCTGGCTATTACAAATAATGCTGCTATGAATATAGTTGAACAAATGCTTTTGTTTTATGATAGGGCATCTCTTGGGTATATTCCCAAGAGTGATATTACTAGATCTTGGGGTAGGTTGATCCCGAATTTCCTGAGAAATCGCCACACTGCTTTCCAAAGTGGTTGCACAAGTTTTCATTCCCACCAGCAATGGATGAGTGTGCCCCTTACTCCAGAACCTCTCTAGCAAAGGCTATCATTGGTGTTTTTTATTTTAGCCATTCTGACAGGTGTAAGATGGTATCTCAAAGTTGTTTTGATTTGCATTTCCCTGATCACCAAGGAGGATGAGCATGACCTTAAGACACAAGTGGTTACTAATATTTTTTTGTAACTGTGTAAGTTTGCTTTGTTACCAAGTATGTGGTCAATTTTCCAGAAGGTTCAGTGAATTGCAGAGAAGAAAGTATATTCTTTCCTATTTGGGTGGAATGATCTATAGATGTCTGTTAAGTCCATTTGATTTATTACCTCCATTAATCCTCTTATTTCTGTTAGGTTTCTGTCTGATTGACCTGTCCATTGGTTAGAGACGAGTGTTGAAATCTCTTACTATTAGTGTGTGTGGTTTGATAACTGCCTTGAGTTTTAGTAATGTTTCTTTTAGGTAAGTGGGTGCTTTTATATTATGGGCATTGATATTCAGGATTGAGACTTTGTCCTGATGAATTGTTCCTGTTATGAGTAAAAAATGTCCCTTTCCATCTCTTCTGATTGATTTAAGTTTGAAGTCAACTTTGTTAGAAATTAGTATGGCCACACCTGCTTGTTTCTTAGGTCCATTTGCTTGATAAACCTTTTCCCAGCCCTTTACTCTGAGTAGATGTCTGTCTTTGTGGTTGAGGTGTGTTTCTTGTAAACAGCAGAATGTTGGATCCTGTTTTCGTATCCAGTCTCTTAGCCTATGCCTCTTTATAGGTGAGTTGAGTCCATTGATATTAAGTGATATTAATGACCAGTGGTTGTTAACACCGGTCAATTTATCTTTTTTTTTTTTGGTAGTAGAGTTTGTGTGTTTCCCTTCTTTGAGTTCTGCTGGTGAATGGTCATTAGATGTCTGAGTTATTGAGGGCATTGTTGGACTCCTTGGGTTGTGATTTTCCTTCTATTACTTTCTGTAAGGCTGGATTTGTGGCTACGTATTGTTTAAATTTGTTTTTATCCTGGAAAATTTTGTTTTCTCCATTTACAGTGAATGAAAGCTTGGCTGGGTATAGTAGTCTGGGCTTGTATTCATGGTCTCTTAGTTTCTGGAGTACATCTATCCAGGACCTTCTGGCTTTCATAGTTTCCATAGAGAAGTCAGGTGTAAGTCTGATAGGTTTACCTTTATAAGTAACTTGGCATTTTTCCTTTGCAGCTCTTAATATTCTTTCTATATTCTGTATGTTTTGTGTTTTCATTATTATATGGCAAGGAAAATTTTTTTTTTTGGTCCAGTCTATTCGGTGTTCTGTATGCTTCTTGAACCTTCAGAGGAATATCTTTCTTTAGGTTGGGAAAGTTTTCTTCTATAATTTTATTAAATATATTTTCTGGACCGTTGAGCTGTACTTCTTCCCCTTCTCCTACCCCTATAATTCTTAGGTTTGGTCTTTTTATTGTGTCCCAGATTTCCTGAATGTTTTATGATGAGAATTTGTTGGTTTTGCTGTTTTCTTTGATCAGTGTGTTTATTTTCTCTATGGTATCTTCAGTGTCTGACATTCTTTCTTCTATCTCTTGTATTCTGTTGGTAGTACTTGTCTCTGTAGTTCCTGCTTGTTTACCCAGTTTTTCCATCTCCTTCCTTTCCTCAGTTTGTGTTTTCTTCATTACTTCCATTTCATTCTTCAAGTCTTGAACTGTTTCCCTTACCTGTTTGATTGCTTTTTCTTGTTTCTCTTGGTTTTCTTGGGTATCTTTGAGTGATTTATTCATTTCCTCTACCTTTTTGTTTGTAATCTCTAATTGTTTATGGCAGTTTTTCATCTCCTGTTTAAGGTCCTCTATTATTTTCATATAATTCACTTTTGAGTCGATTTCTTCTAGTTCTTCTGGAGTAGGATGTACAATGCTTATTTCGGGATCCCTGGATTCTGGTGATGTCATGTTGCCTTTTGGGTCGTTGGAGGAATTCTTGCATTGGCGCCTTCCCATCTCTTCCTTCAAATGGAGCCAGGAGAGGCCTGGTGTCTTAGTCCACACTTTGCTGTGACTGACTCTCTGGGTGTATCTCCTCAGTGTAGAAGCAGGAACCGTATCCATCCAGATGAAATCCCTCAGCACCGAAACATAGATGCCTGGTAATCCAATGACCTGCGGACAAACAGGCGAACTTGGGGGGGGGGGGGGTAGGACTGGGTCGAGTAGAACACAGGACACCCTGCTACACAAGCTGAAGGTGCCCGTGCTCCCTTTGGGGGACCTTGAGGCCTGCCCGGTAGGCAGGCACTCACCGCTCTGGGTGGGTAGCCTTAGTGTAGGAGCAGAAACCTGTTCCTGAGCAAAGGACCTTGAAGACCATACTGGGTTGGGGGGTAGGGTGTCATGTGTAAGAAAGACAGCCCTGCAGAAGGAGCTGGGGGAGGGGGGTTTGTGCTCTCTTCCGGGACAATCTGCCCCTGGATAGCACAACTCACCCATCCAGATGGAGCTCCTCAGCACCTAAGCAGGGACAGCTGGTAGCCCAGTGAGCCGGGGACAAAAGAAGGAAGGTGGCAGGCAGGGCGGGGTCCAGTAGAGCACCCAAGACCCTGCCTGGCAAGCTGAAGGTGCCCATGCTCCCTTTGGGGTTCCTAGAGGCCTGCCCGGTAGGCAGGCACTCACCTCTCTGGGTGGGTAGCCTTAGTGTAGAAGCAGCAACCTGTTCCTGAGCAAAGGACCTTGCAGACCACGCAGGGTTGGGGGGGGGGGGGTGGGGGGATCATGTGTAAGGACCTTCTCTGCATTTTATACTTCATCTTTGATTGCTATTAAGTGCCATCTAGTTGGTTCGTGGTGTTTCACAAGCACTTTTCAAATTCTTTTGTTTTTTTCTGTGCTTTGTTTTGTATTTTGAGGCAGGATTTCTCTATGTAATAGCCTTGGAACTTGCTTGGTAGATGAGGCAGGCCTTGAACTCACTGATATCCTCCTGCCTCAGCATCCCAAGTGTAAGGATTACAAGTATTATGTCACCACTCCTCAGCTTTTCCTAATTGTTTTTTGTTGTTGGTGGTGGTGGTGGTGTGGGTTTTTTGTTTAGTTTAGTTTAGTTTAGTTTTGTTTTTGGAGACAGGGTTTCTCTGTAGCTTTGGAGCCTGTCCTGGATCTAGCTCTTGTAGACCAGGCTGACCTTAAACTCACAGAGATCTGCCTTCCTCTGTCTCCTGAGTGCTGGGACTAAAGGTGCCCAGCTCGATTTTTCCTAATTCTTGAATGGTGTAACTACCAAAGGCATTTCTTCCTACTAGGTTTGTGTTTGATTGCTGTATTGAGTTTTTAGATGCCTGTTCCATGGGCCCTATACCTCCACACCTGTTTCCTGAGGGCACCTGGTAGGAGTGAGACTCACTGACTCCACAGACTAGTAAAGTTCAAGGTCACCACCCCTTGAACTACTGGCTGACCCATTAAAGAGTGAGGCTACAACTTGACTGGTCTGCTCAGATATGCATTTTTTTTGTTGTTGTTTCTCAAGATAGTGTTTCCCTGCCTAAAAATTCTCAAGATAGTGTTTCCCTGCCTAACAGTCCTAGCTGTCCTGAACCTAGCTCTTATAGACCAGGCTGGCCTCGAACTCACAGGGATTCACCTGCCTCTGCCTTCTGAGCGTTGGGATTAAAGGCACATGCCACCACCACCCAGCCTAGATAGATATACATATTTGCTGCCTTCTTATTGAAGTTGGGAAATATTACCTTCTGGTTAAAGTTGGGAAATTGCTGAATTCAGTCATTTTCAGGCTTCTTAGCAAAAACAAAAAACAAAACCAAAATAAACCTTATTTGCATTATTTGTTTTATTTCACATTTTAACTTGATTTTTTTTTTTGAGACAGGACCTGTCTTTTTATTTGTGCTTCAGAAAAACTACTTCACTACATGGCCCAGGACTTCCTTCTGAACACTGCTGCTGTAAATACAATTTAAAAAGGAAAACTAAAATTAAAATATATAATCTGGGATTAACAAAGAAAAGAAGGGGGAAAGAGGCATTTTCTTTTTTTATTTTCTTTCTTCATTGTTTTTTTGAGGCACAGTTTCTCTGTGTAATAGCCATAACCATTCTGAAACTCCCTTTATAGACCAGGCTGTCTTCTTGGTAACATTCTAGGTTTTTTTCTTATTTTCTATCTGTAAATCGACATTTCTTTTCTTTCTCTTTTGTTTAATTTATGTATTTTTTGTTTTGCTTTTCTTTGTTTCTTTGGAGCCTGTTCTTGGAACTGGCTCTTGTAGACCAGGCTGGCCTCAAGCTCCTGGAGATTCGCTTGTGTCTGCCAGATGTGGAGCTGGTCCCCTCTAATGCTTTCATCTTGGTCTTATGGGCTCCATGCTCTCAGTGCTGCATGGAAAAACTCCAGTGTGCAGCCCTTGTCTGTCATGCCAGCAGCACTCAGGAACTGGAAATACAAGGATCAGGAGATCATCTTCAGCAGCACAGCAAGTGTGAACCATCCTGGTGGGAAACTGACCCTCTAAAAAAATCAATAAAATGACATGTTTACTTTTTCTGTCTGAAGTAAAAACATTCAAAACAAATCACTATGTCATTATTATTCCTGGAAATGATATCCAGCTGGTAATTTTTTAAATTATTCCACAGCTGTTTTAATTTTCTCTGACTCAGTATTTAGTCTGAGAAGGGGGGCGAGTTTATACAAACAGAATAACAGAAAGAGAAACCCAAGCAAGCAAGTGGTGACCATAGTGAAATGTCTTTGAAAGGAGACTTAGATGGCAGGGAACTGCCTTTACCACCATCCTTCCTCCCTCCCTCCCTCAGTCCCTCGGTCCTTCCCTCTCACCATGCCATAATTGTCGCAGTCTATTGGTGCACATAGTCCTTTTGATGAACAGTCAGACACATTCTTTGTTTTATTTTATAATTTTTGAATTATGGGCAAAGTCAATTATTTGAACTCTTAGAATTATTATTATTATTTGTTGGGTTTTGGTTTTTTAACATAGGGTTGCCCTGTGTATCTTTATATACC
Source organism: Microtus obscurus (assembly GCA_963919715.1). Lineage (NCBI taxonomy): Eukaryota > Metazoa > Chordata > Mammalia > Rodentia > Cricetidae > Microtus > Microtus obscurus. Next base: position 103,551 of record CAWTZC010000279.1, on the reverse strand, counting down.
CTGGGACTCACTTTGTAAAGAAGATGGGCCTTGGACGCACAGAGATCCAGCTGCCTCTGCCTCCTAGTGCTAGGATTAAAGGCATTTACTAAACACACTTTTTTTTTCAAAACAGGGTTTCTCCATGTCACCTTGCCTGTCATGAAACTCACACTGCAGAAGAAAATAGCCTCAAACTCACAGCAATCTGCCTGCCTCTGCCTCCCCTGAAATCTGAGGATTTTTTTATCATCTTTATCTATCTGTGTATCTATCTACCTATCTATTTATCAATGTATCTATCTATCTATACTTGTACCTGTCTATTCATTTAATACTTTACTTATTTATTTTTGCTTTTTCAAGACAGGGTTTCTCTCTCACTTTGGAGTCTGTCCCCTAGAACTGGGAAAAAAGGATTGCAGCAGCACCACCATCCAGCTATATGGGGTTTTTTTTTAATGGTAGGCAATGAGACCTATAAATTCCCTTAAAGGACTGAATTCACTGTGTGCCAGGTGTTCTGTAGGGTTATGTTTTTCTTTGCTTGAGGGAATACTCTGTTTCTCTGTAGTAAGAGGAGCGGCCTGGCTGTGCCCCTGTACCCGACCGCCCGCATGGCCCAGCTTAAGCCCTGAAATAATTACACGGAAACTATATTCATTTAATCACTGCCTGGCCCATTATTGGCTAGCTCTTACATATCGACCTAACCCATTTCTGATGATCTGTGTAGCACCCCAAGGTGTGCTTACCGGGGAGATTCTAGCCTGCCTCTGTCTGAGTGCGGGCATCATGGCGTCTCCTGACTCAGCTTCCTTCTCCCAGAATCCTCTTCTGTCTACTACGCCTACCTAATTTTCTGTCCTATGAGGGCCCAGGCAGTTTCTTTATTTTAACCAATGAAATCAACAGATTGATATATGACACTCCCACATCACTTCCCCTTTTTCTGTTTAAACAAAAAAAAGGCCTTAACTTTAACATAGTAAAATTACATATAACAAAACAGTTATCAAGTAAGAATTACAGTTACAATATTTATATTTACTTTATCTTTTTATCATAACTAAGGAAAACTATAACTATAACTAACCATTCTTCAACTCCATCAAAGACTCCAGAAGGATATAAAACTACAGTAAACAAGAAGTCCAAAATTCTAGAAATGACAGAGACAACTCGGCTGCCTGGACAGTCACCCAAAGTTCCTCTGTACCGTTGGGGCATCCATCTTTGGCCTTCAGGCCCATAGTATCCAGCAGATAGTTCCATGAAGCAGGAAATTCCAAAGACAGTTCAGTCATTTTCTGCTGTGTCCTGCGTCCTGCAGAATGTCTCGTAGACTCTTTTATGAATCAGGAACCCTGAAAGATCATCTCACATTTAGGCAAGTTCAGCAGTCCTCTCTCTGTGGGTTCTTTGTGTCCAGTTTATGCAACAGTCCAGGCAAGAACAGTCTCTTGCTCAAATGGCTATCCAATTCCATAAGGATCCTCTTCGATGCCCATCTTCATCTCAAAGTAGATTGGTGCTGCCAGGAGCAGATGTGTCTCATTGTCATGAATAACCTCAGGTTATTAAAACATTAAATGCCATATTCTGCAGTCCTTGAAAGATATGAAGAATGCCTATCTAATTGAAATATATCTCCATATATCTAGAAAATCTAATATGACTACAAGCTTGACTATTATTTATGATTATTTAACAACAACCTATATTTCCTAATTATACATTACATTTTAAAAATGAACTACACAATCACAATACCTTGATCAAGATCAGAAATACATATACATATAACAAAATTGACCTTAAAATCCACACCAATGCAAATTATTCATATCTATATCATATCCCCCTTTAAATGTAAGAACATTTATAAACAATATTTTGGGAACATGGGCGCAGGTTTTTCTCTCCAAACTGCTTCCTGCTGAATGGGGGGCGTCGTTAATTAGGTCTTTCACGGTATAACCTGTGATAGTTTCATCTCAGTTGGCAGTTGAGCGAAGCAATTTTCTGAGGGTGTTCACAGCAACCTTTCAGGAGGGCGTGGTCTATCATACCAAATCGGAATACAGGGTCATCTCAGTTGGCAGTTGAGTGAAGTAATTTTTTGAGGGTGTTCACAGCAACCTTTCAGGAGGGCGTGGTCTATCATACCATATCGGAATAGATGCAATCCATAGGGTCTGGTCCTCTGTGAAAACAAAAGAAGACCCTCTCCGAAGCATCATATCCTTAGACCCAAATTCTGAAGTCATACCCCCATGATATCCATTCTGGTTCCACTTGGCAGCCCATATAATGAAATGTCTCTCTCTGTACTTAGCTCCTTCACAGTCAAAAATTTTAAAGAAAACACAATGTACATAATCCAGACTCTCTGTGAATTTTCCATTTTTACGTGGCTTATTTTTACTTTATTTCTCTTAATCTATAACTATCTGTACTCTGTCTCTTTAAAGACTTTACCTTTTTATTTTTAAAGGCATTAACTTTATTCTCTCTATATATATATTTTTTCTCTCTCAAGCCCATGTACATTTATCCAACATTGTGACTCATTTAGTGGTCTGTCTGAATCTGTTTTATTGTGAATCTGTAATTTTTTTACTATCCAGGAGCATTTTTTAAAATGTTAAGGACTTCTTAAAAACTTAAGTTGCTTCTTGTACAGTTAATACGGTACGCCTGCATTCTGCCCAGTAGAAACCTTAAGCTTCTACTTAAGTGCGCTGTTATCACAGTAATTACGGTAGTTCCTGCTTGAGACCAGCTCAGTTCATCATGGAGGAGCTGAGCGGCTCCCTGCCTCAGATCTATTTGGTGCACCTGAGCTGCGCACAGTTCCAGGCACACAGCAGGTGCACATTGGAGCCGCACTCAGCAGTTTGAGACTGAGTATGCGGCATTTTGAAATGCTTTGAAACCAGAGTTCACGCTGGCAGCACAGCCCCAGGAAGCCGCACTTTGAAATGACGCAGCTTTTTTTTTTGCTGCTGTTGCTGAATCAGGAAATCTCTCTACGGCACGCCACCAACAAACAACAAAACTCTGCATTAAACTCTCTTTAAAATTAAGCTCTCTCAGGTTTTTAAGTGGATTTAGCCCATCGCGTCCGGGCGCACATCACTTCTCTCTCTCAACCTCTCCCACCCCCCTCTCATTCTAGATCTCTATTTTGTCCCATTCCTCATAGGAACATCTCGGTTTTCCTTGATTTTTTTTACTCAGTCTGTCTTCCACATTTCTTATGCCCCCTCTCTCCTGTCACCCTAGAGAGAAAGATAAAGGTTTATGGTATTTTTCTTTACACATTAGTGTATTGTGTCAATGTGGAGAATCTGGAGACACTGATTTCGAATTGTGGTCTTTTAGAGGCTAGGAGTTTGAGAACAAAATGGACCTTGAAAATATGGCTCGTGGTGTCTATCATCTTGCTGATGTCAGCACTCATCAAGGTGGTTACCAGAGGCAGCCTCCTAAAAGCTTCCATCTTGGCAAAGTCAACACCCATGCTGTCTGCAAAGGGCCTTCACTAAAATGTTTTGAACTGTGACCCTGACCTCTCCCACAAAATGGCCAGTCCCATAACTTGGGTGGGGCCAGACAGAGACAAAGGAAAGTTCAGGCCTCTGATCCTCTGGAGGTTGTCTGCGAACCTCCTGGGACAAGATTTGTTAAGACAAATGGATGTCATTATTACCACTGACCACCTGGCCTCTTATGATGATAAAACTGAGCAAGGTGTCATCAGGCTGACACTGGGATTCACCCCCAAAAGTAGAGGCCACTGTCCCCAGGGTCTCTCATTAGGTAGGCACCTGGTCAAGCTGGTATGGGTGGAGCAGTGGCCATTACCTGAACTTAAACTTAAGATACTCAAGGAAATCACCAGAAATCTGCTTAAAGAAGGACAGGTAAGGCCCCCCAATAAGCCCCTGGAACAGCCTTATGTTTGTGATACATAAGCCTAATGGGATCTGGAGAATGTTACAGGACCTACAAGCAATCAATGACCATATAGAGCTAGCAGGGCCCCTTTAGGGGGCTTACTCTGGGTCCCAGAAATCCCCTTCCAGTTTTACCTCACTGTAATCTGGTGTGGGACAATTGTCTATATTTTGTCAATTATGTCTTAAATAAATGCTGATTGGTCAGTAGCCAAGCAGGAATGGGGCAGGACAGAAAACTCAGACAACAGAACGGTGCCCACATGGACAACTGCATCCACATAAAGCCTCCCAACATGGGTGTTAGAATCAGAATTCAGATTATCATCCCTAGGAAGAATATGTGCTGAGCAAATTACCAAGTCCCATGATACTTTTTTTTCCAATTATCTAAAAGTCCTTCACAGGCTAACAACAGAACCTAAGTAAGTAAACTAATTGAATGATCCTTGGGAACATGATGAATATAGAACATATGTTAAATTTGGACCATAAATTGAATATAATGCAATTTATACCAGAAAATCTGATTCCAAAGCTACATATAAAGTGAAAACACTTAGGATGCTCAACGGGATTGTTAAAAAATAGTATACACATTGACAAAATGTGATTTCTATATTTACCTCAAAAGCTATAATAGTTAAGAATGTATACAATATTTATAGAAGAATTAGGGGGGTATAGAGAACAAGCCAAGAACAAAAGCAGAAAAATACAGCCCACTTTTAATGAAAAGATTAAAGGAAGCTTGATGTGGGAGTCTTCTGTTTTGAGTTGATGTCATTGGTTAATAAAGAAACTGCCTTGGCCCTTGATAGGACAGAAAATTAGGTAGGCAGAGTAAACAGAACAGAATGCTGGGAGAAAGTGAGGCAATCGCCATGCCTCTCCTCTCTGAAGCAGACTTGATGGAGCTCTGACCCAAGATGGACCTAGGCTAGAATCTTCCTGGTAAGACACCACCTCATGGTGCTACACACATTATTAGATATGGGTAAAAGTAAGATAGGAGAGTTAGCCAAGAAGAGGCTAGATATAATGGGCCAGGCAGTGCTTAAATGAATACAATTTGTGTGTTGTTATTTCGGGGCATAAGCTAGCCATGCGACCGGGAGCCGGGTGGCAGGAACGCAGCCCACAGCTCCCTTCTACAAAAACTCGACCAGGAAAACTGTGATCATAACCAATGTTACCTAGCTACCTATGATACTATGTATATAGAAATTTAATAAGCACACACTTCACAACTCCCACAAAATTAACTCAAAGTGACCTTTAGACTATTATATTTCTTACCCTCCAGTTATTGCTATTTCTTCCAAACAGAAAGGCCCGATCTCTAGAGTCCTCTCTGTAAAATGGAAGTGATTTTTTTCTAGAGCCTACTATAGCTCTACAGCCCCTTATGCTCCATGGTTTCAGGAAAACCCAGCCCCAATGGTACCCAGTCACAAAACAATATAGAAAATAATTTAATGTCTGCTTTCTGCCACATGGATTATGGCACAAAATGTTGCATCTGCCCTAACCACCTGCCCATCATCATGCTAACCTGAGAAACCTCTGCAGCTCAGAAACTCCCTTTGGGCACTGGAACTGAACTTTCTGAATCACACCATTTGGGGCTGTGGTAGCAGAAAGTTAAGACCATTCTAATCATATATTGCTGAAGGATGGTCCCCATCACCTCCTTACTACCACTTCCTAAACTATCTGTAACATTTATAAGACAACTGCAATGTTCAAGATTTATAGAAACCAGACCTCCAACTTTCCAATCTGTCTTCCCACTGCACTCCAATATCTGTGCCTGGATATGCACATTGGACAGTGCTATTACCAGCATCTTAGCCTCTCATGCCAGGACAACAGAGCCTCCCACTACTCAGATAACTTACACTCAGAAAGGCTCATAAGTCCAGGGTCACTGCCCAAGTCAACACATGGACCAAGAGAACCACAGTCTGGCCCATGGTTCATCCCATTCCCAGCAGCTCTAACAGCTCAGCAGACTTGCTCTGGGGTCAGTGGTCCTGATCTGGGCTCAAAGGCCCCCATACTTACCATGGCATGGATTGTGGTTTTCCTTAAGGCTCTCTACAGCAGAACAGTTGAATCTTATAAAGGAGAATTCTGGAAAGAACCTTCAAGCTACCTCCCACTGGTGCTCCTGATTTCTCAGCCTTCCCAGAGTTAGGACTAGCCAACTAGGGCTACAGACATTAAGCATTTACCACACTGGGTGAACAGGAATCAAATGCCTCAGACAGCACAGGCCATCACAGCTCTTCCCTTCTACCCAAAGTCACACAGGGACCTAGTCTGGGAAATGTGTAGCTTAGTAGAATCTTCCATTCTCCCAGAGTACATCCTGTTCCTTTTCTAAGACACAGGGTCCTTTGTGTTCACATCTAATTACACACTCAATGTTTAGAACAGCCAACCCTTTGCTTCATAGCTGGGAGGTCCTGCAGCCAAACACAAGTCACATCCAAACAGTAACTGTTGTAAAACAAAAGAAGGCCATGGATTAGAAAACAATGAAGTGCCCATGAGAAGGTTTGGATGCAGGAAAAGTAGTAGAAATGATGTAACTATAATCCCAAAAATTACGATAAAAAGTTGAATCGGGCTTTACAGCCACGTGCTCCAGAGACAATGGATTTGTATTAAAGCACACCAAGTAACACTCGCACCATTTCTCAGGTTATACATCTTAAACTGGGAAAACAGTCATGTTAGGCAATGCACACCATTTTATCCAGTTCTATTTTGATTGAACTAGCATAACTACAGTTATTCGTTTTCACAAAAGTTCAGTTCTTTATCCAGATTCTTGATTGTCTGTTCTGTGAACCTGAGAAATGGCCAGTCAGGACTTTTATTGATCATTTAAAATTGATTACCTCCCTGCTCATTGCTAATTGTTGTATGGTTAATAAAAACCCAGAGACAGAAATTGTGGCTCAACCTGAAGGTCAGAAAAGTAAAATAGGCAGCTACTAGCTCTTACCTCTATTTCAGTTCAAAATGGAAATCCTGTCTCCATGAATCTCAGATCTATTTCCTCCCATTTTATATTCCTCTACTTCTGGGATTAAAGGTGTGCACCACTGGGATTAAAGGCATGTACCAACCTGTTTCTATGGCAACTAGTGTAGCTACTGGAATTAAAGGTGTGTGTTACCACTGCCTACTCTGTAAGGTAGGCCAGTGGGGCTGTTTTACTTTCTGATCTTCAGACAAGCTTTATCTATTTATTGAAATACAAATGAAATATCACAACAGTGAGTTCGAGACCAGCCTGGTCTACAAGAGCTAGTTCCAGGACAGGCTCCAAAACCACAGAGAAACCCTGTCTTGAAAAACCAAAAAAAAAAAGAAAGAAAGAAAGAAAGAAAGAGAAATATCACTACAGCTAATATCAACTACTTTCAAAGCCGGAAAACTTTCACCCTCCTTGCCTCTCCCTTTCTGTGCTATGACTATACCTGCTTTATAGTTTGTCAGTGACCTCAATTCTTACACATGTCTCTTTTCATTTGTTAAGCTTCCCCAAAAAGCCAGAGAAGTTGGAGGACACTCACTCGTTGGTCTATATTTCCTTTGTACAGACCAGTCAAGGCCCAGACTGGAAGGAGATGCAGGACTGTCTTTCCAGTCCTGTGCAGTAGAGGAAGGATTAAATGTTCAAAGCAAAGTGTAAGGCAAACCTGAGATACAGGAGACAATGATCTAAACCAGTTGTCCTCAACCTTCCAAATGCTTTGACCCTTTATATAGTTCCTCATGTTGTGGTGACCACACCCCAACTATAAAATTATTTTCACTGTTACTTTATAACTGTAATTTTGCTACTGTTATGAATTGTAATATAAATATCTATGCTTTTCAATAGTCTTAAGTAACTCATTTGATAGGTCATTTGATCCTTCAAAGGGAGCCTTAGCCCCCCCCATGTTAAGAACCACTGCTCTAAAGTGATACAAATAAATAAATAGATAGCACTAAAGAAAAAATGGAATAAAACTCTTAATGACCAGGAAACACTGGGAAACAGAAATTAGAGCAGTAATGCAATAAAGAAAATGAAATTTTAAAAATGATACTAATAATTGACTTTTTAAAATAATAAAATAACGAGAAGTACACTTACCTGTACTGACTTTGAAAAAGACTAAGCACTTCTTTGGTAGAGAAAATGCTATTAGTAAGACATTATACGACTTTGTCCTGTATGGAACTGTCAGCTGCTTCCTGCTGTAAACTGACACACCAATGACCTGAGTCTCAACCTCTGAGCTGACTTATCTGGGTCAACCAGGACTGCACATATCTGCGTAGAAGAGTTCCCTAACTGAAAAGTGAATACTCAGTAGTTCAAGCAAGCTATCCCCCCTAAATTGTACACCTACCAATTTTGTCTGTCTTCATGAACATGGAAGCAATTAATACAGAGAATTAAATTACACAGAAAGTCACTCACGCTGCCCTATCAGACCCTTCTTTATGATGGAGACCTCTTTAGCTCACTGCCTTAAACTGCAGTCTGTGAACTAGCTAGCTATAACCTTGTCTGTTTCCCCTTGTGGTGTACACAGTACACTGTACCTCCTCTTCTGGTCTGAAGGGAGAAGCCATGCTCCACATGCAAATCCTTTCCCTGTTACTGCAATGAACAGTCCACCATGTGACTCAAACTGGTAATTTTAGAACTCTGTGGTGCTACAGACCAAGAATTTAAAGGGTTCCAGAAAGGGTTCAAGTCCACCTCAATCTACATAGGAAACTGACTCAAAACCATTTTTCAAGAAAACATTTGGAATCGCAGCTCTTCTAGAATTAATATATCTTCATGGCACACGGGACTTAATGTTGGTTGTGACTGTTTAATGGCCCTTTAAGCACCATGTTAGAAGCCTTTGATGGAGAGGTGGGCTTTTTAGCTGGTTGTAAATCCGGTTTATCTTGTTGTTGTGGGAATCATTTCTTAATGGCCAGCTAATTCTGGTGAACAAACACATCTTATCATACTAAACTCTAACAGACATGGTTAGCATACTACTTTGGGGTATTGGGGATGCAGCACTCCCTTAATTTATTTCTAGTTTTGACTTACTGGCTCCTAAGAATTGGTGAATTCTTATACCATTAGTTTTATTACCATCAATTCTACTGTTCTCATCACAGTTTAGCAGTGGAGTGCTACTCTACACAGGAGACACTGTTTACAAGTTCCACAGAATTAACTCCAGACAGATCCTAAACCTAAATGTTAAAAATGTAGAACTTCTGGAAGATACTAGAGAGACCAGAGCTCTCCAAGTTTGGCGAATCTGCCTCCCTTAGGAGCAATACAAGTACCACAGGCACCAGCATTTCAGTGACATCAACAAAACGTTTCCTAAGGGCAGTCCCGCTCCCAATGCCCTGCACAGATGCAGCCCGTGGAGTGAAGGTAAACAGGCTGCTGGCCAGTCCCTGGGACGGACCACGCAGAAACATGCCGAATTCTGTGCCTGGCCACTTATTTCCACCCAGGTGGGGAAGGACCCATCAAACCGGCTCCCGCGGTCCAGCGGGCCACTCTATCCACTCTGGGGGAAGCGGCCACTCATTCACCATGGCCGGCCACTCTTCCCACTCCTTCCAGTCTGGGGACAGCAGCTGCTCACTCACCATGGCGCGGTTGCCAAGCTTGCCCGCACTCTCCCACAGGGAAGCCCACAGTTTAGCACACCAGACAACTTCCGACTCCCTCAGCAGAGGATTAGAGCCTGGAGCCCTGAAGAATCCTCCTTTCTGACAGTCGAGTCCATGGGAGGTTCTGATTGGCCAGTGAAGTATGAATGACTGGACCCAGTGAGCTGAAGGAACACAATGCAGGGGGGTTTCCCTCCATCCCAGATTGGCTGGAGATCTGTGCCAAATTCAACAGTAGGTCTCTGGCTAATGTAAATAACTGAATTCAGTTTTAAAAGGAAGAATACAAATTCAGAAGGAGGATAATCAGACAACGTTGCACAGAGAGCACAGGGTAACTCAAGAACATTATCATCACGGTCCACATTGGCATTGGTACTGATAACCAGAGTTATCAGTACGGAAAAGGTTGGGTTCTCCTCATAGCTTCTGAGTGCTAGGATTACAGGAATGGAGCAGCACACCCCAATTATGCAACACTAAAAATGTAACCCAGGGCTTCCCCTCACCCTCATAAGTCAAGTCTCCAGTACTGCTGTACCTTGGTTTCTTTTTGTTTGTTTGTTTTGTTTGTTTGTTTGTTTTATTCCAAATTAATTATATTTGTTTTTTTAATTCTACTTCTCTTTCTTTCTTTCTTTCTTTCTTTCTTTCTTTCTTTCTTTCTTTCTTTCTCTTTTATGCCTGCCCACTCTAGAAAACCCAATGGCTCTGCCTCTCTGGGCCCCTGTACTTATGTGAGTGAAGCTACACACAGAATTAAAAATAATAAAAATTAAAACGATCAGTTAACGTGGCATTTAAAAAGTAAATAAAAGCAAAGGAAAACTACTGGGAGTGTTATGAGGCATCCAGTGGTGTTGGGTCCGGAACTGAGTTTGTCTAGGGCGACCCTAGAACTTCTATCCTCAGCAGTGCATAAACTGTGGTGTTGCCACAGCACACAGAACAAAGCCTTGGGGGTAGGGGTAGAATGAGAAGAAGCGTAGGTACTGAATGAAAGTCTGTCTGTCTGTCTTTTTTCTTTTCTCAGGATTTCTCTATGTCCTAGAACTCACTCTGTAGCCCTCCAACACTCAGCCTCAGGCTCCAGAATGTGGAGAACACAGGTCTGAGTGATCACCAGTGGCTAAACTCGGGAATCAGTTGGTGCTCGGCCATACGGTCTCCATGACCTCCTGTTTTTTTGTTTGGTTTTGTTTTGTGTTCTGCTGTTTTTTTCCTGTCTGTAAATCCACATTTCTTGCCGGGTGGCAGTGGTGTGTGCCTTTAATCCCAGCACTTGGGAGACAGAGCCAGGGGGATCTCTGTGAACTCCAGGCCAGCCTGGTGTTGAGTGAGCTCCAAAACAGCCAGGGTGACACAGAGAGACCCTGTCTTGAAAAACCAAAATACAAACAAAAACAAACAACTAACTAAATGTATAATAAAGTAACAGAACAAGAAATTAAAAACAGAGTGGAAAACCTTCCTGGAGTTACAGAAATAAAAGGAAGCCTGATGTGGTGGTACACACCTTGAATCACATCATTCAAAAGACAGAGGCAGGTGGACCTCTGTGAATTGGAGGCTGGTCTAATCCAGCTAGTAATTTCCCAGGCCATGTAGATAGGTCCCAGTCCTAACTAATTCACTGAATAAAAAAATCTATAAACATGGACTCAAACAAACAAAGGAAGGCAGTACTGGGGGCCTGGCTTATTGGGAAGGAGGGAGCCCTGGCCTAAGTGCCCAAAGTTCTTAGTTCTGTCATCTGTACTGCATAAAACTTGGTGTGCTGGTCAATATCTGCAACCCCCAACACTCAGGCACTGGAAATAAGCAGATGGGGTTGGGAGAAGCTGCTTCCTTCCATGCTGCTTTCCAAAGTCATTTCTTTTCAGCTTTCTGAGGGAACTCCATGCTCATGTGTCTTTTTAGTTTACTTGATTTTACTTCACTTTTTGTTTGTTTTGTTTTATTTTTTATTTTATTTTATTTTTTTTTTTGGTTTTTCGAGACAGGGTTTCTCTGTAGCTTTGGTGCCCGTCCCGGAACTAGCTCTTGTAGACCAGGCTGGCCTCGAACTCCCAAAGATCTGCCTGTCTCTGCCTCCCGAGTGCTGGGATTAAAGGTGTGCGCCACCACCGTTCGGCTTACTTCACTTTTTAATTAGATTTCATTTTAACTAGTAGCCAGCAAGCCCTATGGATTGTTCTTTAGTTCCAAGGCACCTGACACCTTCACACAGTCAAAACAGCAATGCACATGAAAAGAAATTAATCTTAAAAAAAACATAAATTTAATTGACTTGGAATAAAAATAATAAATGAGAGACAGCAGTCCTATGAATCTGGCATATAACCTAGGGTGTCTGGAGCCCTGGATTCTATCCTCTCAGTACTGCAAAAACTGGATGTGCTGGCCCATGCCTGTAATCCCAGCATTCAGGAGCTAGAAAATGGAGGACCAGCTTTCCACCCCACCCCACAGCAGTTGTTGGAAGATGACCCCAGCATTCAATATGTGCTCTACTGTACTGAATCCAGTGTTTCTAATGCTCATTTCTCTGACACACCCCACAAAAAGGTTTATTCGGGTATGGTATCCAAGAACCCACACAAGTCTAGGTACAAGAAATAAATAAGTAAATATCTCTCTGTAACACAAAAATAGGGTAGGCACCTTGAGAGAGCCCAGAGACATTGGGGTGGACAGGCATAGATAAATAAAGATAAATAATACAGTTAAAATAAAATAGATAAGTACACACATGAATATAATTAACTTGGAATAAAACAAACAAGAGACAGCCGTGTTGGGGATCTCACTTATGAAGGAAGGGATAAGGCCTGGTCTAGGGTACCCCCAAGCCCTGGGATCCAGGCAGCTTCATGCCATTCAAGTCTCTTTTTTAATTTTATTTATTAAAAAAGAAAAAGAAATACTCACTTTGCAATCAGCATCTAGGCTCCTTCTCATGCTGCCCCAAGTCCCAACAACCACCAGAACTTGCTTTGTTCTGTGTACTGGAAATAAAAGTGTGCACCCCAGTGTACACACACACTGCTGAGAACAAAACTCTAAATTAGCTCAGCTTTTCAACCTAACACCTGAAGCTTCATTCCATCCCCAACCCCTTTGCTTGTATCTCTCTCTCTCTCTGTTTCTCTCTCTCATCTATCCATCCATCTATCATCTATCTATCCTATCTATCTATCTATCTATCTATCTATCTATCTATCTATCTATCTATCTATCATCTATCTATCATCTATCTGTCTGTCTATCTATCTATCTATCTATCTATCTTCTTCTTCTATCTATCTATCTATCTATCTATCTATCTATCCTCTATCTATCTATCTATCTATCTATCTATCATCTATCTATCTATCATCTATCTATCTATCTATCATCTATCTATCTATCTATCTATCTATCTATCTATCTATCTATCTATCCCTATCTATCTATCATCTATCTATCTATCCTCTATCTATCTATCATCTATCTATCTATCTATCTATCTATCTATCTATCTATCTATCTATCTATCTATCCTCTATCTATCTATCATCTATCTATCTATCATCTATCTATCTATCTATCATCTATCTGTCTGTCTATCTATCCATCTATCTAGCCTATCTATCTATCATCTATCTATCTATTATTTTTTAATGTCAGGTTAATGTTTTTAATCTTGTAGGGAGGCCGGAGTTGGGAGGAAATAATAGATGAATGAATAAATAAATAAGTAAAAATATATAGATAGATGATAGATAGATAGATGATAGATAGATAGACAGACAGATAGATGATAGATAAATAGACAGACAGATAGATGATAGATAGATAGATAGATATAGATAGATAGATGATAGATATAGATAGGCAGATAGATTAGATAGACAGACAGACATACAAACAGATATATAAATGATAGATATAGGTGGATGGATAGATGGATGAATGGATGGACAGATGGATAGATGATAGATGGATAGATAGATAGATAGATAGATAGATAGATAGATGATAGATAGATAGAAAGATAGATAGATAGACAGACAGATAGATAGATAGAGTAAATGTAGCTAGGTGATGGTGATGTACACTTTTAATCCCAGCACTTGGAAGGCAGAGGTGGGTGGGTCTCTGTGAGTTTCAGGCCAACCTGATCTACAGAGCAAGTTCTAGGACAGCCACTACTACATAGTGAAACCCTGTCACCAAAAATAAATAAATAAATAAATAAATAAAATAAGAGAGGAAATGTAAAAGTAAAATTAAATAATTAGACATAAACACACAAAAATATAATTGTCTTGGAATGAAACAAATATCCACTGCTTCACCAGACTTTCTTTTTTTCTTTAACCCCAGGAAGGTTTTGTGCTTATATGTATGTTTGTTTGTTTAAATAACTTGTTCTGTTACCTTTATTGTACATTGGCTTCACCAAGGTTGAATGATGGAGGAAGGTCATTGGTTAATTAATAAAGAAACTGCTTGGCCTGATAGGTTAGAACATAGGTGGGTGGAGTAAACAGAACAGAATGCTGGGAGGAAGAGGAAGTGAGCTCAGACGCCATGCCTCTGCTCTCCAGGGCAGATGCGATGAAGCAAGCCGCCAGGTCTTACATGCTGAATCTTTCCCGGTAAGACTGGTGCTAAACAGATTACTAAATATGGGTTAGGCAAGATAAGTCACCACCTCATGGTGCTACACACATTAATAGAAATGGGCCAAGCAGTGTTTATATGAATACAGTTTGTGTGTTATTTTGGGGCATAAGCTAGCCAGGCGGCTGGGAGCTGGGTGGCAGGAATGCAGCCCCACAGCTCATTCAACAGTGGAAGGTGTCTTTTCATGGTAAACTGTCATTCAACAGAGGTCATTGATGTAATGACTGGGCCCCTGGACATTCACTGCTCTGGCCCTTTCTCCAAGGCTCTCCTCCTTGTTTTCAGTTTTTCAAGACAGGTTTTCTCTTTGCAGCCCTGACTGTACTGGCACTCAATTTGAAGACCAGGCTGATCACCAACTCAGGATCTTCTTTTCTCCAGAGAGCTGACATTAAAGGTGTGTGCCAAAACTCCCTGCTCCAAACTGTTCTGATGTTTACCCTTTATACAGTGACTCTGCTAGACTCCTACCACATTTCCTGCCCCATGGCTACCTCAATGTCCTCCAGGCTGCCTCAGTTTCCCTCCCCTGTCTGCCTCAGTGCCCCCAAGCCCATTCCCACCCTTGCCTCAGCACTCCTCCACCTGCAACAGTCTACCTCAGGCTGCATGGGAGTCCCCTCTGGCTGCCTAACTGTTCCCCAATGCTGCTATGGTACTCCCCTTGATGAAAAAATGTCCCACCCCTGAGTGCCTCAGTAAGTACCATGCTACTTTGGTGTCCCCCGTGTAGTCCCCCAGGCTGCCTAGTGCCTCCGTCAGCTACCTCAGTTTCCCCCCAACCCCAGTCACGTTGGTGCCCCCCAGCTCCCTCTCGTCTCTCCCAGCTGCCTTAGTGTCCCTGAGACTACTTCAGTGCCTGTCATCTCGCCTGGTATTCTCCTGGCTACCTCGGTGTCTCCCAGGTTGTCTTGGTGTTACACTCCACTGACTTGGTGTCTTCCCTAATTGCCATATTTTCCTCCAGGCTGCCTTAGTGTGCCCCAGTGACCCTCTTTAGCAGACCACAGGCTACTTTGGCATTTCTCCCAAGTCCCTCAGTGTACTGCAGGATTCCTGAGTCCCTGATGCTGCCTCAGTGCCTCCTGGGAACCTCCACGTCTCACCAGATGCCAGTGTTCCATACCAAATGCCTCAGTACCAGCTTCCCTACCCCTCAGTTGCCTTCGTGTTTCCCCCACTGTGATGGGGGAAGCTTTGTTAACCAATCATCTTTAAGAAGTGGAACCTAGTTAAGGCATGGCTACCTGGAGCCCAGGAAGAAAAACTGGGGCAGACCAGGTGCTTGCTCTCTCTGGGTGTTTCCTGTGGGACACAGTGGAACTTGGGCTTCCCAGTCTTGTGGCATGAGTTTCCCCTTATAATAAATAAAAAATAATTGTTTATCTTTAAGCAGGCCTGGTTATTTCCCAAATTGAGTTAAGTTCTACAGCTGGCGCCTGGTTTGTGGGGCCACTTGAGTCTCTGGTGGCTCTGGTCAGCCACAGGGCTGTGCTGATTTGGGCATAGAATTCCCTCACAGTGGCCCTGATTAGCCGCTACTGGTTGACTCTGGGGTCCGGTTTTTTTCTGCGCTAGCGGAAGCTCAGACAGTGTGGGCAGAGAGATGTGGGAGGCCAGGGCAGAAAAAGCTGAGGAGCTCGCACCCAGCCCATCTCCACCAGTGCCTCGGACCATGTGCCCTCTATCCGGAGCAGGAGCACTGCCTCCCTCTGCCAACTGTCTTGTGGGGCTGTTGAACAGTCAAGGAACTTCACAGACCGCACAGTCTGTGATTTATACTAAACAACTTCTTAATTTAAGCATATCTTTCATCATTTAACCTAAAATCATATTTAAACCAAGCATGTGGCTCCAAGTGCACAGTGACACCTACTGGCAGGTAATGGTTATTGCACCTACTCCAGCTAATTAAATTACAGGTGAGATTTATTATTCTAAATATAATTCATAAGTTACCGATCTAAAAGGGCAATTGCCGCACTGGTGGAGCAGCCTCGGGGGGGGGGGGGGTCCGGGATTGAGACACGAAGGCTTCTTTTCAGGTGGAAGAATAGCAACCTTTATTTTGCCCTGAGCTAAAAGCCTTTTATACCTTTACTGCTTCTGTGGAAAACCACTGGCCAGAAAGCACACAAACATCCTTGTCAGTTACAGACCACAAGGAAGTTCCCCTGTCGGTCAGGGGAAGTGAGGGCAGCTAGATCACAACAGCTGTATGTCAGACAATCTAACCATCCAAGGTTTCAATAGCTTCTTCACTTACACCATGTGTGAGGTTTTACAAGATGTATATGATACTTATTCTACATCACTATTTTTATTTCTAGTGCTCAGTCTTGTCCTCAATATTTGTTTCTTAAAAATATGGTTTGACAATAGGACTAAGAATGAGGCACATTTAGAAATGGTGCGCTCTTTACAGACTGAATCCAGGCTTCTTAGAAAAGAAGTTCTTCTACACCTTAGTGTCTTCCATGGCTGCTACAGTTTCCCCCAGGGCTGCCTCAGTGTCCCCTCGTGGCTGCTTCAGTATTCCTCCTGAGTACCTGAGTGTGCCACCCGCTTCCTAAGAATCCCACATGCAGCCTCAGTGTAACCCTTGCAGGTGCCTCCATGCCCCCACCCCAGCTACTTTGGTGTTTTCCAAACTGCCTGGGTGTCCCCCTTGTTGCCTCAGGGTTCCCCAATGTTGCGAGCATTGGGAGAGGAGGCCCCTGAGGTAAACTGAGAGACCACAAACAATTGTGGTGATAGGGGGGTGAATGGGACACAATGAGTCGGACTGCTTCTGGGCCCCTCAAGCTGCATCGGTATCTCACCCCTAGCTGTCTGCATGTATTTCCTATGCCTCAGTGTCTCCCCATTATTCTTGATTATTAGACATCCCCCTGACTACCTCATGCCCCCTACCCACTGCTCAATGTACCTCCCAGCTGACTGGTCCCCCCCACCTCAATGTCTCCCCGGAGTTCTCCCCAGTGTCACCCCATGGTACTGAAAGATCCCCTAAAAGGGTGTCTCACACCTTGGGGATCCCCCTACCCAAGAACCAAGACCAGTCCACTAGATGCAAAAGCAAGAGGCAGTTTATTTTTTAAAAAAATATTTATTTATTTATTATGTATGCAATATTCTGTCTGTGTCTATGCCTGCAGGCCAGAAGAGGGCACCAGACCCCATTACAGATGGTTGTTGAGCCACCATGTGGTTGCTGGGAATTGAACTCAGGACCTTTGGTAGAGCAGGCAATGCTCTTAACCTCTGAGCCGTCTCTCCAGCCCCCAAGAGGCAGTTTAATATTCACACAAGTACCTGCAGATGCTTCACCCAACTCAGCTGGATGAGCAGCTAGCTGAATGAACATACCAGACTGAGAATACATTATGCATTTGTAGGGGTTCAGGAGTTACACAAGAGACTGCCTAGCGAAAAACATTTCATTGGTTCCTATATGCTGGGTGGGCCAGGGTCGAGCTTAGGACAGGGCTGTTTGTCCCTCTGCAGGTTCATAAAAAGAAACTGTAAGATCTAGATAAAGCTAAATTCAGCTCTCTGGGCCGGGCGGTGGTGGGGCACGCCTTTAATCCCAGCACTCGGGAGGCAGAGGCAGGCGGATCTCTGTGAGTTCGAGACCAGCCTGGTCTACAGAGCTAGTTCCAGGACAGGCTCCAAAGCCACAGAGAAACCCTGTCTCGAAAAACCAAAAACCAAAAAAACCAAAAAAAAAAAAAAAAAAAAAAATTCAGCTCTCTGGGTATTTTGACAGACTGTCGCAATGGTTAACTGTCTTCCTGTCGGCCCAGTTTCTACAGAGCTGGCTGACTGCAGATATCCTGTTCAGCGCAGCAGAGCCCCTCCTGGTTCTATAAATTTTTTTTTCCAAGCTTATGTAGGTGACTTAAGTTGAACCT
Source organism: Microtus obscurus (assembly GCA_963919715.1). Classification (NCBI taxonomy): domain Eukaryota; kingdom Metazoa; phylum Chordata; class Mammalia; order Rodentia; family Cricetidae; genus Microtus; species Microtus obscurus. Next base: position 85,319 of record CAWTZC010000279.1, on the reverse strand, counting down.
TGCTACAGGCTGGAACGGGGGTCTTTTATTATGACAGACTGGGGTGGGGGTCTCTCATTTCCCCCCTTTTTTTGTACTTTGGTGTACACCCATGCAGCTTTAGTGTCATCCCCAGCTGCCTCGATATTGTACCCCCATCTTTCCCAGTGTGTTCCCACCCACTGCCTTGCCCCCTGCAGGCTGTCTCAGTGTTACCAAGGCTGCCTCATTGCTCCCCCAACTGCCTCCCCCGCAACTGTCTCAATGTTCCACTCATCTGACTAGGTGTATCCCCAAGTTGTCTCGGTGTCTTTTCTGACTGCCACAGTTTCTTGCAGGCTTCCTCAGTGTCCCCACCCCACCCTCACTTTATGTCCCCCCAAATCAGTGGATCCAAGTCTGCCTTGGAGTTCCTCAGGCCTACCTCAGTGTCCCACCCCCAATGCCTTGCTGTCTCCCATGACAGCTGCCTTGGTGTTCACCAGTTGCCTCAGCTTCCCCAGAGCTGCTGTAGTGTCCCTCTGCCTGCCTGGGTTTCACAAAACCCCAGCTAGCTACCTCATACTTCTTTGATGTCCCATTCCCAGTTAATGTCTCAATGACTTCCCTTCAGACACCAGGACACAAACAACTGCGGAGGAACTGGATACAGGGTGTTCCCTGGGGTTTTGTAGGGTGTTAACATCAAGTTCTCAAGGGATCTGCCTGACTCTATCCCCAAACCAGGCCACTCACTGATCAGTCGGGCAGCAAGTCCACTCCTGGCTCAGCAGATGTATCCACTCATGTGTAAGCCTCTCCTTGAGCTCAGGATTTCACCAGCCATTCACAGACCAACACATTAACCCACTCACAACTGTTGCATTAAAGGGAACAATCAACTTATTCAGAGGTCAGTGGACTTCCTGTTACTGAACAAGAGGGTCACACACAGACTAGAAGGTAAGTCTGTGAACAGTAGTTGTTCATTCTGAAAGACCCTACAGACCCCCTCTCAGAATCTGCAGCTAGCATACTCTCATGAGAACATCCTGTTTACTTGAGCCTGCTCTCATGAGAACATCCTGTTTGCTTAGGGAAACAGGATGCCTATAGTCAGCACATGTGCCAAACTTAGAATACCAGCAGTTTACAAAAGGAACAGTTCCCCCTATGAAAGACCCCAGCTTAGCTGCCATAACGTCATTTCGCAAGGCTTTGACAAACAAATGTAAGTACATGGTGAGATCAGGGACCCTGGCTGCAAAGCAGGATATCTGTGAAATAGGACATCTGTAAAGCAGGATATCTGCAGAATAGGACATCTATACTACAGGATATCTATAAAATAGGATGTCTGCAAAGCAGGATATCTGTAAAATAGGACATCTATACAACAGGATATCTGTAAAAAGGAACAGGATATCTGTTGCCATACATCTGTGCTGGGAAAGGAAAAACCTCTTATGCCCCTTGCCTCATTCCAACCGACCAATAACCACACATCTGCTTCTGTAATCTGCTTTTGCCGCCCTCTTTCCTATAAAAAGACCTTCTCCCAGTCTGCAGGCGCGCAAGTCCTCCGAAATACTTTGCCGCCCGCAGGTACCTGTGTTTACCTAATAAACCTCTTGCTGATTGCATCCAGTGGTCTCAGAGTGTCTGCCTGGGTCACTGGGTCTTCACCGGAGGGAAGGTCCTCTCTGAGGGTCTTTCAATTCTATGTCAGGGTCTCATCAGACTGGCCCATTACAGATCAAGAGGTCTACAGTGACTCTCAGGTCCTTCTGTGCAGAGGAGGTTGCCCACTCCTGGTGTGGGAGGGCCTTCTGTCTATGTGTTGCTTTTATTGGTCTAGAGGAGCTCGCAGGTGTCCAGGGAGATGTCCCCAGCGAGTACCTTGAGCAACTGAGCAGAGGGAATCTGAAATGACCCTATCCTATAGCCATACTGGTGAATATCTTACATATCACCTTAGAACCTTCATCTGGTGATGGATCGAGATAGAGACAGAGACCCAAATTGGAGCACCGGACTAAGCTCTTAAGACCCAAATGAGGAGCAGAAGGAGGGAGAACATGAGCAAGGAAGTCAGGTCCACGAGGGGTGCATCCACCCGCTGTGACAGTGGATCTGATCTATTAGGAGCTCATCAAGGCCAGCGGGACTGGGACTGAATAAGCATAGGAGGAAACCGGACTCCCTGAACGTGGTGGACAATGAAGGCTGATGAGAAGCCAAGGACAATGGCACTAGGTTTCAATCCTAATACACGAACTGGCTGTGTGGGAGCCTAGCCTGTTTGGATGCTCAAGTTCCTGGTCCTGGATAGAAGTGGGAGGACCTTGGACTTCCCGCAGGGCAGGGAACCTGGACTGCTCATCATTCTCGAGAGGGAGGGGGAATGGAGGGGGGAGGGGGAGAGGGGCAGGGGAGTCGGGGGAGGGGGAGATGTGTGGGAGGAGGGGGAGGGAAATGGGAAACGGGGAAGAGGCAGTAATTTTTAAAAATAAATAAATAAATAAAAGAAAATATATGTATTAGCTCTGCTTATCATGTTTTTGATTTTTGATGCTGATGTTTGTGTTCTCAGTGGTATTTTGTGTTTTAATAATTGTGGCTTCTCATTTCTTTCCACAGGCTTTCTGTTAAAACCATTTCCCCTTAAACCTGAAATATTTTTTTTCTGTATTCTCTTTAGGTTTGGCTTGTTGGAGATATCTATGCATCCATCCACCCATCCATCTGCTCATCTGTCCGTCCGTCCGTCCGTCCGTCCATCTATCTACCTCTAGTTCTTCTTTCTCATTGAATCATGGCAGATAGTTCTGTTGACTTATTAGTTTCTGTTGGCTTATTAGTCTAAGTTGGTCTCATGTTTTTGGTGTTCTGTGTGCTTCTCATATTTGTATGAGTGTGTCTTTCCATAGTTTGGGGGAAGTTTTCTCCTATGAAGTTTCTCCCATTTAAGATCTTGTATAAACCAAGAAAATCTGAATACTTCTTATCTTCCAGGAAACTTTATACATTATTTCCACATTGAATAACAAGCTAAGTATTCTCTAAGATTTGTGATATAGTTACAGTGACTTTTCCTATGGGGTTCTGAATAAATGTCTGTAGTGATATTTCATTTTTATTTTACTAAATAAAGCTTGCCTGAAGATCAGAGTAAAACAGCCCCACTGGTCAGGCTTATAGACCAGGCAGTGGTGACACACGCCTTTAATTCCAGTAGCTACACTAGATAGATAGAAACCAGGCAGTAGTGGTGCACGCCTTTAATCCCAGCGTTAGAGGGGAATATAAGATGGAAAGAGACAGCTCTCAGATAATGTCATTCTGAAGAATCCTGGAAGTAGAATTACCATTTTGGACTGAGGTAGTGGTAAGAGCCAGTGGCTGGCTGTTTTGTTTTTCTGACCTTCAGGTTGAACTCCCAAAAGGTCTCTGGGCCTTTATTCATTTACATCTGTTTTAAAGTTTCCCCCTTATTTGCCATACATTAGATTACAGCACACTCAGTGTAAATGTTTTTTTCCTTCTCTTTGTGACTTTGAAGTATAAACTCATCTATCTTTAGTTAATAGTTTAAGTAAAATTTCCTGTGATACTAATAAATACTAATAACCAGCAAAAATGAAAAAAGTCACATTTTGTGAGCTCCAGGACAGGTTCCAAAGCTACACAGAGAAACCCTGTCTCAAAAAACCAAAAACTTGTGGGGGAAGATATATTAAGAATTCAATACAAAAATAGCAGCAGTTATTAAAATGTGTACTGCCTCTGAAGATTTCTATTAGCCTTCAGAATTTTCTATAATTTCAACATACTATGGTACATGTATCAGAATTTATAAATTTCTGAGTTGAAATGTTACAGTTGTATGGAAAAAATGAAGCATTATAAGAAGGTATCTTAAACTTTTTTTTGCTATAATTAGGCTACATGAGACCTAGTGCTTGATGGGCTTCCATTACATTTTCTCAGGAATATTTTATATAGCCACAGAAATTGAAAATCAGTGTTGCATTTCCAAATTACTATTTTGGCATGCTGTGGACACTGCCACACAACATTCTGAATTCATTAGGACTTCGTGCTTGCTCTAATGACCTGTTGGCATTGCCCTGAAACCTTTTTTTTTTCTTTTTTTTTCCATGAAACTTTCAATATACCCCCCAACCCTTTTTGGTTTTTTGAGACAGGGTTTCTCTGTGTAGCTTTGGAGCCTGTCCTGGAGCTCAATTTGAAGACCAGGCTGGCCTTGAACTCAAGAAATATTCCTCCCTCTGCCTCCCTAGTGCTGGAATTAAAGGCATGTGCCACCCACTGCCCAGAACTCTTAATCTTCGAACAAGAAATTCTACATTTTCCTTTCAAACTTGCTTTCCCGTGTTATACTGACAGTACAGTTGTGGGATGTGAAACAGGCTTCTGTTTTATAAGTCACTTCCAACTGACTTTTTTTTTTTTTGCAGCACTGAAGCTTTTATTCATGTGAATTGTTAAAAATGGGCATCTATACCAGTGTCAAATGAGGGTGGGAGAGGAAGGCAGGGGAGGCAAGGAGAAGGAATTCCCGTCTATTGGTAATACAGGTCCAGGTTCATCCCATCATGGATTTCATAATCTCCCAGAGACACGTGGTCCTTAAAAATCATGTACCACTTTTTAAGAACGATCTTATTCCACCGGGTGCCAGTTTGGGCCGCTATCAGTTTCTTCAAGTCCCCGATGGTGTCATCGGTGTTGCACTTGACGCGGATTTTCTTTCCTAGACGGTCGTTACAAACCACCTCAATCATTGTGGCTGGACCGAAGACACAACTCCTACCTCGAACGCCGAGCTCTGCCCCAACTGACTTTTATACTAACAGAAGTGAGGTTATAAAAGTATCCTTCTTGTATGCCCTACAAACGTGGCTATTAAAGAGAATTAAGTATTTTTGTTGCTACTTTTATTACAACACACTGTTATCATGGTTGATTTATTTTATTTTTATATTGTCCTCTACAATTTAGTTATATTACACATCATATTTACTTTTGATACTTAAACTTCTGCCAGTGAGATTTATCTTCTTCAACAGTTATATTGTGAATAAAATATCTGAGGTTCTGTTAGCCACTCAAGTATGACTGATCCATAAACTGTTTAAGAAGAAATTCTATCAGAGGAATTCACGCACACATGAAGGCAAATTATAATATGTTAGAGATCTAATATTTTGACTCACCAGGAAGGTATAAGAATAACTTCTCATTAACTTAAATTCTTAGTGTCTGATGATTAAAACAATGGGACATGAGCGTCTATTAATCATGTAAGAAAAGCTGGAGAGCATAGAGACATAGGACCCATTTCTTAGATGGTAATCCCTGTAATGATAATCACTGTACATGTGTAGCACCAAATATTAAGAAAAGTGTATCCAAGTTACAATACATTTTGGACTTTCCTAAGCATTTTGGGATTCCGGGGATACTCCATCTTACAAGTTGTCTGAAAATGTAGAGGTTAAAAAAAAAAGACTTTTTCTTCTTGAGACATGGTCTTCCTGGCATTAAAGTCATGAGCTCAAGTGATCTTCTGCTCCTTCTGCCTCCCCAGTAACTGTGACAGGGATGTCAGTCTACCTAGACTAAAACAGACTTTATTGTTGTTTATGGATGGTGGTCCAATTATTTACATTTTAGGAATGTAACAAACTATTGTTGTTACTACAAAAGAAAAGGCCAAGTATCAAATACACTTGTAGGTTCAACCTACGAAAACAAAAGCAAAAACAGTAGTTTTTAGAAGAGGAAGAGACTTTTAAAGACATTTTATTTTTATGTTTTATTTTCAAAAAGTGAAGAGGAAACCTTAGCTGGGCCTATAAATTTGATCAATTATATGAAGGATTTCATTTTTATCCATTAGCACCCTCACATAAACCCATGCTTGACTGTTTTTCCCCTGCACCACTGTAAATTAAAACAGAATCAAAACGGATGATTCCCAGAGCAACTGGTTCACTATCATTTCTATCATACCAAATAAAAGTGAACTCCCTCTAATTGATGACTGAACTCTCTCCTATGTAAAAGAAAAAAGGGTTACCTCTAAATAAAAAGCTTCATTCTCCTTTCATTAAAACAGTGTTTCCTTAATCAAAACATTTTTATTGAATTCAGCTAAGTGCATCTGTCTGCCAAAATACCCTTTAAGGAAATATTATGAGTAGGAAAAGGGGAAAAGAAAGTTGATTATACACATCATTTAACAGGAGTATGCAGAAATGTTAAGGCAAACCATTCCATTTTTAACTTAAATAAGGTCTTATTGTGGATAAAAATATATATCATATAGAGGTTCCTATACTTTTTATTTGTTGTAAATATAACTAAAAATGGCATACAGAAAAATTCTAAACTAATAAAAATTCAGCAATGATGAAATGAATAAAAGATTATCAGTTTATTTACTGGAAAAAGTTTTGCATTACAATATGGTCAGCAGGTAAGATATACCAAGATAATAGTTTTAGTATTCTGCTATTTCTTTAGCAATGGAGTGCTTATCACAACTACCGAGTACATGATCAGATCGTAGAAACAAGGATATGCCATACATATTCTCCCTTGTGAAATTCACTTGGGATTATCTACAATAAAAAAATAAAAAGATCATTAAACAATAAATTCATAAGAACCTCCTAAACTTAAAAAAAATGCATGTGTCTTTGATAATGTCTCTAATGTTTGGATTTTTAAATAATTAGCAAGAAAGGCATTTCTTAAATTAGTGTTTTAGTCATGTTTTCACAAGGTATTATTATTACTAGATAGAAACACTTCACATCATTTATGCCCCCAAAGCATAATAATAAAAGTAGGAATAACTGAATCATTACAAGAATAATCATACAGTGTAGAAATCAGGTTTGATCACACACAACACAAATTTAAATGGGAAAGAAACACAGCATCAGAATCATGTCTTCGTATATGCACAGCCATGCAAATAAAAACATGGGTTACATTACAAAAATGTCATGAAATATTTTTTAAAAATTGTTTGATTGACTCTAACAGTCAAACCATTGAGCTTAAAAGTTCTGTGGCAATAACATTAAAAAGTATTTCCTCCAATTTACTACACAATAATAGTTATGAACCCAGTGATTCCTTCTGTAGACCAGGCTGTCCCCGAACTCAGAGATCTGTCTGCCTCTGCTTCCCGAGTGCTGGGATTAAAGATGTGTGCCACCAGTGCCCCAATGATTCCTTCTGTTTCTCCATTACAAGAAAAAGATTTATCAACACAGTGGTGTCATTTCCCTCAACTTCATACCTTTCTGATATTTAAAATGGGTTTTTAAATGAAAAGCATATATTCACACTAAGAAGCATCAAATTTACTTCTCAGTGCTCTCAGAGTTATGAGCACAGGCCGATTATGAAATATAGCTAAAATAAAAATAAATTCCCAGCAAATGTTGTAGAGCAATTAAATTCCAATCTCAGAAATTATCTGGTTTAGTGGGTCATTTAAGCTTTAGTTGAGATGTGGCAGATTCTTAAAACAACTCCAGCTGAGAGATATAAAAATATATTTGAGGAATAAAGCCATGCATTTCAGTATGGAAAAGAGACCCAGTACATGTAACAGACTCCTTGCATTCCTAATGAAGAGATCACAAGACAAGAAAGGTTTCTATGTAGAATACATGTTATGAATATGGGAAAGCTTACATGATGTGAAATATTTCATGCCAACATCTTATACTTTTGTCTTACAATAACAGGTTAATTGCTTCTGCCTCCTCATAAATAGTCATTTCTGAAAAAATCCTAAATCAAAGAGCATATTTTAATACAAATTATCTCATTAATTTGTACCTTGAGTAACAAGACCAAAGAGGTGTCTCAGTTGAAGTCTTTCAGGTGTTTAAATAAAAGAACCATGCTACAATGTATCAGGGACTGTGATAGCTAAATTCCATTTACATAAAGATGAATTTAATTTCAGACAACCCATTTTGGGTTATTATTACAGATAACAGAAATGGTCAGTCAGGAGCTAGACACTCATTTTGAAGTACATACTTATTTCTCAACATATGCACTGGCCATATTGACTAGCACGACTTCAGTTCAGCAGCTTTCTGCTTTATTTGAAAACAGTATTTTTGCAGCTTTTGTGCAAAGATTATTTTAAATCAATCTGGTTTAATTTAAATAAAGAAAACTTTTAAACACTGTAAACTTTACAAATTTAGTTATATGTACAGTATCAATTCATTTGTGACATTCTTAAATGGAATGAACGGCATTCTATGTGGGGAAACACTTTGCAGTGCAGTGGATGCTACCCAGGGTCTCACACAGGTCCAGCAAACACCCCATTGCTGAGCCACACCCTATTCCTGCTCACCAATTTCTTCATAAGAAAGGTTAAATCTTTTGATTGACTAATATAATAAAACTTGACATTTATCATAGTAGAAAATATATTTGATTTATCCATACCATTATTTGTAGTCTGTGCTTGGTTATTAAGGAGGATTTTATTCAATATAGTGTATAAGGGAATGCCCATATCTTAGCTAGTTTAATAACCAATTGTTCATGCTTATTTAATAGAGAAGGTCTTATCTGTACAAGAATATGTTCTACAGCATAGATAAAGCAAATGTTAAAGACAGAAACTTTGTCTCCTCTAACCTAACTGATTGCATATCTTCTACTTAGGAAATTTTCTTGAGGATATTTGATTTTTAAGACTCTGACACTGAAATTTTTTAAGCTGAAGTTGCTATATTCCAGACAATTTTGAAGAACTCGTTTAAAAAAGAAAAACCTTAGAAAATTAAGATTTCTATATTAGTCCAAAAGTAAAAATATTTCATGACCAATCAGTAAAAATTAAATATATTTTAGATTTTAAAACAAAATATCATAGAATTGTGGGTTCCTATAATAATATGTTATTGTAAATCATCTACTTGCAATACTACCAGTAACATCCCTTTATAGGATCAGGTCTCCTTGCCCACTGATGTAACTTCCCAGTGATGGCACTCTCACGTGATGGCTCTCTAGGTGCCCCAGTGATGGTTCTCCTGGTGCCTAGATCAGGTCTCCTTGCTGGATGGGTAGTTCATAAACAAAGCACCTACCCTTCTTGCTGCAGGCAGGCTATTGAGACAAAGGAATTCCCACCCGCCTGGCTGCCCTCCGGATTAGATCCCAGGGCCCAAACAGGCTGAGCTGGGTGTTGTTATTTGCCCAAAGATGGCAGGAAGGCAGAAGTGGGGAGGGTTCTGGATGCAGGCTGGGTGAGGTAGGAAGAGAGAGTCAGTATGCAGGGGTATAGGTCCTGCAGGAAGTAGTTCCTTGTCCTGGGCTGCTGCCTCAAGTCAGAAACTCACTCACCCCGAGATGGTTCTCCTGGTGCTGAGATCAGCTCTCCTTGCTGGTTGGGTAGCTCATAAACAAAGCACCTACCCTTCTTGCTGCAGGCAGGCTATTGAGACAAAGGAATTCCCGCCCGCCCGGCTGCCCTCTGGATTCGATCCCAGTGCCCAGACAGGCTGAGCTGGGTGTTGTTATTTGCCCAAAGACAGCAGGGAGGCAGAAGTGGGGAGGGTTCTGGATGCACGCTGGGTGAGGTAGGAAAAGAGAGGCAGTATGCGGGGGGGGGGGGGGGGTAATAGGCCCTGCAGGAAGCAGTTCCTTGTCCCGGGATGCAGCCACAGGTCAGAAACTCTGCTCAGCACTATCTTAAAAAAATGTTTGGTATCTTCCATGATCAGCCATGGCTGCTTACAAAGGATGGCCACCATCAGGTTTGCTGAATGTTGATATTCCATCAAGAAAATAATATCCCATTTGATCTGAGTACAAAGCCTCTTTTCCAGGCAACTATATGCAGTTTATCCCTAATGACATGTGACCTTCTGGTTTTAGGGATGAACTAGAGTACATAGCCTGGGAAAGACTTGGGAGGATGTACATTCTGTGTATTCACATATGAGAAAGCCATCTTTGAAAGTGGGATTGACCTTGAGTGCTATCAGGCTTACATCCCATGTTCACTGAGAAATGGATTGTAAGGGAGAGTATATGGACAGTGGAAGTGTAGAGAGAAGGTAAGCTCCACATATACAGCACTGGGAGAGCCTTTGTACATACTGGATGGAGAGGTGCCTGTGTGACTGCTTTTGGGTATCTTAGTTAGAGCTTCTATTGCTGTGAAGAAACACCATGACCACAGCAACACTTATAAAGGAAAACATTTGATTGAGGCTAGCTTACAGTTTCAGAGGATTTAGTCCATTATCATCATGGCAGAAAGCATGGTGGATGTAAGCAGACATGGTGCTGGAGAAAGAGCTGAGTGTTCTACATCCAGATCAGCAGGCAGCAGAAAGTGACTATGACATAGTTCAACAAGGCCACACCTCTTAATAGTGCCTCTCCATGGGACTTTGGGGGTCATTTTGATTCAAACCACCACAGAATCAAAACCCTTGTATGTACCTTTTCAACCATGCTCAGTAAATAAGCTCAATAAACTCACTGGTTGGTTCGCCAGGATGGACCTTGGTGAAACTGTACTTTGTATCTTCATTGGGAATTATGGTTATGGGATAGAAATTGCTTCTGCCCCTTCCATGTGGGAGAAAATTCTCACAACAGATCATAAACATATTTGTTAATGTTCCTACTTATTATGATATTAGCAAAAAGAAGCAGTACATAAAAGAACATGTTAGAAGAATATAAATATGTAAATGACCATAGTAAAAAAGGACTTAGATGTAGGAACATGATTAAGAATAGATGGCTCCGGGATAAAGAGGACTGGAAAGGTTTTACAAGCTATGAAGTTCTGAGTAAGTTGTTTAAGGTACATAAGGATGAGACTTAGGAATCATATATTTATTGAAGTTTGCAAGGTCAGATTCCAACTATTTCAAGAAATGGTTGGAAAGTATGCCAAAGAAAGTTTATTGAGTTGTGTCTGACTCTTGAAGTATTATAAAGTAGTTAAAAGTACAAAACTAGTATAAAACTGATCTTCTAGGTGTTTAATAATCATTCTTAGAAGCTATTCCAATGTCATTACAGGGACCAAAAGTCAGAATATTTCTCTAATTTCTATACAACAACAGTGAGGTTCATAGGAACAAAGGCTATTTATTGATCATTTATTGTCCTGTTCCTGGAGGCCATGGAGAACCCAATCAATGAATTGGAATCATTATCAAGTGAACAAAAGAAGGATAAATGTGGGAAAGATTTTTCAAGGCTTCAAAGGAAGCCACAGTACATAAAGCAAAGCTTTTGACTCATCCTCACATTGATGGACAACTGAAAACAGAGAGACATGAAGATTCTGAGGTTCCTTCCAAGCACAAGTGACCTCTAAAGACTAGATGCTCAACTGGCATTGACAACACAGAAAGAAAGATTAATTTTTGACAACTTCATCGACCTTCAGTACTCAAGAAGAAATTTTAATCAAAGGATAAGAGGATTGCTAACAACACCACAGTTCATACTCCACAGACATTAGATGTAAGTCTACATGAGATGTTAGTTAGATAGCAAATCTCAGTAATAGTTTCTTGATAAAAAGATTCTGTATGGATGTGAGACATCAGACCTTGGCTCCTAGAGCACCTGCACAAAGCAAAGAAGGACAGGCCCAGGATTGTTTTAACCTCCAAATTAAATGATGCTAAATACCTCTCTTCTCCCTATCCAGAAGCCACATGGGGAGGGCATCATGCTGACTTTTGGCTGATGAAACAGGTATAAAATGGTGTGACAGTTGTGGGCTCATCACTCTTTTTTTTAAATATTTATTTATTATGTATACAATATTCTGTCTGTATGTCTGAACCAGCCCTCATTACTGATGGTTGTGAGCCACCATGTGGTTGCTGGGAATTGAACTCAGGACCTTTGGAAGAGGAGGCAATGCTCTTAACCACTGAACCATCTATCCAGCCCCCAGGCTCATCACTCTTGAGTCCAACTGTAGAAGTTAAACGGAAACCTCTAACAGATGGAAGCTATTGTGTGTCCCTCAAGAATTTCTTAAGGACTTTGGATATGTTAGTGCTTCCCAGACAACAGTACATCTTCCCAGACAACTCTGTCTACATCTGAGACTTTGGTCTTTATGAGAGGCTCTATGGAAGGGCACCATAATACTACCACCCGCTGTCAAAAAAAAATTCAGCTGAAACAAACTAGAACAGTCATTGCCCCAATCCCATAATGGTAGTTAGCATTAGATCTTCAGAGGAATGTGGGATAAGAACTGGAGGTAGAAATCAAATATACAATTTAGGGAAAAAGAAAAACAACTCTCATGGCTCCCTATTGGCTCCCTCATTGCTCACAATCTACTTTCCCACTTGTGCTCCTGATTGCTAGGCTTGCCCAGAGTCCCTCAAGAGCTAGAATTGCCCATCTGAGCCTCAAGACAGTAGCAGTTCCCTTACTAGATGAGCAGAAATCAAATTACTAACCCAGCACAGCCCTTCCCAGCTCTGCCATTACACCCTTGGGAAACACAGGGCTCGAGTCTGAAAAATTGGTATTTTAGTAGAAACTTTTCCAGTCTCTCAGAGCACTTCTTGTTCCTCTTCCAAAATATGGTGTCCCTTGTGTTTGTGTTCCAGTACCCTTTCCCTCATAGTTCAGATACTCTGAAACCAAACATAGGCTACACTCAAACAGCAACTCTTGATAAAGAAAGATTCATGATTTTTTTAATTTCTGGAAAGTCTTAGAGGCATAAATGAATTTGTCACACATGAAGCACATTTTAGTATCTACCTCAAATGTTTCAAAGTAGAAACCACAATGAAGTAATCTCTAACATCAGTCTTCAGTGAAGATTGTAACTAATTGACTTCCTTCAAGGCTATTACAAAAAATAAAAGAAACATGTTTTTTTTTTCTTGAAGCTGAAGACAACTGTGATGTCCAAAGTCTTTATAAAATCATTTTCAGGAATACAGTTTTTCTCTCATATGAGCTTATCACTATTTCTTGACTTCAAAATGATACAAATAGGCTTTAAAATATTTACAGCACTAGAAACCGGGCTGGACAATTCAGAAATATTCATTCCTAGGACCAAGGCCTAATTTTTGACAACTTGCTGTAATTCTTGCTACAAGAAGATCCGAGGGTCAAACATTCTCAGAAGCAAACATGAAAACATTAAATACTCACACAAACATATAGTGACATCACACAATTACAATTAAAACAACTCTAAACAAACACTTTTTCACACATGAAAGTTTCTCTCTTATAAACATTCATTCCTACAACACAGGCATTGAGGCACATTCAAAATAACTATGCTATAAGCAAAGGCTTTATCACACTAATTACATTCATTAGATTTTTCTCCAGTATGGCTTCTTTCATGCAATTTGAGACTACTGTGACATGCAAAGGCTTTACCACACTGATTACTTTCATACGGCTTCCCTCCAGTTTGGCTTCTTTCATGTATTCGGAGACTACTGTGATGTGCAAAGGCTTTTCCACACTGATTATATTCAAAGGGCTTCTCTCCAGTATGGCTTCTTCCATGTTTTCGGAGACTACTGTAATATGCAAAGGCTTTTCTACACTGATTACATTAATAGGGCTTCCCTCCAGTATGGCTTCTTTCATGATTTTGGAGACTACTGTGACATGCAAAGGCTTTTCTACACTGATTACATTCATAGGGCTTCTCTCCAGTATGGCTTCTTTGATGTATTTGGAGACTACTGTGACATGCAAAGGCTTTTCCACACTGATTACATTCATAGGGCTTCTCTCCAGTATGGCTTCTTTCATGTTTTCGGGGATGACTCTGACACACAAAAGCTTTACCACACTGATTACATTCATAGGGTTTCTCTCCAGTATGTGTTCTTTTATGTTCTTGTAGATGACAATGGCGTAAAAAGGCTTTACCACACTGATTACATTTATAGGGTTTCTCTCCAGTATGTGTTCTTTTCTGTACTTGTCGATGACTGTGATGTGCAAAGACTTTACAACACTGATTACATTCACAGGCCTTCTCCCCAGTATTTGTTCTTTTATGTATCTGAAGAGGACTGTGATTTTAAAAGGCTTTACCACATTCATTATGTTCATAGGGTTTCAATCTAGTATGTGTTCTCTCAAGCCTGTGTAGATGACTGTCACATGTGAAGGCTTTAACACGTTGACTATATACAGAAGTTTTCTCGCTAGTTTGACTTTTTTCATGCCTGTAATGATAGTGGTACATGTGAAATAATTAGCACATTCATTGTTGAATATTCTTATCTGTATGAATTAATTTTACAATTTGGTCAAATTTAAAAAAAAATTATAACTTAAGGTTTTATCACCATGTTTACACTCTTGTTGTTCCCCTTCATTAAGGCTTGTTTTGCATCTTTGAAGACAATAGATAACAGCCTTTATTCCATGGTTCACATTTACAGAATCTTTTTTCTATATGAGAATTTTTACATATTTGAAGAGAACTGAAAAATCTCAGAGCTTCACCACCCTTGTTGCATTCATAAAGTTTCCTACATTGTGAGGAATACTACATTTGGTAAGTGAACTATTATGAACAGAAGTACTTATACAGTCCTAGTACTCATGATGCTTTTATGAAATCTGATCTTGCTGATATATTAACTATGAGGCTAGAAAACCAATTACTTATATACTTGTCCAACAAATTCAACAAGTATATTCAACATGGGGACTGCTACATATCTTCTAACTGTTCTGAGAAAAAGGTATGTTATATATTTTCACATCCCTATGCTCATGTGGCTTGTATCCAGAGTAACATACGATATACTTAGTAAAAGAAAAATAACAAATATAAGGTTTCCACATTGAGTTCACACAGTTTGACTTTACATCCATAGACTTGTGTTATCTGGATTAAGGCCTCTCCGTAACAGCTGCCTCTTGACTGTTGACTTTAACTGCACCCTCACTAAACTTTGCACAGTCACAAGTATATGAGTTAAACTAACTTTTCTATGGACCATTTAGTATAATAGAGTTTTAGAGAGATACTTATCACTTTTTCAATATGTATATATTTTATAATATGAACAGTATGAAATGAATGGATTAATAATTCTACAATATAGCTCTCATCATATTATGATCCAAATTTTAATATAGGTTAAGACATTGTTTCCTTGTCTTCCTTCTTAAAAGAATGGCTTGCAAATGCAGTTCACTTATCTGAAATTAAGGTATATGATTTTGTGAGAATTTAAAAATCATCAATGCACTTTAGTATTTACACTGTTGCTTTTGTTTAAAACTTATAGGATGCATTACAAATTCTTCAGAGATACAATTCTATCAGCTTACACATGAAAATTACCTTTCATGTCTTCTAGAACTTTGACAATGTTCTTCAATATTATGGTCTTCTCAACTGTACCCTAAAATATAATGCCAAAAAATGTATGTTATATATTGAAAGGTGTAAAAAAACTAGTTACAATTTGCAGTGAACCTTACAACCATGCCTGATTTATTCATCTCATTCTTCTTCTTCCTCAATCATATTACAAAAAAGCACCAGTTACCAATTAACAATTGGCCCTTATTTTAAAACATGAAATATAATTCAGTCTTACCTATACTAGTAAGGTTTCTGTAGGTTTCCAACATCTCGTCTTTGTAGAGACTCCTCTGGGTAGGATCCAGCAAAGTCCATTCTTCCCAAGTGAAGTCAATATGTACATCATCATAGGTCACTGCATTCTAAAATATTTCATACATTTGTACAACAGAAAGCATGACTTTGACAACACTGCAAATATATACTTCTTTGACAGCATAGTCATATAACTTTGGTGCTCCCCATACTTATTCTATGAAATAGACATAATTTAATTACCAAGTCACTTTAGAAACAAACTGAATGGAAGATTCACCTCTGTAATTTATGAACCCTTTGAAATGCCTATTAACCAACAATAAAAGATAAGTAAACAGATCAACAGTACAGAGTACACATGAGAGAAATTGTATGGATGATTAATTTCTAACTGCAAACAAAGAAAAATAAGATAGTCACGCTGGGTGTATTGAATCATGCCTTTAATCCTTGCACTCAGAAGGCAGAGGCATATATCTATCTGCCTCTGAGTTGAATGGCCTAGTCCTTGCAATCTCTTCTAGGACAGCCATAAATATATATTAAGGATCTGTTTCCATTTAAAAGTCAATCAAACAAACATAAAAGATTGACAGAACTCAGAGGATTTTGCTGTATTTCCTGAAAAGAGTTATCTATTTACTCCAGCTCTTTATTCATCTATGAGAAACCTGAAGTGTCTCAATTTAAACTGCAACATAAATAAGATTTTACTAAAAGGCACTGGATGTTTAAAAAGTTATAAATGGACAAATGAAAACATCAAATATATATGTTGATTACAAATAATCAACACTGAGCAGGAAAGATGATTCAACAGTAAAGAGTACTCCTGGTCTGACTCAAGGAATTACATGGGGGGATCACAACTATTCATTATTACAAGTTCAGGGTTCCTAGTTCCATCTTTTAATCAATGTAAGGATCAGGCACTCACATGGTAGATATCCATGTACAAGTAAATACTCATATTAAAATAAAAATTCAAACAAAACAAAACAGGAAGGAAGAAGGTGATGCACCTGCAATCCAATGACTCAGAAAGCACAACCAGTATCAATGTCATGAATACATGCCATCCTGGGAAACATAATGATACCCTCTGTCAAATTTTAAAATTCAACATATGGGTGAAGCTCAGCACAACAGCATATGCTTGATAGGAACAAAACCATCATACAGCAATATAAAAACAAAAAATCAAGGCCCACTTTTAATCACAGTACTTGGGAATCAGGGTCAGGGGATCTCTGAGTTTGAAGCCAGCCTGGTATACAGAGCAACATTCAGGACATCTAGGGCTACACAGACAAATCTTGTATTCGGAAATAAACAAACAAAAATGAAAACTGTAGGCAACCAAACTGTCTTAGCATCAAATAGCAGTTACTTTTGCTGAATCTTATGTGATTTAGTGATAGAGTTTATAATTGTAGGGAAGTCATGACAGCAAAAGAAGAAAGCTGACCGATTAGTTTCAACCACAACATAGCAGGCACAAAGAACAGGGAATAGGTTGAGGCTATAGAAACTCATATCACATGTCCAATGAGGAATTTCATCCAGAAAGGCTCCTCCTCCTACTGGATTCACAAGCAATCAAATGAAAGTTGCCAAGAAGAGGGACATGTTCAAATACATCTTCCTATATGGGAGGTTTTCATTCAATCAATTACATCCTGACCTGGGTCACTATAGGCTCATGGTAACCAATGAAGAAAAATGCGTTTAGGGTTATGGTTAAGAATCACTTTGCTTACTCCTTCCATAAGTTGAATGCTTATGTGAATGGAGTCTTACCCTTAGAGCACCTTGCTAGGCTTCCATTCTATAGCAAGTGCCTTCTCTATAATGGTCATAAAATCCTTGAAAATCGCTGCCTGTTCCAGTAATTGACTGCCATAAGAAACTGCCTTTACATTTTCATTTATTTCTGCCCCACTTGGTGTTTTTTCTTTCACTGTAGTCTTGAATGAATCATCAGTAATAACCATCCACCACATTCAATATTCCATTTAAGGAATTAGCTCATATTTTTAAATTCTGCTTTACTAAATTTCCAGGTCAGAGGCAGAAAAAGAAATATTTTGTAGCCAAAATATCACACAAATAACCTCTAGCTTAATCAATTTCAACTGAAATTCTATGATTTCAATCTCCACTTTCTGTCATTTCTCTTAACATTTCCATCTGTCCGATCCTACAAGAACAGCTAATTAATTCTGTGTACTACTTCTATTTTTTTTTGCCACCTAAAGTTTTGATATCTTCTATACTCTTCCAAGAGACATCATTCCCAGGTTCTGTCTAGCAACAATATTACTTTTTTTTTCCATTTTTTGTTCTAACCTGCATTCATGTTGCTCCAATTAAATCTTTTAATGAAAAGCAGCTCAGACAATGAGTGGGGGTAATTTGGCTTCATCATTTTGGGAGCTTAGGATAGAAAAGCAAGCTAATAGTTGAAGGCAAAAATACACGGACAAGGAGTGTTTCATGGCTTTCTCTCTTGCCTAGTCAGATTGGAGCCTTTTGTATCCCAAGCCCAATTTCTAAGAGATATTGCCACCCACAGTGGAGGAGCCATCACACATCAATCATCAATCAACACAATCTCTCCCAGATATAGCAGTTTATGGCTTTTATGAACAAAGCCACTATGAACACAGTTGAGCAAATGTCCTTGTGGTAGTGGTATACATTGGTCTTGAGGTAGATTGACTCCCAATTTCCTGAGGACTGCATAATAATTTCTACATTGGCTGTACAAGTTTGCACTTGCAACAGCAATGAATCCCCTTGCTATATGTCCTTGCCAGCCTTAGCTGTCACTTGTGTAATGGATCTTCACAGTTCTAAGCCTTGTAAGATGAAATCTCAAAGTAGTTTTGATATTCATTTCCCTAATGGCTGAGGATGTTGACCATGTCTTCAGGTGTTTCTCAGTCACTTTAGATTCCTTTACTGAGAATTCTGTTTAGAGGTGTTCCCCATTATAATTGGATTATTTGGTTTGATGTTATCTAGTTCCTTCAGTTCTTTAATATCCTAGGTGAGGGCCCTGGATCATTGGACTCCCAGGAGGCCCTGTTTAAATGCTGAGGGGTTACATCTGGATGGGTGAGTGTGTGCTATCCAGGGACAGATTGTCCCTGAAAAGAGCACAAAACCCCCTCCCCCAGCTCCTTCTGCAGCGCTGTCTTTCTTAGGCACGACCCAACCCCCCAGCACCCCACCCCCAAACCCTGCCCTGCTGTATGCTAGGACCAGTGCTCAAGACCAGTTTTAAGCTCCTACACTAAGGCTACCCACCCAGAGCGGTGAGTGCCTGCCTACCGGGAAGGCCTCAAGGACCCCTGAAAGGAAGCACGTGCACCTTCAGCTTGTGCAGCAGAGTCTACTGTGTTCTACTCATCCCCGCCCTGCCCCCCAAGTTCCCCCTTTTGTCCCGGATCATTGGACAACCAGGCGTCCAGGCTGTGGTGCTGAGGAGTTCCATCTGGACGGGTCATTTCCTGCTTCTACACTGAAGAGATACACCCAGAGATTCGGTCACAGCAAAGACTGGACCAAGATACCAGGCCTCTCCTGACTCCATTTGCAGGAAGAAATGGGAAGGCACCAATGCAAGAATTCCTCCAACAACCTGAAAGGCAACATGACATCACCAGAATCCAGGGATCCTGAAATAAGAAGAATTGTACACCCTACCCCAGAAGAATTAGATGAAATCGATTCAAAAGTGAATTACATGAAAATAATAGAAGACCTTAAACAGGAGGTGAAAAACTGCAGTAAACAATTAGAGATTACAAACAAAATGGTAGAGGAAATGAATAAATCACTCAAAGATACCCAAGAAAACCAAGAGAAACAAGAAAAAGCAATCAAACAGGTAAGGGAAGTGGTTCAAGACTGGAAGAATGAAATGGAAGTAATGAAGAAAACACAAACCGAGGAAAGGATGGAGATGGAAAATCTGGGTAAATGAACAGGAACTACAGAGACAAGTACTACCAACATATTACAAGAGATAGAAGAAAGAATATCAGACACTGAAGATACCATAGAGAAAATAAACACACTGCTCAAAGAAAACAGCAAAACCAACAAATTCTCATCACAAAACATTCAGGAAATATGGGACACGATAAAAAGACCAGACCTAAGAATAATTGGGATTGAATAAGGAGAAGAAGTACAGCTCAATGGTCCAGAAAATATATTTAATAAAATTATAGAAGAAAACTTTCCCAACCTAAAGAAAGATATTCCTTTGAAGGTTCAAGAAGCATACAGAACACTGAATAGACTGAACCAAAAAAAAACATCTCCTCGTCATATAATAATCAAAACACAAAACATACAGAATAAAGAAAGAATATTAAGAGCTGCAAAGGAAAAAGGTCAAGTTACTTATAAAGGTAAACCTATCAGACTCATACCTGACTACTCTTTGGAAACCATGAAAGCCAGAAGGTCCTGGACAGATGTACTGCAGAAGCTACGAGAACATGGATGCAAGCCCAGACTACTATAACCAGCCAAGCTTTCGTTCACCATAAATGGAGAAAGCAAAATTTTCCAGGATAAAAACAAATTTAAACAATATGTAGCCACAAATCCAGCCTTACAGAAAGTAATAGAAAGAAAATCACAAACCAAGGAGTCCAACAATGTCCACAATAACTCAAACATCTAGAGACCCTTCACCAGCACAACTCAAAGAAGGCAAACACACAAACTCTATGACTGAAAAAGTGACCGGAGTTAACAACTATTGGTCATTAATATCACTTAATGTCAATGGACTCAACTCACCTATAAAAAGGCACAGGCTAAGAGAGTGGATATGCAAACAGGATCCAACATTCTGCTGTTTACAAGAAACACACCTCAACCACAAAGAAAGGCATCTACTTAGAGCAAAGGGATGGGAAAAGATTTATCAAGCAAATGGACCTAAGAAACAAACAGGTGTGGCCATACTGATTTCTAACAAAGCTGACTTCAAACTTAAATCTATCAGAAGAGATGCAGAGGGACATTTTATACTCATAACAGGAACAGTTCATCCGGATGAAGTCTCAATCCTGAATATCTATGCCCCTAATATAAAAGCACCCACTTATGTAAAAGAAACATTACTAAAACTCAAGGCTGCCATCAAACCGCACACATTAATAGTAGGAGATTTCAACACTCCTCTCTCACCAATGGACTGGTCAATCAGACAGAAACCTAACAGACAAATAAGAGAATTAATGGAGGTAATGAATCAAATGGACTTAGACATCTATAGAACATCCCACCCAAATAGGAAAGAATATGCCTTCTTCTATGCAGCTCATGGAACCTTCTCAAAAATTGACCACATCCTCGGTAACAAAGCAAACTTCCACAGTTACAAAACAATATTCATAAAATCCTGTATCTTATCAGATCACCATGGATTAAAGTTAGAATTCAACAACAATCCTACCCCCAGGAAGCCTACAAACTCATGGAAACTGAACAGTAAACTACTGAACCACACCTGGATCAAAAAATAAATAAAGAAAGAAATTAAATCTTCCTTGAATTCAATGAAAATAGAGAAACAACCTACTGAAACTTATGGGACACTATAAAAGCAGTCCTAAGAGGAAAGTTCATAGCACTAAGTGCCCACTTAAAGAAAACAGAGAAAGCACACATTGGAGACTTAACAGCCCACATGAAAGCTCTAGAAAAAAAAGAAGCAGACTCACCTAGGAGGAGTAGACGACTGGAAATAATCAAACTGAGGGCTGAAATCAACAAAATAGAAACACAGAAAACAATCCAAAGAATCAATGAAACAAAAAGCTGGTTCCTGGAGAAAATCAACAAGATTGATGAACCCCTATTCAAACTAGTCAAATGGCAGAGAGAGAATATCCAAATTAATAAGATCAGAAATGAAAAGGGGGACATAACCACAGACACAGAGGAAATTCAGAGAATCATTAGATCTTACTACAAAAGGCTGTATGCCACAAAACTGGAAAATGTAAAAGAAATGGACACTTTTTTAGATAAATACCATATACCAAAGTTAAATCAGGACCAGGTGAACAATCTAAATAGACCTGTCAGTCGCGAAGAATTAGAAGCTGTTATCAAAAGCCTCCCTACCACAAAAAGCCCAGGACCAGATGGTTTCAATGCGGAATTCTACCAGAACTTCCAAGAAGAGGTAACACCTATACTCCTTAATGTATTTCACAATATAGAAACAGAAGAGTCATTGACAAACTCCTTTTATGAAGCTACAGTCACTCTGATACCAAAACCACACAAAGACTCAACCAAGAAAGAGAATTACAGGCAATCTCACTCATGAACATAGACGCTACAATCCTCAACAAAATACTGTCAAACCGTATCCAAGAACACATTAGAAAAATTATCCATTATGATCAAGTAGGTTTCATCCCAGAGATGCAGGGCTGATTCAAAATACGAAAACCTATCAATGTAATCCATCATATAAATAAACTGAAAGAAAAGAAAAAACATACGATCATTTCATTAGATGCTGAAAAAGCTTTTGACAAAATTCAACATCCCTTTATGATAAAAGTCTTGGAGAGATTAGGGATACAAGGGTCATAGCTAAATATAATGAAAGCTATTTACAGCCAACCGACAGCTAACATTAAACTAAATGGAGAGATACTCAAACCATCCAACTAAAATCAGGAACACAACAAGGCTGTCCACTTTCTCCATACCTCTTCAATATAGTGCTTGAAGTTTTAGCAATAAGACAACATAAGGGGATCAAGGGGATTCGAATTGGAAAGGAAGAAGATAAGCTTTTGTTATTTGCTGATGATATGATAGTGTACATAAGCGACCCCAAAAACTCCACCAAAGAACTCCTACAGCTGATAAACACCTTTAGTAATGTGGCAGGATACAAGATCAACTCCAAAAACTCAGTCACCCTCCTATACACAAAGGATATGGAAGCAGAGAGGGAAATCAGAGAAGCATCACCTTTCACGATAGCCACAAATAGCATAAAATATCTTGGGGTAACTCTAACCAAGGAAGTGAAAGATCTATTTGACAAGAACTTTAAGGCATTGAAGAAAGAAATTGAAGAGGATACCAGAAAATGGAAGGATCTCCCTTGCTCTTGGATTGGGAGGATCAACATAGTAAAAATGGCAATCCCACCAAAGGCAATTTATAGATTCAATGCAATCCCCATCAAGGTCCCATCAAAATTCTTCACAGATCTTGAGAAGACAATAATCAACTTTATATGGAAAAACAAAAAACCCGGGATAGCCAAAACAATCTTATACAATTAAGGAACTTCTGGAGGCATTACCATCCCTGACTTCAAACTCTATTACAGAGCTACAGTAATGAAAACAGTGTGGTATGGGCATAAAAACAGAGAAGTCAACTAATGGAATCGTATAGAAGACCCGGATTTTAACCCACAATCCTATGAACACCTCATTTTCGATAAAGGTGCTAAAAGTATACAATGGAAGAAAGAAAGCATCTTCAACAAATGGTACTGGCACAAGTGGATGTCAACCTGTAGAAGAATGAAAATAGACCCACATCTATCACCATGCACAAAACTCAAGTTCAAATGGATCAAAGACCTCAATATCAATCTGAACACACTGAACCTGATAGAAGGGAAAGCGGGAAGTACCCTACAACAGATGGGCACAGGCGATCGCTTCCTAGGTATAACCCCAGCAGCACAGACATTAAGGGCAACACTGAATAAATGGGGCCTACTGAAACTGAGAAGCTTCTGTAAAGCAAAGGACACTGTCACTAAGACAAAAAAGGCAACCCACTGACTGGGAGAAGATCTTCACCAACCCCGCAACAGACAAAGGTCTGATCTCCAAAATATATAAAGAACTCAAGAAACTAGACTTTAAAATGCTAATTAACCCAATTAAAAAATGGGGCACTGATCTGGAGAGAGAATTCTCAACAGAAGAAGTTCAAATGGCCAAAAGACACTTAAGGTCATGCTCAGCCTCCTTAGCGATCAGGGAAACGCAAATCAAAACAACATTGAGATTATCATCTTACACCTGTCAGAATGGCTAAAATCAAAAACACCAATGATAGCCTTTGCTGGAGAGGCTGTGGAGGAAGGGGTACCCTCATCCATTGCTGGTGGGAATGCAAACTTGTGCAACCACTTTTGAAAGCAGTGTGGCGGTTTCTCAGGAAATTCGGGATCAACCTACCCCTGGACCCAGCAATACCGCTCTTGGGAATATACCCAAGAGATGCCCGATCATATGACAAGGACATTTGTTCAACTATGCTCATAGCAGCATTATTTGTAATAGCCAGAAACTGGAAACAACCTAGATGCCCTTCAATGGGAGAATGGATGAAGAAAGTGTGGAATATATACACATTAGAATACTACTCAGTGGTAAAAAACAATGACTTCGCGAATTTTGCATGCACATGGATGGAAATAGAAAACACTATCCTGAGTGAGGTAACCCAGACCCAAAAAGAGGAACATGGGATGTACTCACTCATAATTGGTTTCTAGAGATAAATAAAGAACCTTCATCTGGCGATGTATGGAGATAGAGACAGAGACCCACACTGGAGAAACGGACTGATCTCCCAATGTTCCAATGAGGAGCAGAAGGGGGGAGAATATGAGCAAAGAAGGCAGTACCACAAGGGGTGCACCCATCCACGGAGACAGTGGGGCTGATCCATTGGGAGCTCACCAAGGCCAGCTGGACTGTGACTGAAAAATCATGGGATAAAACTGGACTCTCTGAATTTAGCAGACAATGAGGGCTGCTGTGAAGCCAAGGACAATGGCATTGGGTTTTGATCCTACTTCATGTTCTGGCTTTGTGGGAGCCTAGCCAGTTTGGATGTTCACCTTCCTAGACCAGGATTGAGGGGGGAGGACTTTGGACTTTCCATATGATAGGGAACCCTGACTGCTCTTCAGGCTGGAGAGGGAGGGGGAGGAGTGGGGGGTGGGGGAGAGGAGTGGGAGGGGGGAGGGAAATGGGAGGCGGGGAGGAGGCAGAATTATTTTTTCAATAAAAAAATAATAAAAAAGAAATATATCTGTACTTATTGTAACTAGTGTTTCCCAATGTTGACTTCTTCTTTTACATTGATAAGCAAATTTTATAATATATCATACCCCCCCCAAAAAAAATCAAAAAATATATCCTAGGTCAGGAAACTCGGAATCACATAGACAAACATGGTATGTATTTACTTATAGGTGGATATTACCAGTTTAGTAAAGTATAATCACAGTAATCACAGTTAATCACAGTACAATCCATAGACACAGAGAGGCTAAGTAACAAGAACAGCCCTACAGGAGATGAATGCATCTCGTTGGTAAGAAGAAATAAAACAGACTTTATGGGTGCACTGGAGGCAGGTGGGGATGGGAACAGGAAGGATCAGGTGAGTGAAGAAAAGACAGATGGGGAGAAGACAGCGAGAGATAACTGGAATAGGGAAACTTTTAACAGGTGTTGAATGAGGAGCGGCCGGGCTGTGTCCCCGGCCGCCCACATGGCTTAGCTCAGCCGCCCGCATTGCTAGCTTTACCCCGAAATAATTACACGGTAACTGTATTCTTTTAAACACTGCCTGGCCCATTATTGGCTAGCTCTTCTCGGCTAACTCTCGCACCTGGACTAGCCCATTTCTTATAATCTGTATAGCACCCCATGAATTGCCCCTGAAAAGATTCAAAGAGGAAATTCTATTAATTACCTAGGTTACAGAATAGGGTTAGAGAAAATTAAAACTCAAAAGGCACAAATTAGGAGAGACCGGTTAAAGACTCTTAATGACTTCCAAAGATTGTTGGGAGACATTTCCAGTCTACGACCAGCTGTTGGGATAACACCTGATCTAATAGTTCATTTAAACAAAACCTTAGATGGTGATAAAGATTTGAATAGTCCAATAAAACTGACAGCTGAAGCAGAAAAGGAACTGACAATGATTGAGGAAAAATTACAGGAAGCACATGTGGATAGGGTGAACCCAAATCTTAGCTGCATCCTAGTCATATTGCCTTCCAGAATCTCTCCTACAGGGATTCTAATGCAGAGGGAAGATATTATCTTAGAGTGGATATTTATACCTAATAAACCAAGTAAAAAATTAAAAACTTATGTGGAAAAAGTCTCTGAATTAATTTTAAAAGGTAAGCTGAGACTTCGTCAACTAGCAGGTATAGACCCAGCAGAAATTATAGTGCCTTTTGCTACTGAAGAAATAAAAAATTTAGGGGAAGACAATGAACCGTGGCAAAGAGCTTGTGCTAATTTTTTGGGAGAAATTAATAGCAACTATCCCAAAAGTGGTAGACTTAACCTCATAAAGAGAACTTCTTGGATTCTTCCTAAAATTGTATGTGATGCTCCAATAACTGGAGCCCGTACGTTCTATACTGATGCAAATAAATCAGGGAAAGCAGGTTACAAGTCAGATGAATTGAGTGAGGTGGAACAAAGCCCTTATAATTCTGTGCAGAAGGCAGAATTATATGCCATTCTTATGGTGCTAAGGGATTTTAAAGAACCTCTTAATATAGTTACAGATTCACAACATGAAGAAAGAGTTATCTTGCATATTGAAACCGCTGAATTTATACCAGATGACACAGAGTTGACTTCATTGTTTATCCAGGTACAAGACATAATCAGGAACAGGCTTTGTCCAATGTACATAACACACATCCGGTCCCATACAGGTCTGCCTGGTCCTCTAGCACAAGGCAACGCTGAGATTGATCAATTATTGATTGGAAGCGTGTTGCAGGCCTCGGAATTTCATAAAAAGCATCATGTCAATAGTAAAATAGAATTTTCCTTTACTTGGCAACAAGCTAAGGGCATTATAAAGAGATGTCCTACTTGTTCTTTCTATAATCAAACACCGTTGCCTGCAGGGAGTAACCCAAAGGGTACTAAGAGAAATGAAATCTGGCAGATGGATGTGTTCCACTTTATGGAATTTGGTAAATTAAAATATGTACACCACACCATAGACACGTATTCAGGTTTTCAATGGGCTACTGCCCTGAGCTCAGAAAAGGCAGATTCAGTAATCACACATTTATTGGAAGTTATGGCCATCATGGGTATACCTGTACAAATAAAGACAGATAATGGTCCAGCATATGTATCTAAGAAAATGAAACGCTTTTTTGATTATTATAATATAAAACACATTACAGGTATACCAAATAATCCTACAGGTCAGGCAGTTATAGAAAGATCAAATCGTACTATAAAGGATATGCTGAACAAACAGAAAGGGACTGAAAATACCCCCAGAAATAGATTACATAATGCTTTATTTTTTTTTCTTGGATTTTTTTTTATTGGAAAAAAAAAGAAATTTCAGCCTCCTCCCCGCCTCCCATTTCCCTCCCACTCCTCCCTCTCCTCCTCCCCTCCCCCACTCCTCCCCCTCCCTCTCCAGCCTGAAGAGCAGTCAGGGTTCCCCTGCCCTGTGGAAAGTCCAAAGTCCTCCCCCCTCATCCTGGTCTAGGAAGGTGAACATCCAAACTGGGTAGGCTCCCACAAAGCCAGAACATAAAGCAGGATCAAAACCCGGTGCCATGGTCCTTGGCTTCTCAGCAGCCCTTTTTGTCCGCCAGATTTAGAGAGTCCGGTTTTATCCCATGCTTTTTCAGTCACAGTCCAGCTGGCCTTGGTGAGCTCCCAAAGAATCAGCCCCACTGTCTCCACGGGTGGGCGCACCCCTTGTGGTCCTGACTTCTTTGCTCATATTCTCTCTCCTTCTGCTCCTCATTGGGACATTGGGAGCTCAGTCCAGTGTTCCAGTGTGGATCTCTGTCTCTATCTCCATCCATCGCCAGATGAAATTTCTATGGTGATATGCAAGATATTCATCAGTATGGCTATAGGATAGGGTCATTTCAGGTTACCTATCCTCAGCTGCCCCAGGAATTCGCTGGGGACATTGCCCTGGGCACCTGGGGAGCCCCTCTAGATCCAAGTCTCTTGCCAACCCTAAGATGGCGCCCTTAATTAAGATGTGCTTCTCTGCTCCCTAACAAACCTTCCTTTATCCCAATCATCCCGTTTCCCCAAGTTCCCCCCCACACTCCCCTTCTCACATTTCTCTCCCCTTCTCCCCTTACCCCCTCCCACCACTCCCCCAAGATCCCCCGTTTTTTGCTCGGCAATCTAGTCTACTTCCCATAACCAGGAGGATAGCTATACGTTTTTCTTTGGGTTCACCTTCCTATTTAGATTCTTTAGGATATCAAATTATAGACTCACTGACCTTCATTAATTTCTAGAAACCAAATATGAGTGAGTACATCCCATGTTCATCCTTTTGGGTCTGGGTTACCTCACTCAGGATAGTGTTTTCTATTTCCATCCATTTGCATGCAAATTTCGCAAAGTCATTGTTTTTTTACCGCTGAATAGTATTCTAATGTGTATATATTCCACACTTTCTTCATCCATTCTTCCATTGAAGGGCATCTAGGTTGTTTCCAAGTTCTGGCTATTACAAATAATGCTGCTATGAACATAGTTGAACAAATGCTCTTGTAATATGGTAGGGCATCTCTTATGTATATTCCCAATATACATAAGTTATACCTGCAATAACTATAAAAAAATATTTTAATATTTTAATTACAAGACTGCTTAGCCAATAGCTTAGGATTTTTTTTTGTAACGCTTACATCTAAAATTAACCTATTTCTATTAATCTTTGTGTCATCACATGACTGTGGCCTACCAGTAAGGTTCCATCCAGCATCTGTTTCCTTCAGCAGCTACATGGCATCTCCCTGACTCTGCCTTCTTTTCTGCTTTATCTCTACTTGTTTTATTCTGTGAAGCCATAAGCCCAAAGTAGCTTCTTTATTAACTAATGGTAATAAAACATCTTCATAGCATACAGGGAGAATCCCACATCACCTCCTATTTTCTGTCTACATAAAAAGGAAGGTTTCAATTTTGACATAGCAAGATTACATATAATGAAACCATTATCCAGCAAGAATTAGTCTTACAATATTTAGTCCCTGTATACTTGGCAAGTTAAGGAAAATATTATATCATCTATTCCATCTTTTCGATTCTAAGGTTTTATGTCTAATCTATTTTTTATAATTATAAAACTGTCTCTTTCTTCAAATCCATCCAAGACTCCAGAAGGATATACTACTACCTAAGTAAACAGGAAGTACATTGTAAGCAACTTCCAAAACTCTAGAATTGACAAAGACATCTTGCTGCCTGGACAGTTACCCAAAGATCTTCTGTAACATTGGGGCATCCATCTCCAGCCTATAGGCCCATAGTGTCTGGCAGACTTTTCCATGAAGCGGGAAATTTCAAAGACAGTTCTGCCTATGTTGGCAGTTTGTTAGTCACCTTTTTTTGTGGGTCCTGCAGAATGTCTGGCAGACTCTTGCATGGAGCAGGAACTTTGAATGACTTTCTCACCTTCTTTAGGCAACTTTAGCACTCATTTTTCTGTGGGTCCTGAATGTCTATTTTATAAAACATACCATGAAGCAATTCCAGCAGCAGTTTCTTGCCCAAATGGCTAGTCACATTGAAGGCAAATTCCATAATGAGTTTCTTTAATGCCCATCAACCTCTCTAAAATAATAGGTGCTGCCAGAGGCAGACGTGGCTCACTGTCATGAAAAGTCCTAAGTTTTTAAAACATTTTAAATGCCATATTCTGTATGTCTTTGAAAGATTTAAAGAATACCTATCCATCTGAAATATATCTCTGTACTTCTAGAAAGCCTAACATGACTAAAAGTTTAACTGTTATAAAAGACTATCTATTAATTTGTATTTCTTTTTATGTATTTATTTATTTTAATAAAAAAATTCTGCCTCCCCCCCACCTACCATTTCCTTCCCCCTCCTCCCCCTCATCTCCCCTCCCTCTCCAGTCCAAAGAGCAGTCAGGGGTTCCCTGCCCTGTGGGAGGTCCAAGGTCCTCCCCTCCATCCAGGTCTAGGAAGGTGAGCATCCAAAACAGTCTAGGCTCCCACAAGACCAGTTCATGCAGTAGGATCAAAACCCAGTGCCATTGTCCTTGGTTTCTCATCAGCCCTCATTGTCTGTCATGTTCCGAGAGTCCGGTTTTATCCCATGCTTATTCAGTCCCAGTCCAGCTGGCCTTGGTGAGCTCCCAATAGATCAGCCCCACTTTCACAGTGGATGGGTGCACCCCTTGCGGTCCTGACTCCTTGCTCATGTTCTCCCTCCTTCTGTTCTTCATTTGGACTTTGGGAGTTCAGTCTGCCTCCAATGTGGGTCTCTGTCTCTATCTCCATCCATTGCTAGGTGAAGGTTCTATGGTTATATGCAAGGTATTCATCAGTATGGCTATAGATAGGGCCATTTCAGGTTCCCTCTCCTCAGTTGCCCAAGGAACTAACTGAGGACATCTCCCTGTACATCTGGGAGCCCCTCTAGAGTCAAGTCTCTTGTCAACCGTAAGATGGCTCCCTTAATTAGGACATATACTACAATGCTCCCATATCCACACTTCCTTTATCCCAACCATCCCATTTCCCCAAGCTCCCCCCCATCCTCGCCTTCTGACTTTTCTCTCCCCATTTCCCCTTACCCCCATCCCACTCCACCCTCAAGTTCCCAATTTTTGCCTGGCAATCTTGTCTACTTCCGATACCCAGGAGCATGACTATATGTTTTTCTTTGGGTTCACCTTCTTATTTATCTTCTCCAGGATCACAAATTATAGGCTCAATGTTCTTTATTTATGGCTAGAAACCAATTATGTGTGAGTACATCCCATGTTCATTGTTTTGCGTCTGGGTTACCTCACTCAGGATAGTGTTTTCTATTTCCATCCATTTGCATGCAAAATTCAAGATGTCATTGTTTTTTTTACCGCTGAGTAGTACTCTAATATGTATATATCCCATATTTTCTTCATCCATTCTTCCATTGAAGCACATCTAGGTTGTTTCTGGTTCTGGCTATTACAAATAATGCTGCTATGAACATAGTTGAACAAATGCTTTTATAATATGATAGGGCATCTCTTAGGTATATTCCCAAAAATGGTATTGCTGGGTCCTGGGGTAGGTTGAACCTGAATTTCCTGAGAAATCACCACACTGCTTTCCAAAGTGGTTGCACAAGTTTGCTTTTCCACCAGCAATGGATGAGTGTACCCCTTCCTCCACAACCTCTCCAGCAAAGGCTATCATTGGTGTTTTTGATTTTAGCCATTCTGACAGGTATAAGATGTTATCTCAGAGTTGTTTTGATTTGCATTTCCCTGATTGCTAAGGAGGTTGAGCATGACCTTAAGTGCCTTTTGGGCCATTTGAATTTCTTCTGTTGAATATTCTCTGTTCAGTTCAGTGCCCCATTTTAAAGTCTAGTTTCTTGAGTTCTTTATATATTTTGGAGATCAGACCTTTGTCTGTTGCAGGGTTGGTGAAGATCTTCTCCCTGTCAGTAGGTTGCCATTTTGTCTTAGTGACAGTGTCCTTTGCTTTACAGAAGCTTCTCAGTTTCAGGAGGTCCCATTCATTCAATATTGTCCTTAATCTCTGTGCTACTGGGGTTATAAGTAGGAAGCGATCTCCTGTGCCCAACTGTTGTAGGGTACTTCCCACTTTCTCTTCTATCACGTTCAGTGTGTACTGATTGATATTGAGGTCTTTAATTCATTTGGACTTGAGTTTTGTGCATGGTGATAGATATGGATCTATTTTCATTCTTCTACAGGTTGACATCCAGTTATGCCAGCACCATTTGTTGAAGATGCTTTCTTTCTTCCATTGTTTACTTCTAGCTCCTTTATCGAAAATGATATGTTCATAGGATTGAGGGTTAAAATCCGGGTCTTCTATTCAATTCCATTGGTCGACTTCTCTGTTTTTATGCCAAAACCACACTGTTTTCATTACTGTAGCTCTGTAATAGAGTTTGAAGTCAGGGATGGTAATGCCTCCAGAAGTTCCTTTAGTTGTATAAGATTGTTTTGGCTATCCTAGGTTTTTTGTTTTTCCATATAAAGTTGATTATTGTCCTCTCAAGATTTGTGAAGAATTTTGATGGGACCTTGATGGGGATTGCATTGAATCTATAAATTGCCGTTGGTGGGATTGCCATTTTTACTATGTTGGTCCTCCCAATCCAAGAGCAAGGGAGAACCTTCTATTTTCTGGTATCCACTTCAATTTCTTTCTTCAAAGACTTAAATTTCTTGTCAAATAGATCTTTCACTTACTTGGTTAGAGTTACCCCAAGATATTTTATGCTATTTGTGGCTATCGTGAAAGGTGATGCTTCTCTGATTTCCCTCTCTGCCTCCTTATGCTTTGTGTATAGGAGGGCAACTGATTTTTTGGAGTTGATTTTGTATCCTGCCACATTACTAAAGGTGTTTATCAGCTGTAGGAGTTCTTTGGTGGAGTTTTTGGGGTCGCTTATGTACACTATCATATCATCTGCAAATAACAAAAGTTTAACTTCTTCCTTTCCAATTCGAATCCCCTTGATCCCCTTATGTTGTCTTATTGCTATTGCTAGAACTTCAAGCACTATATTGAAGAGGTATGGAGAGAGTGGACAGCCTTGTCGTGTTCCTGATTTAAGTGGGATGGCTTTGAGTTTCTCTCCGTTTAGTTTGATGATAGCTGTGGGTTTGCTGTAAATAGCTTTTATTATATTTAGGTATGACCCTTGTATCCCTAATCTCTCCAAGACTTTTATCATAAAGGGTTGTTGAATTTTGTCAAATGCTTTTTCAGCATCTAATGAAATGATCATATGGTTTTTTCTTTGAGTTTAATTTTATGATGGATTACATTGATAGATTTTCGTATGCTGAAGCAGCCCTGCATCTCTGGGATGAAGCCTTCTTGATAATAATGGATAATTTTTCTATTGTGTTCTTGGATTCGGTTTGCCAGTATTTTATTGAGGATTTTCGTGTTGATGTTCATGAGTGAGATTGGCCTGTAATTCTTTTTCTTGGTTGAGTCTTTGTTTGTTTTTTGTATCAGGGTAACTGTAGCTTCATAAAAGGAATTTGGCAATGACTCTTCTGTTACTATATTGTGAAATACATTAAGGAGTATAGGTATTAGGTCGTCTTGGAAGTTCTGGTAGAATTCTGCATTGAAACCGTCTGGACCTGCACTTTTTTTGGAAGGGAGGTTTTTGATAACAGCTTTTAATTCTTCACAACTAACAGGTCTATTTATATTGTTCACCTGGTCCTGGTTTAACTTTGATATATGGTACTTATTAAAAAAAATGTCCATTTCTTTTACATTTTCCAATTTTGTGGCATACATGCTTTTGTAGTAAGATCTAATGATTCTCTGAATTTCCTCTGTGTCTGTGGTTATGTCCCCCCTTTCATTTCTGATCTTGTTAATTTGCGTATTCTCTCTCTGCCATTTGATATATTTGGATAGGAGCTTATCAATCTTGTTGATTTTCTCCAGGAACCAGATTTTTTTTTTCATTGATTCTTTGGATTGCTTTTTTTGTTTCCATTTTGTTGATTTCAGCCCTCAGTTTGATTATTTCCAGTCTTTTACTCCTCCTAGGTGAGTCTGTTTCTTTTTTTTTCTAGAGCTTTCATGTGGGCTGTTAAGTCTCCAATGTATGCTTTCTCCATTTTCTTTCTTTCTTTTTTTTAATGTAATTTTTTTATTGGAAAAAAAAGAAATTTCTGCCTCCTCCCCGCCTCCCGTTTCCCTCCCCCTCCTCTCCCTCCTCTATCCCTCCCCCCACTCCTCCCCCTCCCTCTCCAGCCTGAAGAGCAGTCAGGGTTCCCTGCCCTGTGGAAAGACCAAAGTCCTCCCCCCTCAATTCTGGTCTAGGAAGGTGAACATCCATACTGGCTAGGCTCCCACAAAGCCGGAACATGAAGTAGGATCAAAACCCAGTGCCATTGTCCTTGGCTTCTCAGCATCCCTCATTGTCTGCCAAATTCAGAGAGTCCGGTTTTATCCCATGCTTTTTCAGTCACAGTCCAGCTGGCCTTGGTGAGCTCCCAATGGATCAGCCCTACTGTCTCCGTGGGTGGGTGCACCCCTTGTGGTCCTGGCTTCTTTGCTCATATTCTCCCTCTTTCTGCTCCTCATTGGAACATTGGGAGCTCAGTCCGGTGCTCCAGTGTGGGTCTCTGTCTCTATCTCTATCCATCACCAGATGAAGGTTCTTTATTTATCTCTAGAAACCAATTATAAGTGAGTACACCCCATGTTCATCCTTTCGGGTCTGGGTTACCTCACTCAGGATAGTGTTTTCTATTTCCATCCACTTGCATGCAAAATTCGCGAAGTCATTGTTTTTTACCACTGAGTAGTATTCTAATGTGTATAAATTCCATTTTCTTTAAGTGGGTACTTAGTGCTATGAACTTTCCTCTTAGCACTGCTTTCATAGTGTCCCATAGGTTTGAGTATGTTGAGTATTTTCATTGAATTCAAGAAAGACTTTAATTTCTTTCTTTGTTTCTTCCTTGATCCAGGTGTGGTTCAGTAGTTTACTGTTCAGTTTCCATGAGTTTGTAGGCTTTCTGTGGGTAGCATTGTTGTTGAAGTCTAACTTTAATCCATGGTGATCCGATAAGACACAGGTGGTTAGTAATATTTTTTGTAACTGTGGAAATTTGCTTTATTACCAACTATGTGGTCAATTTTCGAGAAGTTTCCATGAGCTGCAGAGAAGAAGGTATATTCTTTCCTATTTGGGTGGAATGTTCTATAGATGTCTAAGTCCATTTGGTTCGTTACCTCTATTATTTCTCTTATTTCTCTGTTAGATTTCTGTCCGATTGACCTGTACATTGGTGAGAGAGGAGTGTTGAAGTCTCCTACATTAGTGAGTGTTGTTTGATGACTGCCTTGAGTTTTAGTAATGTTTCTTTTACATAAGTGGGTGCTTTTATATTAGGGGCATAGATATTCAGGATTGAGACTTTATCCTGATGAATTGTTCCTGTTATGAGTATTAAATGTCCCTCTCCATCTCTTCCGATTGATTTTAGTGTGAAGTCAACTTTGTTAGAAATTAGTATGGCAACAGCTGCTTGTTTCTTAGGTCCATTTGCTTGATAAACCTTTTCCAGCCCTTTATTCTGAGTAGGTGCCTTTCTTTGTGGTTGAGGTGCGTTTCTTGTAAACAGCAGAATTTTTAATCCTGTTTTCGTATCCACTCTCTTAGCCTGTGCCTTTTTATAGGTGAATTGAATCCATTGATATTAAATGATATTAATGACCAGTGGTTGTTGACTCCGGTTATTGTTATTGTTTTTGGTAGTAGAGTTTGTGTGTTTGCCTCCTTTGAGTTGTGCTGGTGAAGGGTCGCTAGATGTCTGAGTTATTGTGGGCAGTGTTGGCAATGCTGGATTCCTTGGGTTGTGATTTTCCTTCTATTACTTTCTGTAAGGCTGGATTTGTGGCTACGTATTGTTTAAATTTGTTTTTATCCTGGAAAATTTTGTTTTCTCCATTTATAGTGAATGAAAGCTTGGCTGGGTATAGTAGTCTGGGCTTGCATCCATGGAGTCTTAGTTTCTGCAGGATCTCTGGCTTTCATGGTTTCCATAGAGAAGTCAGGTATCAGTCTGATAGGTTTACCTTTATAAGTAACTTGACCTTTTTCCTTTGCAGCTCTTAATATGCTTTCTTTATTCTGTATGTTTTGTGTTTTGACTATTATATGGCGAGGAGATTTTTTTTTGATCCATTGTGTTTGGTGTTCTGTATGCTTCTTGAAACTTCATAGGAATATCTTTCTTTAGGTTGGGAAAGTTTTCTTCTATAATTTTATTAAATATATTTTCTGGACCATTGATCTGTACTTTTCCGTCTATCCCTATTTTTCTTAGGTTTGGTCTTTTTATTGTGTCCTAGATTTCCTGAATGTTTTGTGATGAGAATTTGTTGGATTTGCTGTTTTCTTTGATCAGTGCGTTTATTTTTTCTGTGGTATCTTCCTTGTCTGAGATTCTTTCTTCTATCTCTTGTATTCTGTTGGTAATACTTGTCTCTGTAGTTCCTGTTTGTTTACCCAGATTTTCTATCTCCAGCCTTCCCTTGGTTTGTGTTTTCTTCATTACCTCCATTTCATTCTTCAAGTCTTGAACTGTTTCCCTTACCTGTTTGATTGCCTTTTCTTGTTTCTCTTGTTTTTCTTGGGTATCTTTGAGAGGTTTATTCATTTCCTCTTCCTTTTTCTTTGTCCATCTCTATTTCTTTATGGCAGTTTTTCACCTCCTGTTTAAGGTCCTCTATTATTTTCATATAGTTCTGTTTAAAGTCGATTTCTTCTATTTCTTCTGGAGTAGGGTGTTCAATTCTTCTTGTTTTGGGATCCCTGGATTCTGGTCATGTCATGTTGCCTTTCAGGTTGTTGCAGGAATTCTTGCATTGGCACCTGCCCATCCCTTCCTTCAAATGGAGCCAGGAGAGGCCTGGTGTCTTGGTCTAGTCTTTGCTGTGACTGATTCTCTGGGTGGATCTCCTCAGTGTAGAAGCAGGAACTGTTCCTGTCTGTATGGAACTCCTTAGCACCATCCAGATGGAACTCCTCAGCACTGAAACAGGAACGTCTGGTAGCCCAAGGACCTGCGGACAAAAGGGCTAAGGTGGGGAACAAGGCGGGGTTGAATAGAACACAGGAGACCCTGCAGCACAAGCTGAAGGTGCCCACGCTTCCTTGCTGG
The DNA here is from genome assembly GCA_963919715.1 of Microtus obscurus. Lineage (NCBI taxonomy): Eukaryota > Metazoa > Chordata > Mammalia > Rodentia > Cricetidae > Microtus > Microtus obscurus. The sequence continues at coordinate 48,892 of CAWTZC010000279.1, read as the reverse complement.
GGACCTTCAGGCCTGCCTGGTAGGCAGGCACTCACCCCTCTGGGTGGGTAGCTTTGGTGCAGGAGCAGAAAACTGTTCCTGAGCCAAGGACCTTGCAGACTACAAGGCAGGCTTGGGGGGGTCTAATTTGTATTTCTTAACTATGCATTTTATCTTTAAATGAGCTGCACAACTATAATACCTTAAACAAGAACACACACACACATGTACACACACACACACACACACACATATATAACAATTGACCTTAAATTTTGATCATTAGTCAAAATGTATACAAATACCATGTATTATCTCTGTATCATGTCTCCTTTAAATGTAAACAAATGTTTATAAGCAACTTTTGGGAATTTGTTAGTAGTTCTCTCCATACTGCTTCCTACTTTTTGTTTGTAGGGATCTCTGCATGGGCTTCCGTCAGCCCCTGGAAGTAGCCTCTTTAATAACAAGTAGGCTAAACAGCAATCTATGATAATAGCAGAAAATAGTTATGAATCGTTTCATTGATATTTTTTCTTGGTCAACTGTATTTGGTTCTACCCCTGTTCTGAGCCATTCAAGTTCTGGTTCCTGGCCATCTAGGCAATGTCAGTTATGGACTTCCCCTCACAGTATGCGTTTCAAGTTAGACCAGTCATTTATTGGCCACTAAGAAAGCTCTAAGCCACCAGTATCCCAGCATATCTTGCAGGTAGTACAAGTGTGGATGAATGTTTTGTGGCTGGCTTGGTGTCACAGTTCTACTGGGAACCTTACTTATGTGGTTACAGAAGATGGCTAGTTCAGCCTCCTCTTGAGTACTAGGAGTCCTCAGTAGGGTTACCTTTATAGGTTCCAGAAAGTTTTCACTACACTGTTTCCACATCCCCTGTTTGAAGGCGTATGCCACGAACAATGCCACACCAGTTTGGAATTATTATTAATAGGGTAGTATTTATTTAAAGAGGAAAAACTAACAGATCACGATCCCAGACAACAGCCCTCTGTGCAACCAGGAAGGGAGTCTAGTCACCAGCGGAGCAGGAAGTCAAGAGAGCGAGTGCAGGAAGTAGAAGCTTTTTGAATGGAGAGAAACCACGCCCCAATGGGCTGGTATCTCAGCAGCTATTGATTGGAGGGGCGGAAAGACCTCCCGCAACACCTCCCCCTTTTGTTTAAGTAAGAGAATTCTAAACCTACTACGAAATTATATACAATAAGTACAAATATCCTATTCTAACTAGCTTAGGACTTGTATAATAAATAACTTGGCCAAGTCATGAGAGAAAAGTAACTATAGTTATATAGTCTTCAACCCCATCAAAGATCTGAGAAGGGAAATAATGTTACCTAGGTAAGTAGGAAGTTCAGTAAAACAACTTCCAAAACATGCAACAAATCACAGAGACAACTAGCTACCTGGGCAATCACCCAAAGTCACGTTTGCAGCATTGAAGCAACCAACTTTGGCTAAGGCCTAACATAACTGACATACCATTTTCAAAGGCAAGAAACTTTTCAAAACTATCTTACCCTGTCTTGGCAGGATATGACAGTCCTGTTTTATCCATTGATGCACGCTCTGTATCTCTGTCAGTGGTTGAGGTATGGGCATTTCTTTGCCCCAAGGCCAGTTCTGCCAAAAAGAAAGGCTCCAGGTGGAGTGTCTTTGGTGCTCAACATTCTCTCAGGAATAGAGCAGTGTTGCCAGCAGGAATTGTGTCTCACTACCACAAAACTCTGAGTTAGATTAAAGGCCATTTTCTACAGCTCTTTGAAGAGGTTGAAGATCATCTATCTATACTGAGTATAATCTCTATATATCTAAAGAACCTGATTAGTCTAATTATAAATGGCAAACTTAGATGACTATTAATCTATATAATTCTCAATATCTATCTAACTTAAAGACTAAGACAATAAACATCTGTGTAACAAATGAGGATAATGACCTCCAAATGTAAACAATGTAGAAATATACATTGCAATATGGTAAATATATATCAATACACAAACAATATATAAGTATCTTAATCAGAGTTAGAAATGTACACTGCAATATGGTAAATATATACAATATATATCGATACAATATATGTCAATACATAAAAAATATTTTAAACAGAGGTAGAAACATGCATGCATAAAATAGTCAACATAATTTAACTTTGTATCAATATACAAGAATCAATACCAATATATTTGTCTAAAAATTGTAACTCACAATTACAAATCTATTATCCCATCATCCCCCCTTTTTTTTTTTCAAATTGATCCCTGAGCTTATAAAATTCCTTCCCCAACCTCCCAACCCCAAAATGATGTCCCTAAACCCAGGGGCAAACTTTACTGGAGAGGGGACATCGCCCTCTAGAATTACTTCCAGCTGTCATGGGGGCGACGTTCTTTCTGGGGGATCCTGTGAAAGTAAAATGATGGTTAAATTTCAAGATCAATGTCTTTTAAAATTGCAAATAGTCTCTGAGTATTTTGTGGAGGTCTGGCCAGAATGTTGTACAAGATGTGCACCATTTCAGCTAACCAAGTTGGGATCTTCTTGTGCAGCTGGTACCCAAAACAGGTCTTGTAGTAGCGCTATCAGTATCATGACGTCATATCAACCAGGTAGAGTTGTTGTTGTGGGGCCCCATCTTCTTCCTGGAAACTTCAAATGTCACTTCAGAAAAGACTCATTGTTTATTGTAAAACACTTAAACATTAATCATATAGACATATATAGGCATATATATGTATATATATATATATATACATATATATTCAATGAAAGGCATGATATATATATTCAATGAAAGGTATGATAGGTATGAAGAAAAGCAAAGATTAAATAAAATATATTAATATGGATTTTAAGAAAAGAATGTTTTCTAAACTCATATTTCTTTCTGTCCCATATCATGGCTCTTGACATGAGACAGAAACTCCAGAAACTCTGGGTTTTTCTCTTACTAACAGGCTTGGATTTGGAGAGGGACTGAGCCAGAGTCCAACTTCAAAACCAGCTCTATAAATTTAGAAATATGGTTTAATATGTTTTACTTACACAACCCATTCAGTTTTCTTGATATTTCCTATTGGGCAGGTATTTTTCCATCTGTCAGTATCCAAATATCCAGGGTCCCTTGAATTTTTCAAAGGTGAGTGTTTTCCTGTGGAGATAAGAACAGAACCCCTGCCCCCATTCTATATGTTTTTCTTATCACCTGTATGAATATCATTGTGGATGAGTTGTCATTTCTCCTTTCCAAGAGGTTTCTCCTCTTCAAATCGAAACTTTATTAATTTTGATGGTATCCACAATTTTTCTTCTCCTGTGGAAACAAGAGCAAAACCCCTTCCCCAACGTAGCACATCTCCCTGGCTTCCATTGAGAGGTCAGCACATCTTTGAAATAAATCGGTTGATTTAGTTCAGCAGACTTTTCCATTATCCAATGTCTTTCTGCTGCTGTCGTTCCTTTCTCATTAGCGTTAAGAAAATTCAAGGTTAATAAAGCATTATGTAATCTATTTCTGGGGGTATTTTCGGTCCCTTTCTGTTTGTTCAGCATATCCTTTAGGGTTAGGGTTAGGGTTAGGAGGTCCTAGATAGATGTACTGCAGAAGCTAAGAGAACATGGATGCAAGCCCAGACTACTATACCCAGCCAAGCTTTCATTCACTATAAATGGAGAAAACAAAATTTTCCAGGATAAAAACAAATTTAAACAATTCGTAGCCACAAATCCAGCCTTACAGAAAGTAATAGAAGGAAAATCACAAACCAAGGAGACCAACAATGACCACAATAACTCAAACATCTAGACACCCTTCACCAGCACAACTAAAAGAAGGCAAACACACAAACTCTATGACTAAAAAAGTGACCGGAGTTAGCAACCACTGGTCATTAATATCCCCTTAATGTCAATGGACTCAACTTACCTATAAAAAGGCACAGGCTAAGAGATTGGATACGCAAACAGGATCCAACATTCTGCTGTTTACAAGAAACACACCTCAACCACAAAGACAGGCACCTACTTAGAGTAAAAAGGATGGGAAAAGGTTTATCAAGCAAATGGACCTAAGAAACAAGCAGGTGTGGCCATACTAATTTCTAACAAAGTTGACTTCAAACTTAAATCAATCAGAAGAGATGGAGAGGGATATTTTATACTCATAACAGGAACAATTGATCAGGATGAGGTCTCAATCCTGAATATCTATGCCCCCTAATACAAAAGCACCCACATATGTAAAAGAAACACTACTAAAACTCAAGGCTGCCATCAAACCGCACACACTAATAGTAGGAGATCTCAACACTCCTCTTTCACCAATGGACAGGTCAATCAGACAGAAACCTAACAGAGAAATAAGAGAATTAATGGAGGTATTGAATCAAATGGACTTAACAGACATCTATAGAACATTCCACCCAAATAGGAAAGAATATACCTTCTTCTCTGCAGCTCATGGAACCTTTTAGAAAATTGACCACATCCTTGGTAACAAAGCAAACTTCCACAGTTACAAAAAAATATCCATAACCACATGTGTCTTATCAGATCACCATGGACTAAAGTTAGAATTCAACAACAATGCTATCCCCAGAAAGCCTACAAACTCATGGAAACTGAATAGTCAACTATTGACCCACACCTGGATCAAGGAAGAAATAAAGAAAGAAATTAAAGTCTTCCTTGAATTCAATGAAAATAAAGAATCAACATACTCAAACTTATGGGACACTTTGAAAGCAGTCCTAAGGGTAAAGTTCATAGCCCTTAGTGCCCACTTAAAGAAAACAGAGAAAGCATACATTGGAGACTTAACAGCCCATCTGAAAGCTCTAGAAAAAAAAGAAGCAGACTCACCTAGGAGGAGTAGAAGACTGGAAATAGTCAAACTGAGGGCTGAAATCAACAAAATAGAAACACAGAAAACAATCCAAAGAATCAATGAAACAAAAAGCTGGTTCCTGGAAAAAATCAACAAAATCGATAAACCCCTATCCAAACTAATCAAACGGCAGAGAGAGAATTTGCAAATTAATAAGATCAGAAATGAAAAGGGGGACATAACCACAGACATAGAGGAAATTCAGAGAATCATTAGATCTTACTACAAAAGCCTGTATGCCACAAAACTGGATAATGTAAAAGAAATGGACACGTTTTTAGATAAATACCATATACCAAAGTTAAATCAGGACCAGGTGAACAATCTAAATAGACCTGTCAGTCGCGAAGAATTAGAAGCTGTTATCAAAAACCTCCCCACCAAAAAAAGCCCAGGACCAGACGGTTTCAATGCGGAATTCTACCAGAATTTCCAAGAAGACCTAATACCTATACTCCTTAAGGTATTTCACAATATAGAAACAGAAGAGTCATTGCCAAATTCCTTTTATGAAGCTACCGTCACTCTGATACCAAAACCACACAAAGACTCAACCAAAAAAGAGAATTACAGGCCAATCTCACTCATGAACATTGATGCAAAAATCCTCAACAAAATACTGGCAAACCGTATCCAAGAACACATTAGAAAAATTATCCATTATGATCAAGTAGGCTTCATCCCAGAGATACAAGGCTGGTTCAACATTCGAAAATCTATTCTCTGATTGGCTAGTGAAGTCTGAGTGACAGAACCAGGTGAGCAGAAGGGACACAGCACAGCATTCCCAGCACTGGCTGCTAATCTACAGAAAGACAAATCCCAGATTGGCTGGAGATCTAAGTCAAGTTCAACAGCAAGTCTCTTGCTAATCTAAATCAATGGGTTTGGTTTTAAAAGGAAGTATACAATCAGACAATGTTGCACAAGAAGAACATCAGGTAAAACAAAGAGCATTATAAACAAAGCTCACAGTGGTGTTGGAACTGATAACCACAGCTTTCACCCTTCTGTGAAGTCTTGGGTTCTGAGGATCTGAAACAACCCTTTTCCAAAGGCCCTGGCCCACATCTTTACCAGCTCTCCCAAGCATATTCCTGAGATTAGAAACAGAGCTCTGTTGTTGCTCTATACATCATTGCCTTAGAGAAACCTCCCAAAGCCTAGGCAGGTTGTCAAAGTCAGAGAGGCCTAGTTTCAAGTATTTTCTAGAAGTTCTGCACTTAGCACTTGACATTTAGGTGCAAGGTCCATTTGGAGTTAATTTGTGGATGTTGTAAATGGGATCTCATGTACTGTGTAGTACTCCACTACTCAGTCGCAATGTAGAAGAGTAGAATTGGTGATATAAAGGATTGACCAATCCTAGAGAGTAAGCCACACAATATAGAATTTAGCTGAGGGAGGGCTGGTTCTGAAATACACCCAAAGACATGTAGTTTGTTAATCAGGACTAGTAGAGATTTTGATCCAAAGATGTAAATGTTTATTTAACTTTTGTGTATACATGTCTGTAGTGAAAAAAGCAAATGAGATGCTCACCCATAGAAACGTCTGCCTGTGTAACTATCTAGAGTAAGCTGTAGCATCATAGTTTGAAGAGGGATTTCTGAGTTGTGCTGGACAGGATCAATTCCATGATATTTTGTTATGTATTTGCTGTTTCTTGGTATCAACTACATACATTAAAACCCCAAAGCATGATTATAGTAGTGAAATACCTGGATAAATCCAGACCCTCCCAGCAGGAAGAAAATAGCCAAAAATCTAAGCAGGAAGAGTAGAATCAGGAATCTAGGATCAGCCAGTTCAGTGACTGTGTTTCCGGAACTAGCTGAAGATAAAGTTAGATTGTAATCTTGAGAGTGATCTTGAGAGGCAGCGAAGTTGCCCCCTTGTGACCATCACTGGATTTTAAATTTTTCTATGACCATTTTGGATCACTAGGCTGTGGTTTCTTCCCTTAAAAACTCCATCTCCCATTAAAATACTAACCTCTTCACTTAAGAAGGGGAAAGATTGGGGTTCCTGTGCCTGTTGCTCAGAGTCCGGAAATGGTGGTATTTGACAACAATGTATGTCATTGTACTCTTACTGAAATTGATTAAATGATATTTGTAACTGCTTATAGATGTTGGGAAAGGTTTGACACATGCTGTAAAGTGTTTGGGTTTAATGCATATGTTAAGAATTTTTGATTTTGATCCCTTTTTCACCTCCCTAATTGATGGCAGGCAAGCACACGTAACTTTTTGTGGAGTAGGCATTTAGGAAGGAGGACATACCATGGGCCAGACTAAAAGGTGAATACTGGGTTTGGAAGGTGCCCCTTTCTTCTTGTCTGGAGATGGAGTTATTGGTGCCAAAATTATATCATATCTTTTGTTTAAGGAGCACCTCACAGATTTTTCATTAATGATAGATACAGGGGCCCAATGACGGGAGTTAGTGTGGATCCTCACCTAAATTTCAAACCATACAGAGGCCGTACAGGCCGGCTCAACATGGCATGGTTTTTTAGGTACGAGGGCACTCTCCACATAGCCTAAGACAGGGTGCCCTGTGATCTGCTTACTTTAATCCTACTAGATACCTTTTATTTGAGAAGCTCCAAGAAACTAATGCTACTCATAAGGCACCCCTCTGTTCCCAGGAGAGGTAAATTGCTTCACCAGTCGAGAGGAGGGTCTCTCCTTGTCCCAGTCCCTTCTCCTTTAGATCTGACACCATGGTTGACTCTGTCTTTGGCGCCCCTCCACCTATAACTACTTGCCTTTATATAAGAAAGGAGGAATATGTTGGGGAGCCGTTTCCCCCCTAAAGATTGTTACAGAAACCATCACCTTGGGGAGCCTGCAGGGAACCCCAAACCCATAATTATGTTAAAAATAGTCCTATTGGCAAAACCTGCCCCACACCCAATTAGCTATTCGCTAATTGCTAACGAACCTAATCTGATAGCCGAACTGCCTTAAATTCCAGCTATCCAGGGAACTAGGGTGTGGCAACTCCTGACTTCTTGGCCTACCTGACCAGATGTAGGTTACGTGACTGGGACCACGCGGCCAGATTCCATGCTCCTGTGCCCTGCTCCCCAAGCCCTCATTCAGGGGGTATATAAGTTGTTACCCTGTCCCTAATAAACGGAGGCTTTGACAAAAAAAAAAAAAACTCCATCTCCCGATCACTCAGGGTCGAACTCTTCCCCTGCGTGGCTTATGAGTCTCGGCCCCAGTGCGCTTTTTCCTGTATCATCCATTAAAGCCTCCTGTGATTGCAGCAAGGACGGTCCCTCATGAGTTACTGGGCTGGGGGATCATGTTATCCCAAGACTTGAGTGAGAGTCTCCCCAGCACTGGGGGTCTTTCAGTAGTGATGCCATGTATCATATGAATAATGTATTGTATTTTATTTAAGGTTTAGTTGAACAGTTTATACCTAGGAATTACTAATTTATTACATTATCATATACAGTTTCTATTCAGTTTTCTTTTGTTGTTACTCAGCACTATCTAAAGACAAACAATTGGTACATTCCTGTGATCACCTGTGACTGCTTACAAAGGATGACCACCACCGGCTTCGCTGATTGTTAATATTCCATCATGAAAGAAAGTATCACCTCCATCTGAATACAAAGCCTCTTTTCCAGGCAACAATATGCAATTCATCCCTAATGACATGTGACCTTCTGGTTTTAGGGATGAACTAGAGTACATAGCCTGGGAAAGACTTGGGAGGGAGGATGTACATTCTGTGTATTCACCTATGAGAAAGCCATCTTTGAAAGTGGGAATTTACCTTGCGTGCTATCAGGCTTACTTCATATGTTCACTGAGAAATGGATTGTAAGGGAGAGTATATGGACAGTGGAAGTGTAGAGAGAAGGTAAGCTCCACATATGCAGCTAGTGGAGAGCCATTGTACATACTGGATGGAGAGGTGCCTGTGTGACTGCTTTTGGGTATCTTAGTTAGAGCTTCTATTGCTGTGAAGAAACACCATGACCACAGCAACACTTATAAAGGAAAACATTTGATTGAGGCTAGCTTACAGTTTCAGAGGATTTAGTCCATTATCATCATGGCAGAAAGCATGGTGGATGTAAGCAGACATGGTGCTGGAGAAAGAGCTGAGTGTTCTCCATCCAGATCAGCAGGCAGCAGAAAGTGACTATGACATAGTTCAACAAGGCCACACCTCCTAATAGTGCCTCTCCATGGGACTTTGGGGGTCATTTTGACTCAAACCACCACAGAATCAAAACCCTTGTATGTACCTTTTCAACCATGCTCAGTAAGTAAGCTCAATAAACTCACTGGTTGGTTCCCCAGGATGGACTTTGGTGAAACTGTACTTTGTATCTTCATTGGGAATTATGGTTATGGGATAGAAATTGCTTCTGCCCCTTCCATGGGGGAGAAAATTCTCACAACAGATCATAAACATATTTGTTAATGTTCCTACTTATTATGATATTAGCAAAAAGAAACAGTACATAAAAGAACATGTTAGAAGAATATAAATATGTAAATGACCATAGTAAAAAAGGACTTAGATGTAGGAACATGATTATGACTAGATAGCTCCGGGATAAAGAAGACTGGAAAGGTTTTACAAGCTATGAAGTTCTGAGTAAGTTGTTTAGGTACATAAGGATGAGACTTAGGAGTCATATATTTATTGAAGTTTGCAAGGTCAGATTCCAACTATTTCATGAAGTGGTAAGAATGTATGCCAAAGAAAGTTTATTGAGTTGTGTCTGACTCTTGAAGTATTATAAAGTAGTTAAAAGTACAAAACTAGTATAAAACTGATCTTCTAGGTGTTTAATAATCATTCTTAGAAGCTATTCTCATGTCATTACAGGGACCAAAAGGCAGAATATTTATCTCATTTCTATACAAGATCGGTGAGTTTCATAAGAACAAAGGCTATTTATTGATCATTTATTGTCCTGTTCATGGAGTCCATGGAGAACCCAATCAATGAATTGGAATCATTATCAAGTGTACAAAATGAGCATCAATGTGGGAAAGATTTTTCAAGGCTTCAAAGGAAGCCACGGTACAAAAAGCATGGTGGACAACTGATAACAGAGAGACATGAAGATTCTGAGGTTCCTTCCAAGCACAAGTGACCTCTAAAGACTAGATGCTCAACTGGCATTGACAACACAGAAAGAAAGAATAATTTTTCACACCTTCATCGTCCTTCAGTACTCAGGAAGAAATTTTAATCAAAGGTTAAGAGGATTGCTAACAACACAAAGGTTCACACTCCACAGACATTAGATGTAAGTCTACATGAGATATTAGTTAGATAGCAAATCTCAGTAATAATTTCTTGATAAAAAGATTCTGTATGGATGTGAGACATCAGACCTTGGCTCCTAGAGCACCTGCACAAAGCAAAGAAGGACAGGCCCAGGATTGTTTTAACCTCCAAATTCAATGATGCTAAATACCTCTCTTCTCCCTATCCAGAAGCCACATGGGGAGGGCATCATGCTGACTTTTGGCTGATGAAACAGGTATAAAATGGGGTGACAGTTGTGGGCTCATCACTCTTTTTTTTAAATATTTATTTATTATGTATACAATATTCTGTCTGTATGTCTGAACCAGCCCTCATTACTGATGGTTGTGAGCCACCATGTGGTTGCTGGGAATTGAACTCAGGACCTTTGGAAGAGCAGGCAATGTTCTTAACCACTGAACCATCTATCCAGCCCCCAGGCTCATCACTCTTGAGTCCAACTGTAGAAGTTAAATGGAAACCTCTAACAGATGGAAGCTATTGTGAGTCTGTCAAGAATGTCTTATGGACTTTGGATATGTTAGTGCTTCCCAGACAACAGTACATCTTCCCAGACAACTCTGTCTACATCTGAAACTTTGTTCTTTATGAGAGGCTCTATGGAAGGGCTCCATAATACTACCACCTGATGATAAAAAAAAAAGTTCAGCTGAAACAAACCAGAACAGTCATTGCCCCAATCTCATAATGGTAGTTAGTATTACCTCTTCAGAGGACGGTGGGATAAGAACTGGAGGTAGAAATCCAACATACAATTTAGGGGAAAAAAACAACTCTCATGGCTCCATATTGGCTCCCTCATTGCTTTCAATCTACTTTCCCACTGGTGCTCCTGATTGCTAGGCTTGCCCAGATTCCCTCAAGAGCTAGAATTGCCCAGCTGAGCCTCAAGACAGTAGCAGTTCCCTTACTAGATGAGCAGAAATCAAATTACTAAGCCAGCACAGCCCTTCCCAGCTCTGCCATTACACCCTCGGGAAACACAGGGCTCGAGTCTGAAAAATTGGTATTTTAGTAGAAACTTTTCCAGTCTCTCAGAGCACTTCTTGTTCCTCTTCCAAAATATGGTGTCCCTTGGGTTTGTGTTCCAGTACCCTTTCCCTCATAGTTCAGATACTCTGAAACCAAACATAGGCTACACTCAAACAGCAACTCTTGATAAAGCAAGATTTATGATTTTTCTAATTTCTGGAAAGTCTTAGAGGCAAGAAATGAATTAGAATCACATGAAGCACATTTTAGTATCTACCTCAAATGTTTCAAAGTAGAAACCACAATGAAGTGATCTCTAACATCAGTCTTCAGTGAACATGGTAACTAATTGACTTCCTTCAAGGCTATTACAAAAATAAAGGAAACATGTTTTTTTTTTTCTTGAAGCAGAAGACAACTGTGATGTCCAACGTCTTTACAAAATCATTTTCAGGAATAGAGTTTTTCTCTCATATGAGTTTATCCCTATTAGTTGACTTCAACATGATACAAATAGGCTTTAAAAATTTAGAGCACTAGACATGGCTGGGCAATAAAGAAATATTCATTCCTAGAACCAAGGCCTAATTTTTGAAAACTTCCTGTAATTCTTTCCACAAGATCCGAGGGTCAACATTCTCAGAAGCAAACATGAAAACTTTACATATTCACAAAAACATATAATGACATCAAACAAATACAATCAAAACAACTCTTTAAACAATATCACAGGCATTGAGGCACCTTGAAAATAACTATGCTATAAGCAAAGGCTTTATCACACTAATTACATTCATAGGGCTTCTCTCCAGTATGGCTTCTTTCATGTATTTGGAGACTACTGTGACATGCAAAGGCTTTTCCACACTGATTACATTCATAGGGCTTCTCTCCAGTATGGCTTCTTTCATGTATTCGGAGACTACTGTGACGTGCAAAGGCTTTTCCACACTGATTACATTCATACGGCTTCTCTCCAGTATGGCTTCTTTCATGTATTCGGAGACTACTGTTATGTGCAAAGGCTTTTCCACACTGATTACATTCATACGGCTTCTCTCCAGTATGGCTTCTTTCATGTATTTGGAGACTACTGTTATGTGCAAAGGCTTTTCCACACTGATTACATTCATAGGGCTTCTCTCCAGTATGGCTTCTTTCATGTTTTTCGGAGACTACTGAGACATGCAAAGGCTTTTCCACACTGATTACATTCATACGGCTTCTCTCCAGTATGGCTTCTTTCATGTATTCGGAGATGACTCTGATACACAAAAGCTCTACCACACTGATTACATTCATAGGGCTTCTCTCCAGTATGGCTTCTTTCATGTACTTGTAGATGACTATGGCATGCAAAGGCTTTTCCACACTGAATACATTCATAGGGCTTCTCTCCAGTATGGCTTCTTTCATGTATTCGGAGATAACTGCGACATGCAAAGGCTTTCCTACACTGATTACATTCATAGGGCTTCTCTCCAGTATGGCTTCTTTTATGTACTTGTAGATGACTATGGCATGCAAAGGCTTTTCCACACTGATTACATTCATAGGGCTTCTCTCCAGTATGGCTTCTTTCATGTATTTGGAGACTACTGTGACATGCAAAGGCTTTTCCACACTGATTACATTTATAGGGCTTCTCTCCAGTATGGCTTCTTTCATGTATTTGGAGACTACTGTTATGTGCAAAGGCTTTTCCACACTGATTACATTCATAGGGCTTCTCTCCAGTATGGCTTCTTTCATGTATTCGGAGATAACTGCGACATGCAAAGGCTTTCCTACACTGATTACATTCATAGGGCTTCTCTCCAGTATGGCTTCTTTTATGTACTTGTAGATGACTATGGCATGCAAAGGCTTTTCCACACTGATTACATTCATAGGGCTTCTCTCCAGTACGGCTTCTTTTATGTACTTGTAGATGACTATGGCATGCAAAGGCTTTTCCACACTGATTACATTCATAGGGCTTCTCTCCAGTATGGCTTCTTTCATGTACTTGTAGATGACCATGGCATGCAAAGGCTTTTCCACACTGATTACATTCATAGGGCTTCTCTCCAGTATGGCTTCTTTCATGTATTTGGAGACTAATGTGACGTGCAAAGGCTTTTCCACACTGATTACATTCATAGGGCTTCTCTCCAGTATGGCTTCTTTCATGTACTTGCAGATGACTATGGCAGGCAAAGGCTTTTCCACACTGATTACATTCATAGGGCGTCTCTCCAGTATGGCTTCTTTCATGTTTTCGGAGATGACTCTGACACACAAAAGCTTTACCACACTGATTACATTCATAGGGCTTCTCTCCAGTATGTGCTCTTTTATGTTCTTGTAGATGACAATGGCGTAAAAAGACTTTTCCACACTGACTACATTTATAGGGTTTCTCTCCAGTATGTGTTCTTTTATGTTCTTGTCGATGACTGTGATGTGCAAAGACTTTACAACACTGATTACATTCACAGGCCTTCTCTCCAGTATGGGTTCTTTTATGTATCTGAAGAGGACTGGGATTTAAAAAGGCTTTACCACATTCATTATGTTCATAGGGTTTCAATCTAGTATGTGTTCTTTCAAGCCTGTGTAGGTGACTGTCACATGTGAAGGCTTTAACACGTTGAGTATATACAGCAGTTTTCTCTCTAGTTTGACTTTTTTCATGCCTGTAATGATAGTGGTACATGTGAAAGAATTAGCACATTCATTGTTGAATATTTTTATCTGTATGAATTAATTTTACAATTTGGTCCAATTTTAAAAAAAAATTATAACTTAAGGTTTTATCACCATGTTTACACTCTTGTTGTTCCCCTTCATTAAGGCTTGTTTTGCATCTTTGAAGACAATAGATAACAGCCTTTATTCCATGGTTCACATTTACAGAATCTTTTTTCTATATGAGACTTTTTACATATTTGAAGAGAACTGAAAATTCTCAGAGCTTCACCACCCTTGTTGCATACATAAAGTTTCCTATATTGTGAGGAATACTACATTTGGTAAGTGAACTATGATGAACAGAAGTACTTACACAGTCCTAGTACTCATGATGCTTTTATGAAATCTGAGCTTGCTGATATATTAACAATGAGGCTAGAAAACCAATTACTTATATACTTGTCCAACAAATTCAACAAGTATATTCAACATGGGAACTGCTACATAACTGCTAACTGTTCTGAGAAAAAGATACGTTATATATTTTCACATCCCTATGCTCATGTGGCTTGTATCCAGAGTAACATACGATATACTTAGTAAAAGAAAATAACAAATATAAGGTTTCCACATTGAGTTCACACAGTTTGACTTTACATTCATAGACTTGTGTTATCTGGATTAAGGCCTCTCCATAACAGCTGCCCCTTGACTGTTGACTTTAACTGCCCCCTCACTAAACTTTGCACAGTCACAAGTATACGAGTTAAACTACCTTTTCTATGGACCATTAGTATAATAGAGTTTTAGAGAGATACTTATCACCTTTTCAATATGTATATATTTTATAATATGAACAGTATGAAATGAATGGATTGATAATTCTACAATATAGCTCTCATCATATTATGATTCAAATTTTAATATAGGTTAAGACATTGTTTCCTTGTCTTCCATCTTAAAAAAAGTGGCTTGCAAATGCAGTTCACTTATCTGAAATTAAGGTATATGATTTTGTGAGAATTTAAAAATCATCAATGCACTTTAGTATTTACACTGTTGCTTTTGTTTAAAACTTATAGGATGCATTACAAATTCTTCAGAGATACAATTCTATCAGCTTACACATGAAAATTACCTTTCATGTCTTCTAGAACTTTGACAATGTTCTTCAATATTATGGTCTTCCCAACTGTATCCTAAAATATAATGCCAAAAAGTGTATGTTATATATTGAATGGTGTAAAAAAACTAGTTACAATTTGCACTGAACCTTACAACCATGCCTGATTTATTCATCTCATTCTTCTTCTTCCTCAATCATATTACAAAAGAGCACCAGTTACCAATGAACAATTGTCCCCTTATATTAAAACATGAAATATAATTCAGTCTTACCTATACTAGTAAGATTTCTGTAGGTTTCCAACATCACATCTTTGTAGAGACTCCTCTGGGTAGGATCCAGCAAAGTCCATTCTTCCCAAGTGAAGTCAATATGTACATCATCATAGGTCACTGCATTCTAAAATATTTCATACATTTGTACAACAGAAAGCATGACTTTGACAACACTGCAAATATAAACTTCTTTGACAGTATAGTCATATAACATTGGTGCTCCCCATACTTATTGTATGAAATACATAATTTAATTACCAAGTCACTTTAGAAACAAACTGAATGGAAGATTCACCTCTGTAATTTATGAACCCTTTGAAATGCCTATTAACAAACAATAAAAGATAAGTAAACAGATCAACAGTACAGAGTACACATGAGAGAAATTGTATGGATGATTAATTTCTAACTACAAAAAAATAAAAATAAGATAGTCAAGCTGGGTGTATTGAATCATGCCTTTAATCCTTGCACTCAGAAGGCAGAGGCATATATCTATCTGCCTCTGAGTTGAATGGCATAGTCCTTGCAGTCTCTTCTAGGACAGCCATATAATAAATAATAAATATATATTAAGGATCTGTTTCCATTTAAAAGTCAATCAAACAAACATAAAAGATTGAAATAATTCAGAGGATTTTGTTGTATTTCCTTAAAAGAGTTATCTATTTACTCCAGCTCTTTATTCATCTATGAGAAACCTGAAGTGTCTCAATTTAAACTGCAACATAAATAAGATTTTACTAAAAGGCACTGGATGTTTAAACAGTTATAAATGGACAAATGAAAACATCAAATATATATGTTGATTACAAATAATCAACACTGAGCAGGAAAGATGTTTCAACGGTAAAGAGTACTCCTGGTCTGACTCAAGGAATTACATGGGGGGATCAAAACTATTCATTATTACAAGTTCAGGGTTCCTAGTTCCATCTTTTAATCAATGTAAGGATCAGGCACTCACATGGTAGATATCCATGTACAAGTAAATACTCATATTAAAATAAAAATTCAAACAAAACAAAACAGGAAGGAAGAAGGTGATGCACCTGCAATCCAATGACTCAGAAAGCACAACCAGTATCAATGTCATGAATACATGCCATCCTGGGAAACATAATGATACCCTCTGTCAAATTTTAAAATTCAAGATATGGGTGAAGCTCAGGACAACAGCATATGCTTGATAGGAACAAAACCATCATACAGCAATATAAAAACAAAAAAATCAAGGCCCACTTTTAATCACAGTACTTGGGAATCAGGGTCAGGGGATCTCTGAGTTTGAAGCCAGCCTGGTATACAGAGCAACTTTCAGGACATCTAGGGCTACACAGACAAATCTTGTATTCAGAAATAAACAAACAAAAATGAAAACTGTAGGCGACCAAACTGTCTTAGCATCAAATAGCAGTTAATTTTGCTGAATCTTATGTGATCTAGTGATAGAGTTTATAATTGTAGGGAAGTCATGACAGCAAAAGAAGAAAGCTGACCGATTAGTTTCAACCACAACATAGCAGGCACAAAGAACAGGGAATAGGTTGAGGCTATAGAAACTCATATCACATGTCCAATGAGGAATTTCATTCAGAAAGGCTCCTCCTCCTACTGGATTCACAAGCAATCAAATGAAAGTTGCCAAGAAGAGGGACATGTTCAAATACATCTTCCCATATGGGAGGTTTTCATTCAATCAATTACATCCTGACCTGGGTCACTATAGGCTCATGGTAACCAATGAAGAAAAATGTGTTTAGGGTTACGGTTAAGAATCACTTTGCTTACTCCTTCCATAAGTTGAATGCTTATGTGAATGGAGTCTTACCCTTAGAGCACCTTGCTAGGCTTCCATTCTATAGCAAGGGCCTTTTCTATAATGGTGATAAAATCCTTGAAAATCCCTGCCTTTTCCAGTAATTGACTGCCATAAGAAACTGCCTTTTCATTTTCATTCATTTCTGCCCCCACTTGGTGTTTTTTTTTCACTGTAGTCTTGAATGAATCATCAGTAATAACCATCTACCACATTCAATATTCCATTTAAGGAATTAGCTCATATTTTTAAATTCTGCTTTACTAAATTTCCAGGTCAGAGGCAGAAAAAGAAATATTTTTGATCCAAAATATCACAAAAATAACCTCTAGAATAATCAATTTCAACTGAAATTCTCTGATTTCAATCTCCACTTTCTGTCATTTCTCTTAACATTTCCATCTTTCTGATCCTACAAGAACAGCTAATTAATTCTCTGTACTACTTTGTATTATTTTTTTTTGCCACCTAAAGTTTTGATATCTTCTATACTCTTCCAAGAGACATCATTCCCAGGTTCTCTCTATCAACAATATTACTTTTGGTTTTCCATTTTTTGTTCTAACCTGCATTCATGTTGCTCCAATTAAATCTTTTAATGAAAAGCAGCTCAGACAATGAGTGGGGGTAATTTGGCTTCATCATTTTGGGAGCTTAGGATAGAAAAGCAAGCTAATAGTTGAAGGCAAAAATACACGGACAAGGAGTGTTTCATGGCTTACTCTCTTGCCTAGTCAGATTGGAGCCTTTTGTATCCCAAGCCCAATTTCAAAGAGATATTGCCACCCACAGTGGAGGAGCCATCACACATCAATCATCAATCAACACAATCTCTCCCAGATATAGCAGTTTATGGCTTTTATGAACAAAGCCACTATGAACACAGTTGAGCAAATGTCCTTGTGGTAGTGGTATACATTGGTCTTGAGGTAGATTGACTCCCAATTTCCTGAGTACTGCATAATAATTTCTACATTGGCTGTACAAGTTTGGACTTGCAACAGCAATGAATCCCCCTTGCTATATATCCTTGCCAGCCTTAGCTGTCACTTGTGTTATGGATCTTAACAGTTCTAAGCCTTGTAAGATGAAATCTCAAAGTAGTTTTGATATTCATTTCCCTAATGGCTAAGGATGTTGACCATGTCTTCAGGTGTTTCTCAGTCACTTTAGATTCCTTTACTAAGATTTCTGTTTAGAGGTGTTCCCCATTATAATTGGATTATTTGGTTTGTTGTTATCTAGTTTCTTCAGTTCTTTAATATCCTAGGTGAGGGCCCTGGATCATTGGACTACCAGGAGGCCCTGTTTAGGTGCTGAGGAGTTACATCTGGATGGGTGAGTGTGTGCTATCCAGGGACAGATTGTCCCTGAAAAGAGCAAAGCCCCCCTCCCCCCAGCTCCTTCTGCAGGGCTGTCTTACTTTGGCACGACCCATACCCCCAGCACCCCACCCCCAACTCTGCCCTGCTGTATGTAAGACACCAGGCCACTCCTGACTCCATTTGCAGGAAGAAATGGGAAGGCGCCAATGCAAGAATTCCTCCAACAACCTGAAAGGCAACATGACATCACCAGAATCCAGGGATCCTGAAATAAGAAGAATTGTACACCCTACCCCAGAAGAATTAGATGAAATCGATTCAAAAGTGAATTACATGAAAATAATAGAAGACCTTAAACAGGAGGTGTAAAACTGCAGTAAACAATTAGAGATTACAAACAAAAAGGTAGAGGAAATGAATAAATCGCTCAAAGATACCCAAGAAACCAAGAGAAACAAGAAAAAGCAATCAAACAGGTAAGGGAAGTGGTTCAAGACTTGAAGAATGCAATGGAAGTAATGAAGAAAACACAAACCGAGGAAAGGATGGAGATGGAAAATCTGGGTAAACGAACAGGAACTACAGAGACAAGTACTACCAACAGATTACAAGAGATAGAAGAAAGAATGTCAGACACTGAAGATACCATAGAGAAAAGAAACACACTGATCAAAGAAAACAGCAAAACCAACAAATTCTCATCACAAAACATTCAGGAAATATGGGACACAATAAAAAGACTAAACCTAAGGATAATTGGGATTGAAGAAGGAGAAGTACAGCTCAATGGTCCAGAAAATATATTTAATAAAATTATAGAAGAAAACTTTCCCAACCTAAAGAAAGATATTTCTTTGAAGGTTCAAGAAGCATACAGAACACCGAATAGACTGAACCAAAAAAAAAAAACCCATCTCCTCGTCATATAATAATCAAAACACAAAACATACAGAATAAAGAAAGAATATTAAGAGCTGCAAAGGAAAAAGGTCAAGTTACGTATAAAGGTAAACCTATCAGACTCACACCTGACTACACTATGGAAACCATGAAAGCCAGAAGGTCCTGGATAGACGTACTGCAGAAGCTACAAGAACATGGATGCAAGCCCAGACTACTATACCCAGCCAAGCTTTCGTTCACCATAAATGGAGAAAACAAAATTTTCCAGGATAAAAACAAATTTAAACAATATGTAGCCACAAATCCAGCCTTACAGAAAGTAATAGAAAGAAAATCACAAACCAAGGAGTCCAACAATGTCCACAATAACTCAAACATCTAGAGACCCTTCACCAGCACAACTCAAAGAAGGCAAACACACAAACTCTATGACTAAAAAAGTGACCGGAGTTAACAACCACTGGTCATTAATATCACTTAATGTCAATGGACTCAACTCACCTATAAAAAGGCACAGGCTAAGAGAGTGGATACGCAAACAGGATCCAACATTCTGCTGTTTACAAGAAACACACGTCAACCACAAAGAAAGGCATCTACTTAGGAGTAAAGGGATGGGAAAAGATTTATCAAGCAAATGGACCTAAGAAACGAACAGGTGTGGCCATACTGATTTCTAACAAAGCTGACTTCAAACTTAAATCAATCAGAAGAGATGCAGAGGGACATTTTATACTCATAAGAGGAACAATTCATCAGGATGAAGTCTCAATCCTGAATATCTATGCCCCTAATATAAAAGCACCCACTTATGTAAAAGAAACATTACTAAAACTCCAGGGTGCCTTCAAACCGCACACATTAATAGTAGGAGATTTCCTCTCTCACCAATGGACAGGTCAATCAGACAGAAAGCAAACAGAGAAATAAGAGAATTAATCGAGGTAATGAATCAAATGGACTTAGACATCTATAGAACACTCCACCCAAATAGGAAAGAATATACCTTCTTCTATGCAGCTCATGGAACCTTCTCGAAAATTGACCACATCCTCGGTAACAAAGCAAACTTCCACAGTTACAAAAAATATTCGTAAAATCCTGTATCTTATCAGATCTCCATGGATTAAAGTTAGAATTCAACAACAATCCTACCCCCAGGAAGCCTACAAACTCATGGAAACTGAACAGTAAACTACTGAACCACACCTGGATCAAAGAAGAAATAAAGAAAGAAATTAAATCTTCCTTGAATTCAATGAAAATAAAGAAACAACCTACTCAAACTTATGGGACACTATGAAAGCAGAAAGTTCATAGCACTAAGTACCCACTTAAAGAAAACGGAGAAAGCATACATTGGAGACTTAACAGCCCACATGAAAGTTCTAGAAAATAAAAGAATCAGACTCACCTAGGAGGAGTAGAAGACTGGAAATAATTAAACTGAGGGCTGAAATCAACAAAATAGAAACACAGAAAAAATACAAAGAATCAATGAAACATAAAGCTGGTTCCTGGAGAAAATCAACAAGATTGATAAGCTCCTATCCAAACATATAAAATGGCAGAGAGAGAATACGCAAATTAACAAGATCAGAAATGAAAAGGGGCACATAACCACAGACACAGAGGAAATTCAGAGAATCATTAGATCTTACTACAAAAGCGTGTATGCTACAAAATTGGAAAATGTAAAAGAAATGGACATTTTTTTTGATAAGTACCATATATCAAAGTTAAACCAGGACCAGGTGAACAATCTAAATAGACCTGTTAGTCGTGAAGAATTAGAAGCTGTTAACAAAAACCTCCCTTCCAAAAAAAAAGTGCAGGTCCAGACAGTATCAATGCAGAATTCTACCAGAACTTCCAAGAAGACCTAATACCTATACTCCTTAATGTATTTCACAATATAGAAACAGAAGAGTCATTGCCAAATTCCTTTTATGAAGCTACAGTTACCCTGATACAAAAAACACACAAAGACTCAACGAAGAAAGAATTACAGGCCAATCTCACTCATGAACATCAACACGAAAATCTTCAATAAAATACTGGCAAACCGAATCCAAGAACACAATAGAAAAATTATCCATTATTATCAAGTAGGCTTCATCCCAGAGATGCAGGGCTGCTTCAGCATATGAAAATCTATCAATGTAATCCATCATAAAATTAAACTGAAAGAAAAAACCATATGATCATTTCATTAGATGCTGAAAAAGCATTTGACAAAATTTAACAACCCTTTATGATAAAAGTCTTGGAGAGATTAGGGATACAAGGGTCATACCTAAATATAATAAAAGCTATTTACAGCAAGCCGACAGCTAACATCAAATTAAACGGAGAGAAACTCAAACCATCCCACTAAAATCAGGAACACGGCAAGGCTGTCCACTCTCTCCATGCCTCTTCAATATAGTGTTTGAAGTTCTAGCAATAGCAATAAGACAACATAAGGGGATCAAGGGGATTCAAATTGGAAAGGAAGAAGTTAAACTTTTGTTATTTGCAGATGATATGATAGTGTACATAAGCGACCCCAAAAACTCCAACAAAGAACTCCTACAGCTGATAAACACCTTTAGTAATGTGGCAGGATACAAGATCAACTCCAAAAAATCAGTCGCCCTCCTATACACAAAGGATATGGAAGCAGAGAGGGAAATCAGAGAAGCATCAACTTTCACGATAGCCAAAAATAGCATAAAATACTTTGGGGTAACTCTATCCAAGGAAGTGAAAGATCTATTAGACAAGAACTTTAAGGCATTGAAGAAAGAAATTGAAGAGGATACCAGATAATGGTAGGTTCTCCCTTGCTCTTGGATTGGGAGGATCAACATAGTAAAAAAGGCAATCCTTCCAAAGGCAATTTATAGAATCAATGCAATCCCCATCAAGGTCCATCAAAATTCTTCAAAGATCTTGAGAGGACAATAATCAACTTTATATGGAAAAACAAAAAACCCAGGATAGCCAAAACAATCTCATACAATTAAGGAACTTCTGGAGGCATTACCATCCCTGACTTCAAACTCTATTACAGAGCTATGGTATTGAAAACAGCTTGGAATGGGCATAAAAACAGAGAAGTCAACCAATGGAATCGAATAGAAGACCCGGATTTTAACCCTCAATCCTATGAACACCTCATTTTCGATAAAGGAGCTAAAAGTACACAATGGAAGAAAGAAAGCATCTTCAACAAATGGTGCTGGCATAACTGGATGTCAACCTGTAGAAGAATGAAAATAGATCCATATCTATCACCATGCACAAAACTCAAGTCAAAATGGATTAAAGACCTCAATATCAATCTGAACACACTGAACCTGATAGAAGAGAAAGTAGGAAGCACTCTACAACATATGGGCACAGGCGATCGCTTCTACGTATAACCCCAGCAGAACAGAGTCTAAGGACAATATTGAATGAATGGGACCTCCTGAAACTGAGAAGCTTCTGTAAAGCAAAGGACACTGTCACTAAGACAAAATGGCAACCTACTGACAGGGAGAAGATCTTCACCAACCCTGCAACAGACAAAGGTCTCATCTCCAAAATATATAAAGAAGTCACGAAACTAGACTTTAAAATGGGGCACTGAACTGAACAGAGAATATTCAACAGGAGAAATTCAAATGGCCAAAAGGCACTTAAGGTCATGCTCAGCTTCCTTAGCAATCAGGGAAATGCAAATCAAAACAAATCTGAGATAACATCTTATACCTGTCAGAATGGGTAAAATCAAAAACACCAATGATAGCCTTTGCTAGAGAGGTTCTGGAGTAAGGGGTACACTGATCCATTGCTGGTGGGAATGCAAACTTGTGCAACCACTTTGGAAAGCAGTGTGGTGATTTCTCCGGAAATTCAGGTTCAACCTACCCCAGGACCCAGCAATACCATTTTTGGGAATATACCTAAGAGATGCCCTACCATATTACAAGAGCATTTGTTCAACTATGTTCATAGCAGCATTATTTGTAATAGCCAGAACTTGGAAACAACCTAGATGCCCTTCAATGGAAGAATGGATGAAGAAAATGTGGGATATATACATATTAGAGTACTACTCCGTGGTATAAAAACAATGACATCTTGAATTTTGCATGCAAATGGATGGAAATAGAAAACACTATCCTGAGTGAGGTAACCCAGACCCAAAACAATGAACATGGGATGTACTCACTCATAATTGGTTTCTAACCATAAATAAAGAACATTGAGCCTATAATTTGTGATCCTGGAGAAGCTAAATAAGAAGGTGAACCCAAAGAAAAACATATAGTCATGCTCCTGGGTATCGGAAGTAGACGAGATTGCCGGGCAAAAATTGGGAACTTGGGGGTGGAGTGGGATGGGGATAAGGGGAAATTGGGAGAGAAAAGTCAGAAGGCGAGGAAGGGGGGGAGCTTGTGGGAATGGGATGGTTGTGATAAAGGAAGGTTGGATATGGGACCATTGTAGTATATGTCCTAATTAAGGGAGCCATCTTACGGTTGACAAGAGACTTGACTCTAGAGGGGCTCCCAGATGTACAGGGAGATGTCCTCAGTTAGTTCCTTGGGCAACTGAGGAGAGGGGAACCTGAAATGGCCCTATCTATAGCCATACTGATGAATACCTTGCATATAACCATAGAACCTTCATCTGGCAATGGATGGAGATAGAGACAGAGACCCACAATGGAGGCGGACTGAACTCCCAAAGTCCAAATGAAGAACAGAGGGAGGGAGAACATGAGCAAGGAGTCAGGACCGCAAAGGGTGCACCCATCCACTGTGAAAGTGGGCTGATCTATTGGGAGCTCACCAAGGCCAGCTGGACTGGGACTGAATAAGCATGGGATAAAACCAGACTCTCTGAACATGACAGACAATGAGGGCTGATGAGAAACCAAGGACAATGGCACTGGGTTTTGATCCTACTGCATGAACTGGCCTTGTGGGAGCCTAGACTGTTTGGATGCTCACCTTCCTAGACCTGGATGGAGGGGGGATGACCTTGGACCTCCCACAGGGCAGGGAACCCTGACTGCTCTTTGGACTGGAGAGGGAGGGGAGATGAGGGGGAGGAGGGGGGAAGGAAATGGTAGGTGGGGGGAGACAGAAATTTTTTTCATTAAAATAAATAAATACATAAAAAGAAATACAAATTAATAGATAGTCTTTTATAAGAGTTAAACTTTTGTTCATGTTAGGCTTTCTAGAAGTACAAAGATATATTTCAGATGGATAGGTATTCTTTAAATCTTTCAAAGACATACAGAATATGGCATTTAAAATGTTTTAAAAACTTAGGACTTTTCATGACAGTGAGCCACGTCTGCCTCTGGCAGCACCTATTATTTTAGAGAGGTTGATGGGCATTAAAGAAACTCATTATGGAATTTGCCTTCAATGTGACTAGCCATTTGGGCAAGAAGCTGCTGCTGGAATTGCTTCATGGTATGTTTTATAAACTAGACATTCAGGACCCACAGAAAAATGAGTGCTAAAGTTGCCTAAAGAAGGTGAGAAAGTCATTCAAAGTTCCTGCTCCATGCAAGAGTCTGCCAGACATTCTGCAGGACCCACAAAAAAAGGTGACTAACAAACTGGCAATATAGGCAGAACTGTCTTTGAAATTTCCCGCTTCATGGAAAAGTCTGCCAGACACTATGGGCCTATAGGCTGGAGATGGATGCCCCAATGTTACAGAAGAACTTTGGGTGACTGTCCAGGCAGCAAGATGTCTTTGTCAATTATAGAGTTTTGGAAGTTGCTTACAATGTACTTCCTGTTTACTTAGGTAGTAGTATATCCTTCTCGAGTCTGGGATGGATTTGAAGAAAGAGACAGTTTTATAATTATAAAAAAATAGATTAGACATAAAACCTTAGAATCGAAAAAGATGGAATAGATGATATGGTATTTTCCTTAACTTGCCAAGTATACAGGGACTAAATATTGTAAGTCTAATTCTTGCTGGATAATGGTTTCATTATATGTAATCTTGCTATGTCAAAATTGAAACCTTCCTTTTTATGTAGACAGAAAATAGGAGGTGATGTGGGATTCCCCCTGTATGCTATGAAGATGTTTTATTACCATTAGTTAATAAAGAAGCTACTTTGGGCTTATGGCTTCACAGAATAAAACAAGTAGAGATAAAGGAGAAAAGAAGGCAGAGTCAGGGAGATGCCATGTAGCTGCTGAAGGAAACAGATGCTGGATGGAACCTTACTGGTAGGCCACAGTCATGTGATGACACAAAGATTAATAAAAATAGGTTAATTTTAGATGTAAGAGTTACTTTAAAAAAAGCCTAAGCTATTGGCTAAGCAGGCTTATAATTAAAATAATTTTTTATAGTTATTGCAGGTCTGGGCATCTGTGAAATGAACAAGCAGCCTCTGTATACACCAAGATACATTTGCAAGCTATACAGTGTACACAAGATTAATGTTTAAATTGAATTGTCCTGTTAAACTTTCATGATTCCTTGACTACTAAGGGATCATACAAAGAAGCACACATCAGCCTGAATGTTTCACTGTCTGAGGGAATGCAACAGTCTACCAGGAATTGGGAAGGATATTGTGACCCAGGAACCATGGGCTTTAACCTGAAAATCCTATGACACAGGTCTCTCAAGGAAGTTAGGTCAGGCCAACTCCATGGTTCCCTGTAGAGCTTACAGCCCACAAAAATTTTATGACTTTGATCTCCACTCTCTGCCATTACTCTCAACATTTCCATCTTCTAGGTCCCAAAAAAACAGCTGATTAGACTTCTTGTCCAGTTTTCTGATATCTTCAGCATTCTTATAACAGTCAACATTCCCAGGTCCTTTGCAGCACTTGAGTCCCATTTCTGTTCCAAATTTCTGTTCTGTTGCTGCTATTAAATTATCTAATCAAAAGCAACTCAGGTAATGAGGAAGTTTATTAGGTTGTTAACACTATTTCACAATTCTTACTTATGGGAGCTTAAAACAGATACTCAAGCTAAAAATAACAGCTAAAGGCAAAACATGTGGAACCATTATTTTCTAGCTTTCTCTCTTGTTTTGTCACTGCCTTGTGCTTAGCTAGCTCTCCTATCTATCCCTGAGCTGCTTGCTCAGAGATATTGCCAACACAATGGAAAAACCTTCCCATAGCAATCAAAACCAACACAATCTCTCTCAGACAACTTAATCAGACATTCTGATCTAGGAATACCCTCAACTGGTGTTTTCTCAGGTTACTCTAAGCTATCGCATGCTGATAGCTGAGGCTAATTAAGAGAAAAAGACAATAACATACAAAAATATTTTAAAGGTCTAAAGGCAATGTACTAATAACCTCAGTCACTTGACCAGCAAAAACACAAACATGAAGATAGATATGCCAGAGAATGGAAAATGGCAAATAAACAAGATAAAGAAGAAAAAAACTAAAACTGTCTCTCCACAGAAACTTCCCAAACCAATAAAAACTCAAGGAACTAATAATATGAGAATTTTTTTGAATACAAAGTTAGTGAGACCATTATTTTCCAGAAAATGAACAATATTCTTAAATAACAATTAATAAAATCAATAACATAGATGACAAAGACATATTATGCTCCTTTAAATAAAAACTACAAGATTTTAAACAAAATCGAACTCTAAGAAATTACTGACCAGCACTCATCCTATAGACTTCAGTTCTCTCTCCTTTAACAATAACAGAAAATGGCTTGGGTGAGGAGGGATGTTCCACCAAAATTAGAGATTCACTTGAAACCTTCTCATGTCTTAACTTCGTAGAAAATAGTTTTGACTACTAAAAGGATCTCATTATCTTATAGTAAAGAATAGGATGTCTCCTAGGGTCACTTAGACACCATTTGTTTCCCATGATTGATAATTGCCTGTAAGTCTGCATCAGAGTGAGGAAATGAAAACATTTTCAAACAAAATGCAAGACAGCAGGTTTTTTTTTTTAAAAGAATCAGTGTACACCTAAAGCAACTTGTTTTACTCTAATTGCTTTATAAGTCAAAAGTACTTTTGAAAACAAGTTTATGGTTATTTTTTGTATATATTTGTACATGAGTTAGAATATCTTCCATATGTATGCAGTTGACATACAAAAAGAAGGGTTCAGATGGCTTTGGATCTGAAATCGTAGAGTTATGAGCCTAACAACTTGAGTTAGGTATCTGAACATAGGTCATCACATCCAAAATGAATATGTGATGAGCCATCTGCCAACATCCATAATGCCTTTTATCAAATAAACCAAAAGTCTCTCAGATTAACAATAACAGCAACAAAACCAAAATAAATAAAGAAGTAAATAAATGACACTTGGAAACATGATGAAGCGGTGTGTATGGTAAATTTGTATCATAAATGAATACATTACAATGATAATGCCCAACAATTCATAACAAGAAAACTGATTACAAAGCTATATTCGTAGTGGAAACACCCAGAGTAATCAGTGGGATTATGAAAAATAGTACACAGATTGACATAATATGACTTCTTGCTGGGTTGTGGTGATGCACACTTTAATATCAGCACTCAGGAAGCAAAGAAACATGGATCTCTGTGAGTTCAAAGTCAGACGGTCTACAGAGCAAGTTCCAGGACAGGCTCCAAAGCTACAACAATCTCCCGTCTTGGGAGAAAAAATTACCACAAAGCTACAACAATCAAGAATGTGTACAATATTTGAGAAAGAATAAAGAGCATAGAGAGAAAAAGACAAGAACATAGGCAGGAAAATATCATTAGCTATTAATCAAAATATCAAAGGAAACTTAGTCAGAAAACATGTGACCTTGAACAATGTTAGCCAGCAACCTATGTGTAGAGAAATTAAATAAATAAAGACTTCACAACATTCACAAAATTACCTCAAAGTGACCATTAAACTGTTGTTTCTGACCCTACAGCTACTGGTATTTCTTCCAAACAGAGAGGCCCCATGCTCTAGAACCCTCACTGTAAAAAGAAATGACCTCCTGCTCTGCAGCCCCTTGGGTCTTGTTGTGTTTTCAGGTAAACCCAGCCCCATTGATGCCCAATACCAAAGCAATATAGAAAAATTTCTGCTTCCTGTCACATGGATTATAGCACAAGATATAGGTTCTGCCCTATCTACCTGCCCAACACCATAACCACCTAAGAAACCTCTGCAGCTCAGAAACTCTTTTTGTCACCTGGAACTAAATATCACTGAATGACATCATTGTGGCTAGTGGTAGCAGACAAGTTAGAAGTATTCTAATCATGTATTGATAAAAGACAATCAACATCACCATAGTTCTACCAGCTTTTAAATTATTTAAAACATTTATAAGACAAACTTGAAAGTAGAATGTAATATTCAGAACTTCTAGAAATAAGACAATCAGTATTCAAATCTGTACTCCCACTGCACACCAAAAGCATGACTCTGTGTGGACACTGGACAGTGATATTACAAGTATAATATTCTACCATGCCAGGGCTGCAGAGTGTCACTCTTCCCAGGAAATCCATATACAGGGAGGCACAGATGACAAAGACCACTGCCCAGGTCATCACATAGGGCAACAAAACCACAGCCTGGCTCATGGTCCATCCAAATCCCAGCAGAAATGACAGTTCAACGGACCTTCTCTGAACACCCTACATTCACCATGGCATAGCTTGTGGTATTCCTAGGGCTGGAGAAATGTCTCAGTGGTTAAGAGCACTGACTGCTTTTCCAGAGGTCCTGAGTTCAATTCCCAGCAACCACATGGTGGCTCACAAACATCTGTAATGAGATCTGGTGCCCTCTTTTGACATCTGGGCATACATGGAGGCAGAATTTTGTATGCACGATAAAAATAAGTAAATCATTAAAAAACAAAATAGTATAGTTTAAAAAAAACTCACTACAATAAAAGTAGAAAAGAATCCTGAAAAGAATCTGCAAGCTACCTGCCATTATTGTTCCTGATTGCTAAGACTTTCCAGAACCCCTCCTTGGCTAGGGCCACCCAACTTGGCCTTAGAATAATGTCAGCTCGACTACTGGGTGATCAAAGATCAAGTGAGTCAGATAGCACAGTACTTCCTGTTCTGTCCTTCCAGCCCAGTGGACAGGGCCCTAGATAGAAAGTTAGTATTTTAGTAGATAATCCTCCACTTTCAAAGAGCATATCCTGTTCCTCATCCAAAGCCCAGGGTCCTCTGTGTGCACATCCTATTACACACTCAACGTGCATTGGAGTCAACCCATCGCCTCATACCTGAGAAATTTTGCAGCCAAACACAGGTCACATTTACCACTGCTTTAAAGAAAAGTGGGCCATGAATTAGAAGACACTGAGGGATTGTGGTAGGGCTTGGGAACAGAAAAGAGAATGTGGATACAATACTGGAAAGAACCTGTAAACTACCTCCTGCTGGTGCTCCTAATTGCCAACCAGAGTCCCTCATTAGCTAGGCCCACCCAGCTGGGCTTCAAGACATTGGCAGTTACCCTACTGGTTGGGCAGAAATCAAATGTCTTAGAAAGCAAAAAATCCTCCAGGTCTGTCCATCCACACTATGGTCAGACAAGATCCTAATCTGGAAATTTTGTGGTTTAGTAAAATCTTCCATTTTCCCAGAGCACTTCCTGTTCCTCCTCCAAGGCACATGGTCCTATGTGTACACTTTCCATTACACACTCAAGGTTCAGAGTAGCCAACCCCTTACTTCATAGCTGGGAGGGCTTGCAAACAAACACAGGTCAAAAACAGTAATTGTTGCTAAACAAAAACAAGCCATGAGAATTAGAACACAACAAAGGGTCTATGGGAGGGCTTAGAGGCAAGAAAGAGATAGTGGAAATAATGTTTTATAATCCTGAAAAAAATTTGTTAAAAAGTCTAAACAGATTTTATGGTCATGTGCTCCAGAGACCAGGGATTTGTATTAGAGCACACCAAGTACTACTCACATCATTTCTCTCAGAGTATACATCTTAAACCTGAAAAATAAATTATGGTAGACAGGGCCACACCATTTTATGCAGCTCTTCTATTTTACTTGAACTACTGTAACTAGAGTAATTTGGTTTAATGATAAGTTAAGCTCTTTATATAAATTCCTGTATGCGTGGTCTGTGGACCCACGGAATGGCAAGTCAGCACATTTATAGAACATTTAAAATTGATTACCTCACTACTTCACTGCTAATGTCAACTATTGTCATAGCAGGAAAGCTTTTTACACTCCTTCTTTCCCATCCCCTTTTCTGTCTGTGTGTATGTCTGCAAGCCAGAAGAGGGCACCAGACCTCATTACAGATGGTTGTGAGCCACCATGTGGTTGCCGGGAATTGAACTCAGGACCTTTGGAAGAGCAGGCAATGCTCTTTAACACTGAGCAATCTCTCCAGCCCCCCATCCCTTTTTCTGATGTGACTACGCTGGCTTTAAAATTGGTCAGTGAACTCAGTTATTACACAGGTCTCACTTTACTTGTGAATTCACAATAAAATCTAGATAAGTTGGAGGATACTCATTCACTGATCTATTTCTCCTTCACATACAACCAGTCAAGATCCAGCATGGTAGGAGTTGCTGGACTATTTTTGCAGCACTATGTAGCAGTGGCAGGATTAGGTGTTCACAGCAATTCTCAGTTACATAGCATGATGCAATCCTGAGCTATAGGAGACATTAATCTAAACCAGTTTTCTCAACCTTCCTAGTGCTGTGACTCTTTAATACAGTTACTCATGATGCAGTGATCTCCCCCACATATAAAATGATTTTCACTACTACTTCATAACTATATTTTTGCTGTTATGAATTATAATATAAATATCTATACTTTTTGATGGTCTTAGGCCTGTCCTGTGATAGGTTCATTTGATCCACCAAAATGAGTCATGACCCACTAGGTTGAGAATCACTGCTCTAATCTGATATAAATAAAAAGAAGAGTAAATAAACAGCTCTTAAAAATAAAATGAAATTCAAAACCTGGGAAACATTAGAAAATACAAACAAAGATTATAGCAGCTATGCTTTTGAAGATGATATCTAAAATATGACAACCTTTAATTGACTTCTTAAAATAATAAAAAAAATAATTGAACACTTAGTTATACTGACTTTGAAACTGAGTAGACACTTCCCTGGTAGGGAGAATGCCATGAGTAAGAGAAAGCATGATTTTGTCCCATGTAAAAGGTTAGCTTCTGAGTGCTGTAAGCGGACACATGGAGTTACATCCAATGGCCTGTGTCTCAAGCATCTGAGCTGACTTAACTGTGTCAACCAGGATTGAACATATCTACGTGGGAGAGTTCACTAATCGGAAACTAAATATATAGTAGTTCAGGCTATCCGCCCAAAATTGTACACCCACTGGTGTCTGTCTTCATTCACATGAAAGGAATTAATTTATGATGGGAAATCACACAGAAAATCACACACACTGAGTCAATCAGGTCCTGCTTTGTAATGGATAACCCTAATGCTCACTCCCTTAAACTTCATTCTGTGATCTAGTTATTGTCCAGTTTTTTTTCCCCGTTCCAGGGTACACAGTATACTGTTCCTACTCTTCCGGTCTGAAGGGAGAAGCCATGTTCCTCAAAAATCTTTTTATTGTTATTGCAATGGACGCCACAAGATAGGACTCAAATTGATAATTTTAGAACTCTGTGGTGCAGCATACTTGTAATGCAAAATTTTATGGTGGTTAGTTAAGAGGGTAGCAAGGGTAATGCCCTATGGGGCTACAGACAGAATTCAAGTCCACCTCAATCTGTATAGGGGACATTGTCTGTACACTGCTTTTCTAAAAGCTGAAAAATGCAGCTGTTCTAGAATTAATATACTTTCATGGCACACAGGCTGTGACCCTGTAATGGCCCCTTGGGCAGCATGTTAGAGGTCTTTGATGGGGAAGTGGGTCTTTTGGCTGATTGTAAATCATGGTTGTTTCATTTGTCATAGGAATATACCTTAATGGCTTATTAATCATGGTGACCAAACGTTTGCATCTCATGATATTAATCCCTAACAGGCATGGTTAGCATATTACTTATCTTTGGGGAATTTGGGATCCAGCCCTCCCTTCCTTCCTTAAATTCTACTTTGTGTGACTTAATGTCTCCTAAGAACTGGCAAATCCTTAAACCATTAATTCTATTATCAATTATGCCGTCCTACTTCACAGTTTAGCAGTGGAGTGCTACTCTACACAGGAGAAACCATTTATGAGCTCCACAAATATAACTACAGATGGATCCTAAACCTAAATGCTAAAAGTGCAGAACTTCTGAAGATACTGGAAAGACCAGTAGGCTCGAGTTTGGAAATATGGTGATATCTCTCCACATGCAGCAACAAAAGCACTACAGGCACCACCATTTGCAGCTCCCAAAGCTCTGCTCTGTGCAGACACAACCCAGGCAGTGAAGTTATTCAGAGGCTGCCAGGGGGAGTTGCAAGGATCACTTAGACAAGAATACACTAAACTCTGTTTGTCCACTGGCCCCCACCCAGCCAGGGGAAGATGCACCACATTGGTCACAAGCCTCAGCAGGCCACTCCACCTAGACTGGGGACAGCAGCCCCTCACCCGCCAAGCCCAGCCACTACTCGGCACGTGGGAAGAGCAGCCAGGTGCTCCAAGGCTGGCATATCCTCCCAACCTGGGAACTTTGGCCCCTTACTCTCCTTGGCCCACCTCTACCCCCATTCTGGAGAGCAACCACTCACTCACCATAGTGCAGCTGCCTAGCTGACAAACTTTATCCCCACAAACGATCACAAGGCACAGTGCATGAGAGAGACTGTGATTTCTTCAGGAAGCACTAAACCGGAAGCCTGGCTCCCGGAAGAAGCCTCCCATTTGACTGGTGGAGGCTCTGATTGGCTAGTGAAGTCTGAGTGACAGAACCAGGTGAGCAGAAGGGACACAGCACAGCATTCCCAGCACTGGCTGCTAATCTACAGAAAGACAAATCCCAGATTGGCTGGAGATCTAAGTCAAGTTCAACAGCAAGTCTCTTGCTAATCTAAATCAATGGGTTTGGTTTTAAAAGGAAGTATACAATCAGACAATGTTGCACAAGAAGAACATCGGGTAAACCAAAGAACATTATAAACAAAGTTCACAGTGGTGTTGGAACTGATAACCACAGCTTTCACCCTTCTGTGAAGTCTTGGGTTCTGAGGATCTGAAACAACCCTTTTCCAAAGGCCCTGGCCCACATCTTTACCAGCTCTCCCAAGCATATTCCTGAGATTAGAAACAGAGCTCTGTTGTTGCTCTGTACATCATTGCCTTAGAGAAACCTCCCGAAGCCTAGGCAGGTTGCCAAAGTCAGAGAGGCCTAGTTTCAAGTATTTTCTAGAAGTTCTGCACTTAGCACTTGACATTTAGGTGCAAGGCCCATTTGGAGTTAATTTGTGGAAGTTGTAAATGGGATCTCATGTACTGTGTAGTACTCCACTACTCAGTCGCAATGTAGAAGAGTAGAATTGGTGATATAAAGGATTGACCAATCCTAGAGAGTAAGCCACACAATATAGAATTTAGCGGAGGGAGGGCTGGCTCTGAAATACACCCAAAGACATGTAGTTTGTTAATCAGGACTAGTAGAGATTTTGATCTAAAGATGTAAATGTTTATTTAACTATTGTGTATACATGTCTGTAGTGAAAAAAGCAAATGAGACGCTCACCCATAGAAACGTCTCCCTGTGTAACTATCTAGAGTAAGCTGGAGCATCACAGTTTGAAGAGGGATTTCTGAGTTGTGCTGGACAGGATCAATTCCATGATATTTTGTTATGTATTTGCTGTTTCTTGGTATCAACTACATACATTAAAACCTCAAAGCATGATTATAGTAGTGAAATACCTGGATAAATCCAGACCCTCCCAGCAGGAAGAAAATAGCCAAAAATCTAAGCAGGAAGAGTAGAATCAGGAATCTAGGATCAGCCAGTTCAGTGACTGTGTTTCCGGAACTAGCTGAAGATAAAGTTAGATTGTAATCTTGAGAGTGATCTTGAGAGGCAGCGAGTTGCCCCCTTGTGACCATCACTGGATTTTAAATTTTTCTATGACCATTTTGGATCACTAGGCTGTGGTTTCTTCCCTTAAAAACTCCATCTCCCATTAAAATACTAACCTCTTCACTTAAGAAGGGGAAAGATTGGGGTTCCTGTGCCTGTTGCTCAGAGTCCGGAAATGGTGGTATTTGACAACAATGTATGTCATTGTACTCTTACTGAAATTGATTAAATGATATTTGTAACTGCTTATAGATGTTGGGAAAGGTTTGACACATGCTGTAAAGTGTTTGGGTTTAATGCATATGTTAAGAATTTTTTGATTTTGATCCCTTTTTCACCTCCCTAATTGATGGCAGGCAAGCACACGTAACTTTTTGTGGAGTAGGCATTTAGGAAGGAGGACATACCATGGGCCAGACTAAAAGGTGAATACTGGGTTTGGAAGGTGCCCTTTCTTCTTGTCTGGAGATGGAGTTATTGGTGCCAAAATTATATCATATCTTTTGTTTAAGGAGCACCTCACAGATTTTTCATTAATGATAGATACAGGGGCCCAATGACGGGAGTTAGTGTGGATCCTCACCTAAATTTCAAACCATACAGAGGCCGTACAGGCCGGCTCAACATGGCATGGTTTTTTAGGTACGAGGGCACTCTCCACATAGCCTAAGACAGGGTGCCCTGTGATCTGCTTACTTTAATCCTACTAGATACCTTTTATTTGAGAAGCTCCAAGAAACTAATGCTACTCATAAGGCACCCCTCTGTTCCCAGGAGAGGTAAATTGCTTCACCAGTCGAGAGGAGGGTCTCTCCTTGTCCCAGTCCCTTCTCCTTTAGATCTGACACCATGGTTGACTCTGTCTTGGCGCCCTCCACCTATAACTACTTGCCTTTATATAAGAAAGGAGGGAATATGTTGGGAGCCGTTTCCCCCCTAAAGATTGTTACAGAAACCATCACCTTGGGGAGCCTCAGGGAACCCCAAACCCATAATTATGTTAAAAATAGTCCTATTGGCAAAACCTGCCCCACACCCAATTAGCTATTCGCTAATTGCTAACGAACCTAATCTGATAGCCGAACTGCCTTAAATTCCAGCTATCCAGGGAACTAGGTGTGGCAACTCCTGACTTCTTGGCCTACCTGACCAGATGTAGGTTACGTGACTGGGACCACGCGGCCAGATTCCATGCTCCTGTGCCCTGCTCCCCAAGCCCTCATTCAGGGGTATATAAGTTGTTACCCTGTCCCTAATAAACGGAGGCTTTGACAAAAAAAAAAAAAAAAAAAAAAAAAACTCCATCTCCCGATCACTCAGGGTCGAACTCTTCCCCTGCGTGGGCTTATGAGTCTCGGCCCCAGTGCACTTTTTCCTGTATCATCCATTAAAGCCTCCTGTGATTGCAGCAAGGGACGGTCCCTCATGAGTTACTGGGCTGGGGATCATGTTATCCCAAGACTTGAGTGAGAGTCTCCCCAGCACTGGGGGTCTTTCAGTAGTGATGCCATGTATCATATGAATAATGTATTGTATTTTATTTAAGGTTTAGTTGAACAGTTTATACCTAGGAATTACTAATTTATTACATTATCATATACAGTTTCTATTCAGTTTTCTTTTGTTGTTACTCAGCACTATCTAAAGACAAACAATTGGTACATTCCTGTGATCACCTGTGACTGCTTACAAAGGATGACCACCACCGGGTTCGCTGATTGTTAATATTTCATCATGAAAGAAAGTATCACCTCCATCTGAATACAAAGCCTCTTTTCCAGGCAACTATATGCAATTCATCCCTAATGACATGTGACCTTCTGGTTTTAGGGATGAACTAGAGTACATAGCCTGGGAAAGACTTGGGAGGGAGGATGTACATTCTGTGTATTCACCTATGAGAAAGCCATCTTTGAAAGTGGGCATTTACCTTGCGTGCTATCAGGCTTACTTCATATGTTCACTGAGAAATGGATTGTAAGGGAGAGTATATGGACAGTGGAAGTGTAGAGAGAAGGTAAGCTCCACATATGCAGCTAGTGGAGAGCCATTGTACATACTGGATGGAAAGGTGCCTGTGTGACTGCTTTTGGGTATCTTAGTTAGAGCTTCTATTGCTGTGAAGAAACACCATGACCACAGCAACACTTATAAAGGAAAACATTTGATTGAGGCTAGCTTACAGTTTCAGAGGATTTAGTCCATTATCATCATGGCAGAAAGCATGGTGGATGTAAGCAGAAAATGGTGCTGGAGAAAGAGCTGAGTGTTCTACATCCAGATCAGCAGGCAGCAGAAAGTGACTATGACATAGTTCAACAAGGCCACACCTCTTAATAGTGACTCTCCATGGGACTTTGTGGGTCATTTTGATTCAAACCACCACAGAATCAAAACCTTTGTATGTACCTTTTCAACCATGCTCAGTAAGTAAGCTCAATAAACTCACTGGTTGGTTCCCCAGGATGGACTTTGGTGAAACTGTACTTTGTGTCTTCATTGGGAATTATGGCTATGGGATAGAAATTGCTTCTGCCCCTTCCATGGGGGGAGAAAATTCTCACAACAGATCATAAGCATATTTCTTAATGTTCCCTACTTATTATGCTATTAGCAAAAAGGAAGCAGTACATAAAAGAACACGTTAGAAGAATATAAATATGTAAATCACCATAGTAAAAAAGGACTTAGATGTAGGAACATGATTATGACTAGATAGCTCCGGGGTAAAGAAAACTGGAAAGGTTTTACAAGCTAAGAAGGTCTGAGTAAGTTGTTTAAGGTACATAAAGATGAGACTTAGGAATCATATATTTATTAAAGTTTGCAAGGTCAGATTCCAACTATTACAGGGAGTGGTTGAAAGGTATGCCAAAGAAAGTTTATTGAGTTGTTTCTGAATCTTGAAGTATTATAAAGTAGTTTAAAGTACAAAACTAATATAAAACTGATCTTCTAAGTGTTTAATAATCATTCTTAGAAGCTATTCTCATGTCATTACAGGGACCAAAAAGACAGAATATTTCTCTCATTTCTATACAAGATCAGTGAAGTTCATAGGAACAAAGGCTACTTATTGATCATTTATTGTCCTGTTCATGGAGGCCATGGAGAACCAATCAATGAATTGGAATCATTATCAAGTGTACAAAAGGAGCATCAATGTGGGAAAGATGTCTTCAAGGCTTCAAAGGAAGCCACGGTACAAAAAGCATGGTGGACAACTGATAACAAAGAGACATGAAGATTCTGAGGTTCCTTCCAAGCACAAGTGACCTCTAAAGACGAGATGCTCAACTGGCATTGACAACACAGAAAGAAAGAATAATTTTTGACACCTGCATCGACCTTCAGTACTCAGGAAGAAATTTTAATCAAAGGTTAAGAGGATTGCTAACAACACAACGATTCACACTCCACAGACATTAGATGTAAGTCTACTTGAGATGTTAGTTAGATAGCAAATCTCAGAAATATTTTCTCTTTTTTAGATTTATTTATAATGTATATAAGTTTCTGCCTCCATGTATACCCACATGCCAGAGGAGGGCACCAGATCTCGTTACAGATGGTTTGGAACCACCATGTGGTTGCTGGGAATTGAATTCAGGACCTCGGAAAGAACAGACAGTGCTCTTAACCACTGAGCCATCATTCCAGCCCCATCAGTAATATTTTCTTGATAAAAAAGATTCTGTACAGATGTGAGACATCAGACATTAGCTCCTTGAATACCCGCGCGAAGGACAGGCCCACAGTTGTTTTAACCTCCAAATTAAATGATGCTAAATACCTCTCCTCTCCCTATCCAGAAGTCACATGGGAAGGGCATCATGCTGACTTTTGGCTGATGAAACAGGTGTAAAAGGTTGTGACAGTTGGTTGTGGGCTCATCACTCTAGAGACCAACTGTAGAAGTTAAATGGAAACCTCTAAACAGATGGAAGCTATTGTGAGTCCATCAAGAATGTCTTATGGACTTCGAATATGTTATTGCTTCCCAGACAACATTACATCTTCCCAGACAACTATGTCTACATTTGAGTTTGGTCTTTACAAGAGGCTCTATGGAAGGGTTTAGTAATACTACCACCTGCTGCCCCAAATTCAGCTGAAACAAATCAGAACAGTCATTGCCCGAATGCCATAATGGTAGTTAGTGTTAACCTCTTCAGAGAAAGGTGGGATAAGAACTGGAGGTAGAAATCAACTATACAATTTAGGAAAACTAACACCTCATATGGCTCCCTATTGGCTCCCTCATGGATCACAATCTACTTCCCACTGGTGTTCCTGATTGCTAGGGTTGCCCAGAGTCCTTCAATATTTAGGAATTGCCCAACTGAGCCTCAAGGCAGTAGCAGTTCCCCTACTAGATAAGCAGAAATCAAATGACTAAGCCAGCACAACCCTTACCTGCTCTGCCTTTCCACCCTAGGGGAACACAAAGCTCTAGTCTGGAAAATTGGTATGTTAGTAGAAACTCTTCCAGTCTCTAGAGCACTTCCTGTTCCCCTTCAAAAATATGGCTCCCTTGCATGTGTGTTCCATCACAGAGTCACTGACCAGTGTAATCAATCCTTTACCTCATAGCTCAGATATTCTGAAGCCAATCCTAGGTCACATTAAAACAGCAACTCTTGATGAAGCAAACTTCATGATTTTTTCTAAATTATGGAAAGTCTTAGAGGCAAGAAAGTGATGATGTAAATGATGTAATTATAATCCACAAAAATTCACCTAAAAAGCTGAAACAGGTTTATGGTCATGTGCTCCAAGGTTTACTGATTTATATTATAGCACACCAAGTATTATAAACATTTTAGCTCAGGCTGTATATCTTAAAAATGTAAAATAACAGTTCTTTCAGGCAGGGCCATACCATTTTATCCAGTTCTATTTTGGTCAGCCTAGCGCAACTACTGTAATTTAGTTTCATAAGTTTGGTTCTTTATTCCAATTCTTGATTCCCCTTACTCTGTGAATGCAAGAAATGGCCAGTCAGAACATTTAGCAATCATCTAAAATTGATTGACTCACTACCTATTTCTTATGTGAGCTATGGTTTAAGGGGGAAAGCTTAATGCTCCTTCTTGCCCATACCTCTCTGGGGTATACCTGATCTAAAGTTTGTCAGTGAACTCAATTCTTCCATGAGTCCCTCTTTATTTGCAAGTTCACAGTAAACTTAGTTGGAGGACACTCATCTATTTTCCCTTCTCACTGACTACTTAAATCCCAACCTTGAAGCAGTTGCAAGACTTTCTTTCCAGCACTGAGCAACAAAAGCAGGATTAGATGTTCAAAACAATTCTAAACTACATAGTGTGAGAAAGGTAGGTCTCTATAAACTCAAGGTCATCCTGGTCTACAAAAGTAGTTGCAGGACAGCCAAAGCTACATATAGAAACCCTGTCTTGAACAACAAAAATGTATTGATTTAGTTGTCTGTGATGTGCCCAACTATAATTCAGGTACATTGGAGATAAGGTGGCCAAATCACTCTGATTTTCTACAAGATCCTAGTCTATACACTGAGTTCCAAGACAGCCAGAGATTCGTAATGAGGCTATTACTTAAGATTAAAAAATAGAAAAGAAAAAGAACAAATTATTAATAAAAGTAATAATATGATATTTTTGGTGTGACTAATTGGAACAGTGATGAAGATATATCCTTGGAGTCCTAACAGGTTTAGATTGATGACAAGGGATACACAAAACTAAGTTAATATAACTAAGTCATATAATGAAAGCATTGCCATCTCTAAAACCCTCCCCAAACCTCAGTTCCTGTCTCTCATATAAGGT
The DNA here is from genome assembly GCA_963919715.1 of Microtus obscurus. Taxonomy (NCBI): domain Eukaryota; kingdom Metazoa; phylum Chordata; class Mammalia; order Rodentia; family Cricetidae; genus Microtus; species Microtus obscurus. The sequence goes on along the minus strand of CAWTZC010000279.1, from coordinate 8,762 downwards.
GGTCAGTTAAGGAGTAAATGTTTCTTCAGTAGACACGGTCTCACCTGGAGGAGTCAGTCTTTTCCCAAGTGAAATTTCCAAGGAAACTCAAATTTCATAGTGTCTATTATTTCACTAGTTGTTAGCCAAAGTGATAAATTTAAATGTATCTTAGAATATCCTTATTCCTGCCAGGCAGACAAGTATTGGGGACTGATGGGGTGGGGACTAAAGAGCTTTACGTTCTCGTGGAGGATGTGAATGGGGGCTGTAGGGTACTGTCACTGACACTAACACGAGTTGCCAAAAAAGTAAACAGTGGAAGCTGAACAACATTAGTAGAGTGGATACAGAGTACAGATGGTGCAAACTTATTTTTTATTATTTTTTATTTATTTTATTTTATTTTATTTTATTATTATTTTTTTTTTTTGGTTTTTCGAAACAGGGTTTCTCTGGTTTTGGAGCCTGTCCTAGAACTAGCTCTTGTAGACCAGGCTGGTCTCAAACTCACGAGATCCACCTGCCTCTGCCTCCCGAGTGCTGGGATTAAAGCGTGCGCCACCACCGCCCGGCAGTGCCAACTTACTTAAGTGCACCCTATGCCCTGCTCTTTGGCATTTGATCCTTGGGCTTTTGCAAAACTCCCTCCCTAACAAATTTTCAACCACAGCTCCATGTAAGTATCTGATTAACTTAGTCTTACAGTGACTTCAGTTCAAGTCTCAGGATCTACCCACAACCTGAATGTCATCTGGTCATCACCATTCAAAACTCTTAAGTAGACACTTTGTAGACATCAGGGAGGCACAAAGTGATTCAATTCAGATAAGTCAGACTTCATGCCTGCAAGTTCCTTTTCTCTCCTTCACAGGAGGTAAAAACTCAACCTGGGGTGCATCGGACATGTGAGCTTACAGATTCCAATAGATTCCTATTTACCCCATTGGAGACAAACTCATTATAAATATCCGTATATGACATATTTATTTGTGTGTTTGTGTATATTAGGATATATACATATCTTGATGTTCCATGCTTCTTCCTGTCCCCATAGTTAAATATTTGGTATTTCCTCTTGAAGAACTTGAGTTTGTAAGTACAAACGTATAAAAAGGACATCATAATGCTTGAAAAGATTATTAACACTGTCAAATTTTTCTAGAGAAGAAATAGTCTTCTCTTGTAGGTGGAAGAATCTTGTTCACTCCTGGCTGCCAAGACCTGAAATAATCATACTGAAACTATATTAATTAATAAACTGCTTGGCCTATTAGCAAAGGATTCGTATTAACTAACTCTAACATCTGAAATTAACCCATTCCTAGTATTTTGTATTTTACCACAAGACCCCTTGTGATTTATCAGTAAGGTTCCAAGATATGTGTCTTCTTCAGCAAATACATGGAGTCTGACCCCCTTTACTTTTCTCTTCCACGCTTGCTTGGAATTCCTGCCTTGCTCTATTCTGGCCTGCCATACGCCCAAAGCAGATTCTTTATGACACAATAGTAACAAAATACGATCACAGCATACAGAGGGGAATCCCAAATCATTGTGTAGCCGATTATAGATCTTTTGGCTAAAGATCTTACCAAATACTTTATAATAAGAAGTCCTCTGTAACGTTTTTTGGTAGTCAATGTCTACTGTAATATACAAAGATTTTAATAGAACGTTGCACACAAAAAGTTTTACTCCTCCTGCCAAGCAGTGGTGGCGCACGCCTTAATCGTCCAGCATCTGGGAGGCAGAGGCAGGCAGATCTCTGTGAGTTTAAGACCAGCCTGATGAGGTGGGTCTTGTATCTTATCTGTTGATTTCATTGGTTAAAATAAAGAAACTGCCTGAGCCCATTGATAGGCCAACCCTTAGGTGGGTGGAGTAAACAGAGAGATTCTGGGAAAGAGAAGCTGAGTCGAGGAGTCGCCATGATGTTCCCAGTCCCTGCAGATGCAGGCTAGAATCTCCCCCGGTAAGCACACCTTGGGGTGCTACACAGATTATCAGAAATGGGCTAGTCTAGGTGCAAGAGCTAGCCAATAAGGGGCTGGAACTAATGGGCCAGGCAGTGATTAAATCAATACAGTTTGTGTGTTGTTATTTCGGGGCTTAAGCTAAACCATGCAGGCAGCCGGATGAAGGGAACACAGCCTGGCCGCTCCCTATTACAACAGATTGGCGCGCCAACGTGCTAATGAACTCCACGTAAAACCGGAGACGGCTTAAAAAGGACATAAGAGAAAACTTTAAGACAGCTTTTTGCTGTTTCTGGGTTGCGTACTGCAAAGAAATTGTCCTGACTCAGCGGAAAAACTGGCTGTTTTAAAATGCCGCTCTCTGGGCTGTGCCGCCATTACGATTTCTGTCTGGCTCCTGTGGGAGACAGAGCTTTTGAATGGAGCATTTGGACTAAAGCTCTATGGGGCTTGTTTGATGATAATGTGGAGTGCTGTTGTAGCCTGGAACTGTGCACAGCTCAGGGGCACCAAATGGCTCTGAGCCAGGAGCAGCTCAGCTCTGCCATGCTGAACTGTGCTGGTCTCAAGCAGGAACTACCGTAATTACCTTAATGACAGCGCACTTAAGGTTTCTACTGGGCAGAATGCAGGTGGTACCGTATTAACTGTATAAGAAGCAACTTAAGTTTTTAAGAAGTGCTTAACATTTTAAGAAATGCTCCTGGATATTAAAAAAATTACAGATTCACAATAAAACAGATTCAGACAGACCACTAAATGAGTCACAATGTCTGGATAAATGTACGTGGGCTTGAGAGAGAAAAATATATATATAGAGAGAATAAAGTTAATGCCTTTAAAAATAAAAAGGTAAAGTCTTTAAAGAGATAGAGTACAGATAGTTAAGAGAATAAAAAAATAAAGAAAAATAAGCCACGTAAAAATGGAAAATTCACAGAGAGTCTGGATTATGTACATTGTGTTTTCTTTAAAATTTTTGACTGTAAAGGAGCTAAGTACAGAAAGACATTTCATTATGGCTGCCAAATGGAACCAGAATGGATATCATGAGGGTATGACTTCAAAATTTGGGTCTAAGGATATGATGCTTCGGAAAGGGTCTTCTTTTGTTTTCACAGAGGATGAGACCCTGTGGATTTCTTCTATTCCAATTTGGTATGATAGACCACGCCCTCCTGAAAAGGTTGCTGTGAACACCCTCAAAAATTGCTTCACTCAACTGCCAACTGAGATGAAACTACACAGTTATACCTGTGAAAGACCCAATTAACGAGCCTTCATTCAGCAGGAAGCAGTTTGAGAGAGAAACTGCCTATGTTCCCAAAATATTGTTTATAAATATTCTTTTACATTTAAAGGGGGATATGATATAGATATAAATAATTTGCATTGGTATGGATTTTAAGGTCAATTTTGTTATATGTATTTCAGATCTTAATTAAGGTATTGTGATTGTGTAGTTCATTTTTGTAAAATGTAATGTATAATTAGGAAATATAGGTTGTTGCTGAATAATCATAAATAATAGTCAAGCTTGTAGTCATGTTAGATTTTCTAGATATATAGAGAGATATTTTAATTAGAATAGACAATTCTTCATTCTCTCAAAGATTGCAGAATATGGCATTTAAATATTTTAATAACTTAGGGTTTTTCATGACAATGAGACACATCTGCCCCTAGCAGCACCAATCTACTTCGAGAGGAAGATGGGCATCGAAAAGGATCCTTATGGAGTTTGATAGCCATTTGGGCAAGAGACTGTTCTTGCCTGGACTGATGGCATAAACTGGACACAAAGAACCTGCAGAGAGAGGACTGCTGAACTTGCCTAAAGGTGAGATGATCTTTCAGGGTTCCTGATTCATAAAGAGTCTACGAGACATTCTGCAGGACCGAAGACACAGCAAAAAGTGACTGAACTGTCTTTGGAATTTCCTGCTTCATGGAAATGTCTGCTGGATACTATGGGCCTGAAGGCCGAAGATGGATGCCCCAACGGTACAGAGGAACTTTGGGTGACTGTCCAGGCAGCGAGATGTCTCTGTCATTTCTAGAGTTCTCTTATTTCTTGTTTAGTATTATACCTTCTGGAGTCTTTGATGGAGTTGAAGAATGTTTAGTTATAGTTTTCCTTAGTTATGATAAAAGATAAAGTAGATATAAATATTGTAACTGTAATTCTTATTTGATAACTGTTTTGTTATATGTAATTTTACTATGTTAAAGTTAAAGCCTTTCTTTTTGTTTAAACAGAAAAAGGGGAAATGATGGAGGTGGGTCCCTTGATCTTATCTGTTGATTTCATTGGTTAAAATAAAGAAAACCTGAGCCCATTGATAGGCCAACCCTTAGGTGGGTGGAGTAAACAGAGGAGGATTCTGGGAAAGAGAAGCTGAGTCGAGGAGCGCCATGATGTTCCCAGTCCCTGCAGATGCAGGCTAGAATCTCCCCCCCGGTGAGCACACCTTGGGCGCTACACAGATTATCAGAAATGGGCTAGTCTAGGTGCAAGAGCTAGCCAATAAGGGGCTGGAACTAATGGGTCAGGCAGTGATTAAATCAATACAGTTTGTGTGTTGTTATTTCGGGACAAGCTAAACCATGCAGGCAGCTGGATGAAGGGAACACAGCCTGGCCGCTTCCCTATTACAACACCAGCCTGATCTGCAAAAGCTAGTTCCAGGACAGGCTCCAAAAGTCAAAGAGAAACTCCAAAAAAAAAAAAAAAGTTTACTCCTAAAAACTGAATACATTTATAGGGTTTTCTCAGTATGATTTTTCTCATGATTTAGATTATTCATACGTGCAAATGCTTTACCACACGGATTACTGTCAGAGTTTATCTCCCATGTGTGATCTTTTACGCATTGAAGAGTACTGTCGAAGTGCAAAGGCTTCACCACACTCACTACAAGCATAGGGTTCCTGTCCAGCATGTGTTAGTTCATGTATTTAAAGATAACTATGATAAACAAACCCTTTATCACACTAATTACACTGCATAATGTTCCACTCTCTCCAGTATGGGTTCTTTTATGACTTTAGAGAATATTGCTGACATGCAAAGGCTTTATCACATTGATTGTATACATGGGGTTTCTCTCCAGCGTGTGTTTTTTTCATGTGCTTGGGAGACTACTGTGACATACAAATGCTTTACACACTGATTACATTTATAGGGTTTTCTGCTCCAGTATGGGTTCTTTCATGACGTTGAAGATGGCTGTGCCATGTGAAGGCTTTACCACACTGATTACATTCCTAGGGCTTCTCTCCAGTATGGCTTCTTTCATGCATTCAGAGATGACTCTGAGACACAAAAGCTTTACCACTGATTACATTCATGGGTTTCTCTCCAGTATGGCTTCTTTCATGCAATCGGAGACTACTGTGATATGTAAAGGCTTTTACCACACTGATTACATTCATAGCGTTTCTCTCCAGTATGGCTTCTTTCATGATTTCGAGATGACTGTTCTGCGCAAAGGCTTTCCACACTGATTACATATTCATAGGGGTTTCTCTCCAGTATGCGTTCCTTTCATGACTTTGCAGATTACTGGGAAGTGCAAAGGCTTTACCACACTGATTACAGTCATAGGTTTCTCCCAGTGCCACGGACCGGCTCAGGGGAGCCACTCAGACCCTGGGGAGAAGCAGGGGTCTTGGTAACAGGAAGACACAAGTTGGCGAATGACAGACAGACACAACACACAAGAGAGTGGTTGGATTCTGCTGCGATTTTACTGAATTTATGTTTTCATTATATAGTAAACAAAGAACAAATCAGAAGGTCATGTATCATTGGTTGGCAGTGCTGAAAGCTTCTTTTAGTCACATCACCAATATTTAAGAAAAGTACATTATCAGGAACAGGTGTTAGATATAAGCAATCCTTAGAAGAGGAAATCTTGTCCTTGGGAATGTAAACCTCAGGCAAGTGGTTTCATCTTTATGAGTAGAAAGTTTCTGTCTCATTATCGCTATCATGACCCTTCCTCTTCCTAACCCTTCATTTCATCTAGTGACCAAATATACCTAATCAGTTCTCTGCACCTGTTGAACTATACTTTTTAGTACCTACCTTCTTCAGCAGACATTATGGGGGTTGGGATCTAGCAAGCTTATCCATAAAGTTGAAAGTATAATATAACGGTCTTTGTCCATCAACATTAACCCATCTATTCCTTGCTCATCATACACCCTGTGTATGACAAAGGTTCTGCTCTAGTCTTATACATTCCCATAATGTGCTTCCTTATCCAAGAGCTGTTTCTGAAGAGAATGATCCTTGTCTTGTATATATATATATATATATATATATATATATATATATATTATCATTATTATAAAAGAGATTGTGCAAAGCTCATATCCTGCATAGCCAGCTAATCGAGAAACCCGTCTATGCCTCAGTGTGGCTAATACCAGGCTGTCCGCCATTAACCTCCAGGAAGCCTAGTCCCATGGGACAACGTAGCTCCCCTTTTGGCATAATGACATATGTCATGTCACACAGACAACACTGGAGTTGGTGTGGCAATCCAGCACGGCTTCTTTCATGACTTTGAAGATGACTGTGCCGTGGAAGACATTACCACACTGATTACATTCATAGGGTTTCTCTCCAGTATGCATTTTTTATGCATTTGAAGAGTATGGTAATGTGCAAAGGTTTCACAACATTGATTACATTTATAGGGCATCTCTCTAGTGTATGTTCCTTTATGCATTTGAAGGTGATTGTGATGTGAAAAAAGCTTTACACACTTATTTCCTTCATGGGGTTTCAATCCTAGTATGTGTTTTTTTCATGCCTGTGAAGATGACGGTCACATGCAAAGGCTTTAACATATTGAGTATATACAGAAGTTTTCTCTCTACTTTGACTTTTTTGATGCCTACAATATAATGGTACATGTGAATGTATTGCTACATTTAATACATTGTTGAATATTTTTATCTGTGGAATATACCCAAAAAAAGGCCTTATCATACAACAAAAGTATAATCTAGCTATGTTCATAGTAGCATTGTTTGTAATAGCTAGAACCTGGAAACAACCTAGATGCCCTTCAATGGAAGAATGGATGAAGAAAGTATGGAATATATACATATTAGAGTACTACTCAGCAGTAAGAAAACAAGGTCTTGGAATTTTGCATACAAATGGATGAAATAGAAAACACTATACTGAGTGAGGGTAAGCAGACCCAAAAGAGGAACATGGGATGTACTCACTCATATTTGGTTTCTAGCTTTAAACAAAGGGCATTGAGCCTATAATTAGTAATTCCTAGAGAAGCTAAATAAGGAGAACCCAAAGAAAAACATATAGGCATCCTCCAGAATATTAACCTTCACAGGCGATGAAAGGGGACAGAGACAGAAACCCACATTGGAGCACCGGACTGAAACCTCAAGGTCCAAATCAGGGAGAAGAAGGAGAGAGAGCACAAGCAAGGAACTCAGGACCGCGGAGGGTACCCACACACTGAGACAATGGGGATGTTCTATCGGGAACTCACCAAGGCCAGCTGGCCTGGATCTGAAAAAGCCTGGAATAAAACCGGACTCGCTGAACATAGCGGACAAGGAGGACTACTGAGACCTCAAGAACAATGGCAATGGGTTTTTTACCCTACAGCATGTATGTCTTTGTGGGTGCCTAGGCAGTTTGGATGCTCATCTTACTAGACCTGGATGGAGGTGGGTGGTCCTTTGACTTCCCACAGGGCAGGGAACCCTGATTGCTCTTTGGGCTGATGAGGGAGAGGGGACTTGATTGGGGGAGGGGGAGGGAAATGGGAGGCAGCGGTGGGGAAGTGACAGAAATCTTTAATAAATAAATAGAAAAAAATTACTTTTACAATTAGTCCTATCTTAAAGAGGAATTATATGGTAAGATTTAATCAACATATTTACAATCTTGTTTTTTCCCTTCATTAAGGCTTGCTTTTCATCTTTGAAGATAACTGATAACAGCCTTTATTATATAGTTTACATTTACAGAATCTTTTTTCTGTATGAGAATTTTCAAGTATTTGAAGAGAACTGAAAAAAACTCCACAGCTTTACAACTCCCATTGCATTCATAAAGTTTCCGATACTCTGAGTGATACTACATTTGCTAAGTGAACTAGGAATAACAGAAATATTTATACAGTCCTAGCACTCATGGTGCTTTTCAGAAATGTGAGCTTCTTGATAACTAGAAATGAAACTAGAAAACCAATTACTTGTATACTTGTACATCAAATTAAACAAATATACTCAACATGGGGATTGCTACATATATTCTATTTGTTCTGAGAGAGAGGTATGTTATATCTTTTCACATCCCTATGCTCATGTGGCTTGTATCCAGAGTAACATATGATATACCTAGTAAAAGAAGAATAACAAACACTAAAGGGATTCCTCATGAGTTCACACAGTTTGACTTTTTGTCCTCATGAACTTGTGGTATCTGGATTAAGGCATTTCCACAACAGCTGCCCCTTGATTTGTAACTCTAACTGGCCCCTCCCTAAACTTAACACAGTCACAAGTATATGGGATTTAAATTACCTTTTCATATGGATTATTAGTGTAATAGAGAGATGTAGAGATATCCTTATCACCTTTTCAACATGTATATCTTTAAAATATGAATACTATTAAATAAATGCTTTTGTCAATTTTACACCATAGCTCTCATTGTATTATGATTCAAATGGCAATCTAGGTTAAGACATTGTTTCCTTGATTTCTTTCTTAAAAGAATGACTTGCAAATGCAGTTCACCTATCTAAAATT